>QRFJ01000134.1:146630-184589 GCA_006176705.1 Cocos nucifera
GGAGAGATCTTATCTCTAGCCGAGGTTGACTCGGTCGCTCGGGAGAGATCTTATCTCTAGCCGAGGTTGTTGCTCGCGTTAGGACGAGGTTCTCCTCCTGTTCCTAACCGAGGTTGTTCACGGTCGCTCGGGAGAGATCTTATCTCTAGCCGAGGTTGACTCGGTCGCTCGGGAGAGATCTTATCTCTAGCCGAGGTTGTTGCTCGCGTTAGGACGAGGTTCTCCTCCTGTTCCTAACCGAGGTTGTTACTCGCGTTAGGACGAGGTTCTCCTCCTGTTCCTAACCGAGGCTGTTCACGGTCGCTCAGGAGAGATCTTATCTCTAGCCGAGGTTGACTCGGTCGCTCGGGAGAGATCTTATCTCTAGCCGAGGTTGTCAACGGTCGCTCGGGAGAGATCTTATCTCTACCCGAGGTTGTTGCTCGCGTTAGGACGAGGTTCTCCTCCTGTTCCTAACCGAGGTTGTTGCTCGCGTTAGGACGAGGTTCTCCTCCTGTTCCTAACCGAGGCTGTTCACGGTCGCTCAGGAGAGATCTTATCTCTAGCCGAGGTTGAAGTGCGCGCTCGGGGGAGATCTTATCTCCTGCAGCCGAGCTTCACTCGGGGGAGATCTTATCTCCTGCGGCCGAGGTGCGCGCTCGGGGGAGATCTTATCTCCTGCGGCTGAGCTTATTGCTCGCGTTAGGACGAGGTTCTCCTCCTGTTCCTAACGCGGTTGGCTGCTTTTTCCCTGTCACTACATGGTTTTCGCATCCAGAAATAATATTATCGAAAGAAAGAAATTTTATTGAAAGGAAGTTACTAGTAGCGCATCCCCAAATTCTGTATTTCAAGATCGTGATAACGTTGTTCCTCCGCATTTCTTCGGCAATAAGTTCCGGGGTGGACGACCTCCTCATGCTGGCCTCCTCAATTTGGTGCAAGCTCTTGTTGCTGGGAGACGACGAATCGCTGATGCACCGAGATCTTCCTAGGGGCAATGTGAACGACGCCGTAAGGTGGCCGACCTTCTTGCAGTCTCTGGCTACGGCAGCGCCCTTAGCCGATCTTTTTCTGCTTCAGGCCGGTACCGGAGGAATTTACCCAGCCGCCCCGTTCTGACGAGCTCCTCAATTTCGTCTCGGAGCTGGATGCATCCCTCCGTGTCGTGGCCGTGGTCGCGATGGTAGAGGCAGTACTTATTTCGATCGCGCTTGTTTGGGGGAGATCGTAATCCTTCCGGTCTTGGCAGCTGGTTTTTTACTTCGGTGAGAATCTGGGTTCGAGGAGCGTTGAGGGGGGCATAGTGGCGGAACCTTCCGGGAGGAGGACTTCTTCGCGCCTCTTTATCAGGGCGAGTTCGAGGAGTTCGGGCCCGCCTGCTTTCGTAGGGGGTCTGCGAGTGCAGCCGAACTTCACCCAGCTCTTCCTCGTCCGCCAGCCGGTCCTTTCTGACGAGCTCCTCATCTTTCAATTTGAAGGCTTCTTCCGCACGGGCATATCTCTCGGCTCGAGCCAGCAGGTCGGCGAAGTCCCTGGGATACTTTTTTTCCAGAGAGAACAGCAAGTTATTTTTCTGAAGGCCGCCCTTAAGTGCGGCCATCGCGACAGACTGGTCCAAGTCCCGGACTTCCAATGCCGCGGCGTTAAACCGAGTGACGTAAGTCCGGATGGATTCCCCTTGCTTCTGCTTGACGCTCATCAGGGAATCTGAACCTCGGCTCGGTCGTCGGCTGCTGATGAAGTGGGCCGCGAACCGACTGCTCATCTGGTCGAAAGAGAAGATCGTGTTTGGCTTCAACGCCGAGTACCAGTTCCTCGCTGCTCCCTTTAAGGTAGATGGGAAGGCTCGGCACAGCATGGCATCTGAAGCGCCGTGAAGCAGCATCATGGCACGGAAGGCCCTCCAGGTGATCAACCGGATCAGAAGTTCCATCGTAGCTTTCCAGTTGAGGGAGCTCGAAGGTCGGTGGAACAGGTTCTTGCATAATTTGGGGAGAGAAGGGAGGTTCGGCACGGACGCCGGCATGATGAGCCGAGGTGACGCGGCCGAGCTCTTCAATACGCCGGTCCATCTCCCGTAGCCTGCAATCGAGGGCGTCGTCTTGGCTGCTGATCTTCGGATGCTTCTGACTACGAGTGGGAAAGGTCTCCCCCAGAAGATAACAATGATCCGAACACGGATCCCTGGCCCTCGGTTTCCCCTTCTCTGGGGCGACCGGTACGCTGGCCTTGGTACACTTCCTTGGGGCCGATTCCCGACGTCCCAATGGTGGGTTCTCTGGTGGAGTCGCCACCGAGGGCTGCTGTATAGCCTGCAATGCCTCCGTGAGGCCACGGACCTGTCGGACAAGTAGGTCGAACTGCTTCACATCCACCGCACGTACAGGTGGAACCTGAGCTGCCGGGGCCTAAAGCAGGGAGCAGACGGACCCTGGTTGGGATCGGAGCCGCGGAGGCCGCCGAGCGCCGGTGTCGAAGCTCTTCCTGGGGAGGCATTTCTTCTTTCGAGAGAGCAAAGAGAGATCTCCGAAGAGGGAAGAGAAGATCGTCGCCGAGCACTCCTTTAAGAACAAGGGAACCTCGAAGGTTCAGGCCCTTCCTCTAGCGCCAATCTGTTGGTGCAGAAATCCGTCGTCGCCGGAGGTCGCCGGAGTCGAGGCCGCTGAGGTCGCCGCCGGGGACCTGCAAAACGAAGTCCCGTCCGGAACCGGTGGGGTGGTGGCTCCGGCAGGACCCTCCGACGGTCAAGTTAGTTTCCGGCCAACAGTAATGGAGTGCTCGGAATGAGTTCCGGAGCTTAGAGATGAGGAGGAGAGCTTAGAGAGTCGAGAGTTCAGAGAGCTTAGCCTTGGCGTATCGGGAGGGGTCCTTTTATAGCGGAGCTTAGTTGATGGTGACGGCCATGCCGTCTGGCAGAGAGTCGTCGGGCAGCATGGAGTTCGGTACGGAGAGGATGGCGTCGTCCGGTGGATCGTGGGAGCCATACTGGCACGTCGTGGGCCGCATGGAGTTCGGTACGGAGAGGAAGGCGTCGTCCGGTGGATCGTGGGAGCCATACTGGCGAGTCGTGGGCCGCATGGAGTCCGGTACGGAGAGGAAGGCGCCGTCCGGTCTTGCTGCAGGCGACAGTTCGTCCAGAGGAGTTCGGACTTGTAACAGAGTTCGGCCGAAGGGGAAGCTGGGGGAGTTCGTCTGGCTGAAGGGTCGGCCATCTGTAGAGTTCGGCCGCGGGATGATTGCCGAGGAGTTCGACCGCTGAGAGGCCCGAAGAAGCTCGGCTGGCCAGTTGAAGGACTTCGGTTGCTAGTTGGTTCGGCCAGGGCTCGCTGAGGAGTTCGGTCGCCTAGAGTCGGTCCGAAGGGGTTCGGCCACTTGGGCTCGCCTGAAGTCGGTCCGAAGGAGTTCGGCCGTGGGGTCCGAATGGGTTCGGACTTGTAGGAGAGTTCGGCTGAAGGGAAAACCCGGGAGGAGCTCGGATGGCGGAACGGGCGTCTGGGAGGAGTCCGTCTCCATCCTGCCGCTTAGAGTCCAAGGAGCTCGGCCGTCAGGAAGTTCGGTCGGTGGTGGGTGTTCGGCCCGAAGCCTAGACACTGGGGAGTTCGGCCGCTAGGCAGTCCGGTAGGCTGAAGAAGTTCGGCCATGGGGAGTCTGAAAGAGTTCGGCAGCCCAGGAAGTTCGGCCTCAACACTGGGAGTCCGGAAGAAGCTTGGAATCTGACCAGTTCGGCCTACTGGAAGAAGCTCGGCCGCTGGGAGTTCGGCCGGCTGAAGGGGTTCGGCTAGACCAGTGCGCTGAAGCTCTTCTGCGGCTACTGGTTGCATTATGCTGAGCGTCGGGCCGAGCTTCGGCAGGAGCGGGATTTATCCCCAACAGTATCAATGTACATAAACTGGAACAATCCAAGCAACCTTTTAGATCTATCTTTATAGATCTTTATCCCTATGATGTAGGAAGCTTCTCCCAGATCTTTTATGGAGAACTGTGATGACGGCTAGATCTTTATTCCTTGTAATGCAGGAATATCATTTTCGATTAAGAGAATGTCATCCACATACAATACTAGGAATACTATTGCTAGACCATTAGTCCACTTGTATATGCAGGGCTCCTCTTCGTTCTTAACGAAGCCATACATTTTGATTGTTCTACCAAATCGTATGTTCCAGCTATGAGATGCCTACTTCAGTCCATAAATAGATCTCTAAAGCCTGCACACCTTAGACTTATTTATAGATGTGAATCCTTCAGACTGTATCATATACACCTCCTCATTCAGTTCTTCATTTAGGAAAGCCATTTTCATATCCATCTACCATATTTCATAGTCTAGATGGACAATAATGGCAAGCATAATCTAAATAGATTTGAGCATTGCCATAGGAGAGAACGTCTCATCATAGTCAATACCATAACATTGACGATATCCCTTGGCAACCAGATGGGCTTTATAGGTCTTCACCTTTTTGTTTGCATCCTTTTTTCTTTTGAAGACCCACTTACATCTTATGGGTTTTATCTCTTCAGGTGGGTCAACCAATGTCCATACATCATTGATCTTCATAGATTTCATTTCAAATTTCATAGCCTCAAGCTATTTCTCAAAGTCGGATCTCTGCATTGCATCCATATAGGTGATCGAGTCCTGATCATTCTCATCGAGTTCAATAGGATCCCATTCTAAATCAAGAAATCATAGTATCTATCCAATTGATATGGTACTCTATCAGATCGCCTTAAGGGTGCATCTACAATAGGTTCTGGGTCTGATCTAATCAGATCCAGCTCAGGTTCAACAACTTGTGTCTATTCTTCCACCTTCCGTACTTCATTAAGTTCGATCTTAGAGGCATTAATTCCTTCACCAAGAAACTCCTTTTCTAAAAAGACTGTCTTAAGGTTGATAAATACTTTTTGCTCATCAGTAAGGTAGAAGTAATACCCTTTGATTTCTTTTGGATAACCTACAAAACTAAACTTATCAAACCTAGGTCCAAGCTTGTTTGTCATCAAACATTTGATATAAGCCAGACACCCCCAAATTCTAAGATGTGAGAGCACTGGCTTACGCCCTGTCCATATCTCATATGGTATTTTATTAACAAATTTACTCAAAACCTTATTTAGAATGTTGATGCATGCTAATTTATAGCTATGGCAAGTGCACCAGTCGATCAAGTAATAAAGTGAATGAGTAGAGTATCGTCCCTAGAGGATTGGAAAATAAGTACTGAAAAGCTCTTTCCTATGCTTTATTTAGAAGATCGATTTATGAGAATAAGAAATTAAAAAAAATTTAAAAAAATAATTAAAAGTTTTTAATTAAATAGAGAGAGTGTAAATTATTAGGGTTTTAAATTCAAGAGCAATGGATTACTAAGGCAATCGGTTCACCTACTCAGTCAATACAATATTCAGGTTTTTAGATTAATTTTATTTCATGTGACGGTGGAGTCTCCTAATTTATTCACTATCCTTTGGTCCAGGCATAGCAATCTATTAATATTTATTAATTATCCTTTGGTCCAGGTGTAATTTAAATAAATATTAATACATTAGATTTTGTGAAACCCTCTAATTAAAATACGCTACGTCCAAAGCGCACTAAAATTCCCGCATGCATATGAATTCTAATTTGATTCATAATACAAGGTATATAATCAAGAAGCATTAACATAGATGTACTTGGTCCGTAACATCTATGTTCATCAGATCAATTAGAAGATGGCCAGTAATCTAAAAGCATTAAGATCAGATTTATATACTCCTTATGAATAAAATTTAAAAATAAATCATACTGAATATTGCATCAAAAGAGTGGCTACACCTTAGCCTTAGTAAAATAAAATTTAGTTCATGATAATAAATTTAAAAACAGTAAATAAAATAAAAAGTATGAAGAAATTAGACTGTTTGATTGCTGAAAT
Source organism: Cocos nucifera (assembly GCA_006176705.1). Lineage (NCBI taxonomy): Eukaryota > Viridiplantae > Streptophyta > Magnoliopsida > Arecales > Arecaceae > Cocos > Cocos nucifera. The sequence goes on from QRFJ01000134.1 coordinate 152,537, forward strand.
TGATTATCTGCTGCTCTTGATGTGGAGAACTTGGCGAAGAAGAAGAGGCTCCTTGATGTCTTGATCGTTGAAGAAAAATTAAAAAAAAAACCTTTTAATTTTCTCATAAATCATTTTTTTTATCTCTCTCTTCTCTCTTTCTCTCTCTCTTTCTCCCTCTCTCTTTCTCTCCATCTCTCTCTTTGTCTCTCTCCTTTTCTTTTTTTTTTATTTCACGGCAACAGGCTTTTTTATAGCTGAAGTATTTGATTCCCCTTAAAATTCATCAAAAATTAGGTTTAGGACTCATAAATCAACTCAAATTAAGATCTGGGTAATTCTGCCCGTTGGATGGTGATCAAACGGTCCAAAAATCACTCAAAAACCCCTTAAAATAACCCAGATCAAGTCGGATTTAATCTCAGCCGTTGGATCGACCGTTGGATCAAATCTGGACCGTCCGATCATGTTGAAATAAGCCTTCAGACCTTTAGTTTTATGTCGGGATGAATCTCGACCATTGGATCTCGATCGGGAGCTACGGATGCCGTCCATCAGCGCCTTCTTCTCGTCCGTCCGATCAAGCTTCAGTGAAAACCGCCCGTTGGATCAGTCAAAATTTCCAAATTGCCCTCCGTGAACCGTGCGTGAGCCCGGTGTTGCATGGACCGCCGCGTTCTTTAGCCAATCAGCGCGCTTTAAGCTATGAAATTCCCGAATTACCCTTCAGATGGTCCACCGTGCGCTGCGAAAATGCTGACGTCAGCGTTGCGTCGATTTTTTTTTTTTTTGAAATTCAATTCTGGGCTCGTTTGAAGTCCGTTTTGCCTAAAATTTTTTTTATCTGAACCAAAAAAATGAGATCTTCACATTGGTGGCCTTCTTTCCTACATAAGATTAATAAAAGTATTAATTTCTAATAAAATAGATTAATTTATTTTATAATTTAATACTTTTATTAGTATATTTTTACCACTTATCAAATATAACAAGCTAACTCGAGCGCATATCCCCATAGGAAGATCGGCAAACCAGCAAACTCCATCATGGATCGAACCATGTCCAACAGGATTCGATTTTTTTTTTCAGACACAACATTATGTTGTGGTATTCCAGGAGGGATCCATTAAAAGAGAATCTCATTCTCCCCAAGATATATCAAAAACTCATTAAAAAGGTACTCATTCCCTCGATCAGACCGAAGAGTTTTAATACTCTTCCCAATTTGCTTCTCTACCTTATTTCAAAATAGTTTGAATATTTCAAACGACTTCGATTTATGTTTTATTGAATAAACGTATCCATACCTAGATAGGTCATCTGTGAAGGTTATGAAGTAGAAGTATCCATCTATGAAACTTGAGCTCATGCATCCACATACATCTGAATGTACTAGACTTAGAAGTTCAATGGCTCGTTCATCTTTTTCAGTAAAAGATGACTTGGTCATCTTACCAAGAAGATAGGACTCATAAATCGAAAGTGATTCACAATCACTAATCTCAAGAATTCCTTCTTGAGCTAACCTATTTATTTTGTTCTTATTAATATGACCCAACTTATAGTGCCAAAAGTAGACTTCGGACATATTACTAATTTTAGGACATTTAATGAAGGATTGAACCACGTTAATAGGCATAGTTAATAAATAAATACCGTTATTCAATTATCCAATAAAAATTATAACACCATTCAAAATGATATTATAAAAAAAAATTTATTGATATTTCAAAACTATTCATGGCCAAAAAGCCTACAAAAATGATATTTAATAAAAAAATTAGACAAAAATGACATCCATTAAGAATAACTTTATTTGAATTGATTATAAGATTCATGATTTCTAAAGCTAGAATTAGAACTTGTCTTCCATCTCTAACATTCAGAAATCTCTCATCTTGATCAAATCTCTTATTGACATGCAAGCCCTACATAGAATTATAAATATGATAAGAGCTTCTAGTATCTAATATCCAGGCAGTAGAATCAAATAAAAAAAATTATAAAGTATTATCATATAATTACCTTGCCCAGCAACCACTTGCTTCTTCCTTAGCCTGTTCAAATTCAGGGAGGCAATGTATAGAGGACAGATTCTCTTTCAGTGCCCCTGCTTCTTGCAAAAGAAGTACTCTTCCTGGCTCTTATCGGGCTCGCACTTCTTGGTCTGACCCTGTGCAATCATCCCAGCATGCAGCTGCACCTTCTTATTTTTTTTCTTTTTGTTCTTCTTTTCTTTCTTAAAAGATCGACGACTAGAAGAAGACCCTCCCACTATATTTACCATTTTCTTGTAGAGTTGGTGATCCTTCTCAAAGATCTGCAGCAACCCCAATAAGCCATGGTAGTTGACTGCAAGCTTTGTCATTCTAAAATGAGTCAAAAAAGGGAGGAAGGACTTGGGCAAGAAATTAAGGATCGCATCCTTACCAAGCTGGGGGAAAGCCCAGCTTGCTAAAGCGCTCAATCATCTTGATCATGTACAATACATGATTGGTGACTGTGGCCCCATCCCTTATCCAAGCATTGAAAATGGCACAACTTATTTTGTGCCTTTTAACGTCATCAGGTGTGCCAAAGGAGTCGTTCAACATTTGAAGCATTTTCTATGGCTAGGCATTTTCAAACCTATGACTGAACTCGTCGTTCATTACCGTCAGCATTATGCACCAAACGGTGGTGCGATCATTGAGCCACTTCTGATAAGTATTTTGTACCACTCCTGAAGCTGGCTCCTCAGGTGCTGGATCCGTTACTATATAAAGAATCCGCTCATGCTCTAGAACGATTTTCAACTTACGATACTAGCTATCGAAGTTGGGTCCCATTAATTTGTTATTATCTAACAATGATCGGAGCGATAGGTTAGTGGCCATTTCTGCACAAAAAGAAAATATCAAACCCAATTAATATATGAATCAATTATCCTAAAGACTTGGACTTTAGTCTAAAGATTCTTCCACTATTTTATACGAATTGGTAACCTCTACCTCCAATTCAAGGAATTACTTTAATTTCTTAGTAGATACTAGAATCCACATAGACTACATACGAGCCCAACTTTGGTTGGTCAATCCATATGCATCTATTGGTAGATTCAAAATCAATTATTTTTCTAAACAACTTCTAGTAATTTTAATTTTACCCCAGAAATCTAATCAGTAGGCTTTGACCTCAACTGAAAAAGTCTAGTTAGGTCTAACCATTAACATGACCATATTTGATCTTATCTAACCAATAAATGATTAAGTTCGACTTTGGTCGGCCAACCTAACCACGATCAGAAAGATTTAACCAGATTATCATTTGATAAATGATAATTTCATTAGTCAATAATCACCAGGCCTTTGGACCTTCAATAATCATTATACTAATGAACCCATTATCACTCAACTTAATAGGAGGCTATGATTTAGTTATCTATATAATTATTTTATTTTTAAGAACCTAATAATTTTAGAGGATTTAATTAACATATTTTAAGAAGAGGAAGAAATTCAGCGAGCCAATTTCAATCCTCTCACTGACTTCACAAAGTCAAATTGAAAAGGATCTAATCTAAACTGGCATTAACAGCACCTAAATCAATCAGACTGATTTATCTAATTGACATGGATGAGCCTAAATTATCCAATGATCTAATCAAAATCTAATTTATCAGGATGGCCAGGTAAGTAAGATCAGTAGAAGGGATATACCATTAACTCATCAAAGACCGAATCAATGCGAGTAGCTCCCAATTAAAAATTATTGATCAAACTGCCAGACTTACCTTAGACACCATCCAATTCATTAGTTTCAATTTGATCAACCTAGTAATTATGGGTTCGACCGCATAGCCATGAATCAAGTCCATTTGGTCCTCATTAAAGGCATGGACTTGACCAACTACAACTATTATAATTGATTCTATAGAGTCCTTGATCTAATCTAAATTAACATTTAATTAGATTTGATCAGTTACTCTAAATTAGTCCATTTTTCAACTAACCTTAGGTTTAATCCAATTAATGGATCTAATTCAACTAACTCAATAACCCATGTTTTATGATTGATGACTTAGAGTCTTAATTCATAATTCTAGACACTAAATCATTATACTTAATTTTAATTAAGTTTATGGGCTAAGGATTAGGATTTGATATTTCAAAAATATTTTTTAAAATTTTAAAAGATTCTTTATAACTTAGTATTGTTCACCAATTGAATCAACTCACTTTAAAATTGAATCGGCTCGATTTCACAAACAATACTAGTTGTAGGGTTTAATCTGAAACTATGTACACTACATAATACTAAATCATGAATCAAATTTTAGATCCTATCTAAACATGCATTCATGATCAAAAATTAGATTAAAGCTTAATTTAATTAGATCATAAAAATATTAGATCAAATCTAAGATTTTACGATTAACGATTTAGATCAACAACATACCAGGCCAACCTTTTCATTGTAGGGGGTAAATTCTAGAGCAAAACAACCTTCAGTCCATGCGATCTTAATTTTAATTTATAGATCTAATTAGTTAAATTATTAAATTAATATTTAGATCAAATCTAAATTATCAATCTAAACATGCAAGCATATCATGTTTAGCGAACCTTTCTCTGATACCAATTGAAAGGAACAGTGCAGGGGTTGTAGTGCTACTTTTAAAAACTTTTTTCAAAAATAGCAAAAATTATAGTAAAAATTAATTAATCTAATTAATTAATTTCTAATCATATTAGATTAATAAACCCTATATAAAAGGATCTAAATATAATATGCATGCATTTATATAGATTTGAAAAGAAAAACTATGCAGTAAATAGCTTACTACATCTACGTGTTTAGAACATAATACCTTACGTGGATAGTCGATCACCATGATTTGATCATCGTCTAGGAGGTTTGCTGCTCACAACATAGCCACACAAATATTTGGCCTCTATCGATCGTCCACACGAGGCTCCTGATCCTGATCAGCTCCTCCCAAGTGCTAGTTTGACGAAGAATGCTCCTGATGGCTAAATCTAATCGAACAGTTTCGATCTCCCTCCACCATAACTTTGGATGCTCTAGATTAGTAGCAGGGGTAGAAGAGAGGATGAGGAAGTACTCCATAAAATCTTGTAAAGATCTGACACTTAGATCTTACAAAATCAAAATAGGAACCCTAGATCATGAACTAAGGTTGCGCAGCACCCAAACCCTAGCGCCAAGTTTTTTCCCTCAATTTTCTTCTCAAATTTTTTTTTATTTTTTTTAGGCTTTGGAAGGGCTCATGTACCAAAGGAGAGGAATCTCAAAAAAACTTGCACCCATAAAAATTCTAAGAATTTTATAGAGGGCGCTTAAGAGAAGGTGGTGTGGAGAAAAGGTAAGATAAGGAAGTTGTTTCATTAAAATTCAAACTCTATTTGAATTTGAATGGCAACTAATCTTATCTTGTCTCTTTAGGATGTGGAAAAGAGGGGCGTGATCCCTCTTTGCATGGGAAAACATTTCTAAGAAACCTTTTCTCGTGGAGAATAGAATGGCGCAAACAAGGGTGATGTGGCACATGTCAAGACTAGGTCAAACCAATCTTAAAACCTCTCATCCAATTGAACCAATGCAATCCAAATTGGTTAGGCTTAATTAGACCATATTAAACCCAACTAATTTAGGCTCAATTAGATTTAGTTAAATCCTAATTAAATTAAAAATTAATTAAGTCCAACTTCTGATCAAATCATGGATCATACTTCCTCAGCGATTAGGTCATCTCATAATCTAATCGGATCAAACCCAACTAAATCTAATTCAATTAGACTTGATCTAAAAATAATTATTTAATCAAATTAAGTTAATTAGTAATTAAATTACTAATAAAATTGCTCATAAATTTAGAGTCCAAATTCAGTGGGTGTTCGGACAATAGAGTTCCATCAAAATAAAACTCTTGATCGAAGAGTTCCAAACCAGTGGAACTCTTGATCCTTGTGTCTAAAATAAGTGAAACTCATGATTATAGAGTCATAACCCTCAATCACAGAGTTTAAGAATAGTAGAACTCTTGGTTGAAGAGTTTCAGTTCAGTGAAACTCTTGACCATAAACTCCTAGACATTGAGACTCAGTGTCCTAAACCAGTAGAACTCCCGATCGAAAAGTCTTAGTCCAGTGGGACTTTTGATCATAGAGTCCCAGTCGAGTGGGACTCTTCATCAACCATCAGATTAGGTAGGAACCTCTACTGTGTGTGACTCCACAAGTCTGAACCTAAGCCAGTAACATAGAAATCAATTTCTATACTAATCAAAGTGACCATCTAGCAATGGTACCCAATGTCCGGATAGATCGAATAGTCGTAATCACAATATTTAGAATCTACGCGAATATGGTTACTATATAACTCATCCCTTTGACCCTATACAGAGGATGACTTTAGGGTTTGACTGTCAACCCTAAAAGATACATCCAAATCGTGTCTCAAAGCAATTAGTCCTATGACCCCTCACAAAAACTACCCTAGCTAAGGCTTTACTAAATTAAAATACTATTAAACATAGCTCCTGAAATTAGGAGTGATCAAACCCATCTTGATACACGCACTGACTCCTCAAGTACTTAACTGTGCCCAAAAATCTTCCATCACTAAATTAGAAATTCAGATAGTCTGGCACCAAAGCATAGTGAGTTGCTTGGAAGTCATCGTGGTGATCTCAGGTCGGAGGAATAGTTATATCCATATTCCATCAGAGCAAATCTTGATAGTAGAAAAGCTCTAGAGTTGATCACGTTCAGTATAGATGTATCCATATATCTCACTTGCATGCCATACTAATATCTCAACACTTCTTGGTTATAAGAACAATCAACCTATATGGCACACAATGACCTATACTCGATAAATATTGTCATCCTAACTAATAACGTATCATTTGATCGTGAACAATTTTAAGGACTAAATGACAAATCCACCTTTATCAAATTCTAGATAGTCCTAAGAATTTCATCACAACACAGAAGTTCATTAGAAGATAACAAAATTTATGATGAAAAATATCAAAATAATTTTTATTAATTAATAATTCATATACAAGTACAATAGGTAGCACAACTGTCAACAAGCTGATGATTGATTTTGGAACATATTTCCAACAGTCTACAGCCCTTAACTCATAGAATAGGTCTATTCATGAGGTCTATGGAGCTGTTATGCTATCCAACAATCAGGAGAGCATGTTGGAGCTCATTGAATGGCTATTGGGATGATTAAGGCTTATAAGAAGGCCTCCCAACCTAAGAAATAAGGGAGTCTCGGGAAAACCTCTCATGCAGCGTAGAGACAAGGTAGGAAATGCTAGAGTGCTGTAGTAGCACCTCCCTGAAGGCATAAGGGCTGAGAGAGACTCGGTGGTGCAACAGCCAAGGAGGGTATCTCAGTAGAGAGTGCTAGGAGCTTCTCAGGGAGACCAGGAGCAAGTCTCAAGTAGAGCCAGGGGGTCTCAAGGAGCGCTAGGGGCATCTAACAGCTGAAAGTATCTTGGATCAGGTTTTTTCTATAGAAGCACCAGGGAGAGTCGCAGTTCAGGTGGAGGATGGTTTGTGTACATCAAGAGAGGATCTGGATACCTATGAGGAGCCAGTGTTGAGATGAGTTAGGAAGCACTGGAGTGTTGTAGTAGTGCTTTCTTAGAGGCATGAGACTGAGAGAGACTTGACGGTGCAACAGCTGAGGGAAGTATCTCAGTAGAGAGTGTTAGAAGGTATCTCAGGGAGATCGAGAGCAGATCTCAGGAAGAGCCAGGGAGTCTCAAGAGCCTTGGGATGAGATAGGTGGGTTTGAGCCCAAGACATGATTTGAGCTATAGGTTCTCCAAGCGTAATTGAAGCAATGGCTGATGCAAGGGAGAAGAGAAGAAGGCTAGGATGAAACTTTCTAGGATTCAATCATTGGATTTAGAAGAGTTGGATGAGCTCTTGTATTTCAAAGATGCCCACGGGTTGCAGACAATACGGAGGATCCGAAGGAGCAATGATGGTGTACAAGGTGCAATGGCGGGTCCAGTAGTGCAGCATTGGGTGGTTGGCCTTGGGTGATTTGGTGATAGAGTCAGGATCTTCTGTAGCATTAGATGAACTTCGAATATAGGTGGAGCTTTGAAGTGGTGGATTCATAGGTGGAGAGAAAATTTGGCATGAGTTCAGAGTGGAAGAATGCAAGAGGATCGATATGCTAGAACCAGCACTGGTGATGCATAGTTCCAAGTGGAGCAGCACGTACAGATGGACAGGCATAGTTCTGAGAAGATCATATCAGATGGTACAGTATGTGTTGGTGCAGGAATGCTATAGGTTCTCTAGGAAAGTCCAGAAAAGGTGATGCAGCTGCTAAACAGAAGGAATCCTATAATTTAGGATAGTGCTGAGAAGTAAGCCAAGATTTCAGCTATGGAGAAAGTCATCCCAAAGGTCTTTAAGGGTGCAAAGCAGCTGAAGAAGATTGGCAAAGGCATTAGAGTTTGCACAGTGAGCTGTCTGGGTGCACTACAGAGCATAAGTCGATGTTGCAACTATAGGATTAGAGCAGGAGGACATCAGCTCGAAGCCAATGAGTACGGTGGAGTACGAGTCTCAGGAGCTATGGAGCATAAGTCAGTATTATAGCTTGGGAGGCGAGGTGGCTTCGATAGGATGGTGTCAGCTCTGAAGGTAGCAAGATGGTGCAAACGGTTCATGTAGGGTTTGCCAAGGCTTGGGGCACCAAGATGAAGATTGTTAGGATTAGTGGTGCTCCCAAGTCTTGGAAGGTCATTGAAAGAGTCAGGATATTGGCTCCAAGAGACTAGGATAGGTGTGGATCTAGGGCTAGGACCAATTTTGATCCTAAGGTGGAGATTTAGCCCTCCACGATCATGAGGCCCTGGTTTATGGGTCTCATGGGGGCTACTCAGAGTTTGGACCAGGTTTGGATCCATGGGGTTGAGTGCATGATCCGACCATGGGTGTACATGGGTTTAGATGAGTGCATTCAGACTAGGTTAGCCTAAGAAGTTTTTACGGGTTAGGTTTTCGGTCCATGTATAAGTATATATATACATGTATATTATAAACTCTAGGTTGTGTGAAACAAAGATCACCATTTTTTCCCATATCTTTCCTCTCTCTAGTTTCTTCACACGCCAAGGTGCCCTAAGGGCATGCCTCCGAGCTTGGAGGAAGAAGGCATGCCCCACTCTTCCTTCAACCTCAACAACGTTAAGAGATTCTTGCACAATAATTTTTCGCGAGGTCTACAGCCCCTAACTCATAGATCAGGTCTATTTATGGGGTCTATGGAGCTGTTGTGCTATCCAACGGTTAGGAGAGCACGTGGGAGCTAATCGAATGGCTATTAGAATGATTAGGACTTATAAGAAGGCCTAATGACCTAAGAAGAAAGAGAGTCTCAGGAAAATCTCTCAGATGGTGTAAAGATGAGGCAGAAAGCGCTGGAGTGCTGCAGTAGCACCATCCTGGAGGCAATGGGGCTGAAAAAGGCTCGACGGTGCAGCAGCCAAGGAGGATATCTCAGTAGAGAGCACCAAGAGCATCAAGGAAGTGGGGAGTGTCTTGGAATGGTGGGGTTGCATAAAGACAAAGGCTGGGACTTGATATAGAGGTTGAGAGGATCATAGAGTGTCCAGGGATGTCGAGGACCCTAGATCGGTAGATCTATGAGGTGGATCTTCTTAGGATTTTTATGAGAGCATTGAATGGGTGAGTGCTTCTGGATTAAGAGAGAGGGTTGGTGAGTTGAGATTGTATCTCCTTTATTATTCTTTCCCGATAGTGAAGCATTGCATGTCCCGTGGATGTAAGCACTTAGACTGAACTATGTATATAGTTGTGTTTGTTTGTCTTCTTCTATCTTTCCATAGCAACAGGTGGTGCCATATCTCCTATAGATGATCTTAGGTAGGTGATCCATGTTTCATAGTTGACAGATCTATCCTAATAGTGGTATCAAAGCTAGGAGGAGTCAGGTTGTTCCAAGGGTTACTACAGTGGTGATCAAGTTAGAAGAAGGGCACAATCAAGGTGGATGCTCTCATATACACGAAGAAGTCAGATGGAACTCAGTGCGAGGTAGAGCTCCAAGTGGAGATGGATCAAGCACGAGACTCAATTTAGGATCGAGCAGCCTGGCTTGACTCCCATGTTTGTCGATCCATGAGCAGCAGACAGTAGCCACAGGACATCGAAGCAGTATCATACAGGAAGCTCTCAAATTTGAGGTGGAGCCGAATATCAAGTCGAGGTAGAGAATATTAAAATCTAACACCTCAAGATTCGGTCCATGATAAGTCAAGAATGAGATTCAGGAGCCATGAGAAAGATCAACCAACATATAGTCGGGCTGGCTCAAATACGCAACCAAGCCGGCTTAGGGTGAGATCGAGCTAGCTCAAGGTGAATTCAAGTCAGCTCTCTTAGAAAGGCAGAAAGAAATGCTCAGACCAAATGTAGTCGAGCTGGCCCGACCGTGGATCGAGCCGGCTCGATGGCGAATAGTAGGACACGCCCAGTGCAGGCAAGCACGCGCGGGCATGTGAGTGAAAGTCTTTTCATGGGATCTACAGCTCCAAACTCATAGACCAGGTCTATTCATGGGGTCTATGGAGCTGTTGTGCTATCCAACATCTAGGAGAGCATACAGAAGCTGATCAGATGGCTATTGGGATGATTAGGGCTTATAAAAAGGCCTAATGATCTAAGAAGAAAGAGTCTTGGGAAAATCTCTCAGACGGTGCAGAGATGAGGCAGGAAGCACTGAAGTGCTACAGTAGCACCTTCCTCAAGGCACGAGGACTAAGAGAGGCTCGACGGTGCAGCAGCCAAGAAGGGTATCTCAACAGAGAGCGCCAAGAGCATCAAGAAAGCCAGGAGTGTCCTGGAATGGCGGGGTTGCCTAGGGACAAAGGCTGGGGCTTGATGTAGAGGCTGAGAAGATCACAGAGTATCCAGGGATGTCGAGGACCCTAAATCGATAGATCTGTGAGGTCGATCTTCTTGGGATTTCTACGAGAGCACTATATGGGTGAGTACTTCTGGATTGAGAGAGAGGGTTGGTGAGTTGAGATTGTATCTCCTCTATTATTCTTTCTCGGTAGTTAAGCATTGCATGTCCCGTGGATGTAAGCACTTAGACCGAACCACATATATAATTGTGTTTGTTTGTCTTTTTCTATCTTTTCATAGCAATAGATGGTGTCATATCTCCTATAGATGATCTTGGGTTGGTGATTTATGTTCTGTAGTTGATGGATCTACCCTAACATATTATAAAAGGAATAACTCAAATTTTATTATCTTATGCCTATATGTAGATGATATTCTATTGTTTGGAACATCACTAAAAATAATACAATAAACTAAAGAATATTTGTCAAATAATTTTGATATGAAAGACTTAGAAGAAGCTGATATAATATTAGGAATGAAGCTTAAAAGAATAAATAATGAAATGGCAATAAACTTAACAAATTTAATAGAAAAAATGCTTAAAAAATTTGAATATTTTGATATTAATCCTATCTCTACCCCATATGATCATAGTTCTTATTTAATTAAGAATTTAAGAGAACCTATAAGGTACTTAAAGTATTCTCAGAGGATACGATCTATGTTATATATAGCGAATAGAACTCATCCTGATATAACTTATATAGTAGGCAGGCTAAATCGATATACCTACAATCCTAGTGAAGAACATTGGAAAGCCCTTGAAAAAATATTTAGATATCTGAAGGAAACTCTTGATTATTCTCTTTTGTACCCAATTATTTAGAGTATTAGAAGGATATAGTGATGCTAATTGTATGATAGATAATTTAGATGTTTAATCCATCATAGGATATCTCTTCATGTTTGGAGGAGGTGCAGTATCTTAGAAATTATATAAATAAATAATAATAATAATAAGTACGTTAGAATATGAATTAACTGCTCTTGACACCACTTGCACTGAAGTACAATGGCTAAAAGATCTAATTAATAATATTAAAGTTCTTCTATTCAAAATATCTGTAATATTAATAAATTGTGATTGTGAACTCTAATAGATTTGTTAAATTAATAGATTTTAAATAAAAGATGAACAATCATATTCTGATCAGATATAAAACTATAAGAAATAAAATAAAAGATGTGATATCACTTCAGTTTATAAGATCAAAAAATAATTTATTAAATCTTTTAACCAAAGAACTTTTAAAAATTTTGATATTTGAGACATCGAGGGGGATAGAGCTTAAGCCCATAGATTAGTCACCAGAATGGATCCCTACCTTTGCCATTGGAGATCCCTTAGTCAAAGTTCAAAGGAAAACGACCTCTGAGGTGACATCTGGGAGCACTATTTCTAAGAATTTGTCTCAGATCTATCCCTATGGTATAGTGCTCTATGTGTAACGGTTAGATTGAGCATAGCTCTTAATGGATCTAAGGCTGAAAGTTCAGCGAGGTATGGTTTCGTACATGTACCCTTGGAGGATCTACCTTAATGAGAGTAGTCATAAGGCTGCAACTATAAGATTAGGGCAAATCCCTAGTAACTCTCATAAAAATCAAGGCAAGTACATGGCCTAAATAGCGCTACCCCCCATTATGATTAGCTCGTCCTCATAATATGTATATTTTATACTAAATGGGAAGTTCAAACCTATAAGGTACTTATACTAAGCATAGTAAAAGCCCAATAAAGTTTTAACGTATTTGCTAAATTTAAATATTTTATATATTTTTGATGAGTTTTGAAACTTGTAGGAGATTATTAACCTTTTTTCGAAGAGTTTCAAAACTCCTCCGCAGACTTCGTGCGCGTGAACTCCATGGTATTTATGCATTGAGTCCATATGCGGTTCGACCGTTTGGCCATTCCATGGGAAGAGCATGTGGAAACGTTCTCCACGGTCATTTAGCGAGCTCTCCACACATGGGTGGCAATTTTGCGTACCATTTTTCACACTATATTTATGCGGCGCCTATAAGAGGAGTCTTCTTTCTTTCTGAAATAGTGAGAAAAAAATTATGTTGAGTCTTCTCACTTAAAAAAAAACTCTTTATACTCTCTCTCATTTAAATTCTTCCCTCGCATTCTCTCATTCATTTTGTTGTTATTTGGACCGAGGACGAAGTTGATTGGCGTCCATTCAAGATCGTGCTACCAACGGACATTGGAGTGCTTAGCTTCCAAATTATACCTTGGAGGAGAGTGTACGGCTCAGATCTTCGTTCGAGAAGAAGCTAGAATCTCTTTCAGGATAATGATTTATCCACCTTTCGAGCTAGATTCTATTTATTTATGTCACTTAATTTAATCGCATACTTCATAGAAAAATATATATACATGTGATTGATATCTAAATTATAAATAGAGTATCTTTCATGAGCCTATATCACATTTTCTTAAGTTTATACTTTAAAATATTTTTTTAATTAATTTATTTTTTTATATTTTTATTTTTATATGATTATATTATATATATATATATATATATATATTACTGTCGGTAACAACATCTTCGTAGAATCTACTTGCTTTCGTAATTGAGAAATATTGAGAATGCTCTGGTGTATTACTTCGCACCAAAAGTACTTAGAATTGACCTATTGGTAGCTTAGCAATTCAACATTCAATAAATCTCCAAAAATCACACCATATTCCTTGTAGATGCATGAGTTCCCTCGCTCCACGTGGTAGAACTTTTTGTGTATACAATCCAGGCACCCTCTAGCATTGCTCCAGCAAGATGGGTATTTGTTTAATACCGAAGGACATGTGGTATTAATATGCTGCAAGTGCATCATATTATATTGGAAGGGGATTCTAGAACAGTAACATCCTGGATTAGCTTAGAAACTCAATATGAGGTATCTAAGATTCTAATCATCTACTGTTGCTGGATATTTGGAGGTTTAAATCAAGGATCACTTCTTACGCTGTTAAACATGTTTTTAGAGAGGCTAACAAGATGGCTAACTAGATAGCTTTCTATGTGGCTGGCTACGGTGGATCTAAGATATGAGAGTCCTCTATTTTACTGGAGATTCTTAGAGAGAGTTTGATGGCTGCTGTTAGTGGGTACATTTATTCGGAGGTCGGATTAATAAAAATTAAAATTAAAATTAAAAAAAGGAATATATGACCAGCTAGAATAAGGATGGTTGATTGCATTCGGGGTCTCAGTAGTAACTTTTGTTTTGATAATTAACCTCTTGATGATCTCTGGATTGGATTTTTTTTAAACCCTTTTTTATCAAAAAAAAAATATTTCTAAACTAAAATTTGGCACCTTATATGTCCTTGCCAAGTTTTTTCTTTTTAAAAAAAAAAAAAAAAAAAAAAAAAACGACCTGCCAACATTTTAGGTGGGTTTGGTGGTGACAATGCGAGGATAAATCAAGGAGGCTCCTTCGGACTGAACCCCACCAAGGTCGTGGACAATTCAAACAAAAAGACTATCTACCTCTAATAATAGCCCACCTAACATTGCCACGCTTACCACAAGATTCTGTTTGCCAATTGATTCTTATTATATTGGTTAGCTTCTTTTGCGGCAATGCGTCCAATGATGATTCCATTGCACTAATAAAAAAAAAAAAAAAAGGTAAATGGTGTATAAGGTGAGTTAGCTAGAGAGCAAAGCCAACGAACAGATACCTACCACCATGTTACTTCTCATAAATTATGGTTGCCGAGGATAAATTTCAAAAAGATTAGCACTTCTGTGTCCAGTTTTCAGCCTATATAGATGTGCCCAAGTTTTGGCCCCGCTGACTCGATGGATTTATCTATTGGAATGCAATTATTTAATACATTTTTGTTTATAAAGATTCTGTGTGGGTAGATTATAGGCATTAATTCTTTTAGATTTTGCAGAGGAAACCATTTCTGGTTCAGGAGGAAATGTTGTTGTAATTTTATTGGAAAGCCAAAAAGGGTTGTAAAACAAAATATCCTACTCCTATTTTATTTTTATAAATTGGGCTTGCCTCAATGGACTCACCCCTCCACATAATCGATTCTTGGGTGGTCCATCACAAAAATAAAATTTAGACGTGGATGATTATAGCAAGGTTGGTCTCTCTCCCACCTTTCTCTTTTTTTTTTTTTAAACAAGACATTTTGGGATTATGGCTATTGATGTCTAGTGTCTCAATTAAATAAATGAATTTCAATTATTTCATATCCATATGCATTCATGCACCTCCATGGCCAAATAAGATGAGCTTCTCATGTTAGAACCAGAGATGCATAAGCCAGATCTGCATAATTTGTCAAAGTTGTGAAATTTTTATTAACAAGATATCTCGAGTACTTGTAATAAATAAACATTGTTCATTTGATCCTATGGGAAAAAGTAAAAAACAAAAGGGTGATCTCTCATATGGATTTCTTATCTAGCCGCATATGAGTTTTTTTGTGAATTGTTAGGGATAAAATGAACATCAAAGCTCCTTTTAAATCACTTATCCTTACTGTATGGGGCACTAAACCTTATTTGCGCTCATCTTCGGTATGGATTGGGGTACATTGCAATGAAATCCTACTGGAAGATAACAAATAAACTTGGCCAGAACCATTTAGAATGTCTAATGGGTGACATATTGGGCATTGGTAAAGTGGCAAGGATATCTTCCCAATGTGAAATTATTGTTTGGACTAGGTTGCTAGCTCAGTGGTGGACCGATCTAACCATTAGAGGATATTGCTTTCTTTCCTTCCTCCATGTGTCCCTTTATGGTTAGATTAGTCCACCTTGAGTTGGTGGAGCTGATCTAATCAACAACTTCTTCCCAATAGTTGCTTAGAAAGTTCCAAAGCTTAATGCAAGTATAAGATTTATGGTTATTGATCTGTGTATGCTCGAGCAAAAAATAACATTAAGTTGTTTTGCATATCTTGAAAAATGTTTTCAATCAACCTATAGTTTTGGTGACATCTAAGAATAGAGGTCTCCACACTAAATTAATTATGTCATAATTAACATTTTTCCGGAAAATATTATGTGTAAGTTTGAAGAGAAACTAATTGTTTTAAACTTAGTTGGATGGTTATCCCCTTATCTATGGTCAATAATATGTTTAAATATCATATGACGCTTAGCATATTAACATGTTAAGCATCAATTCAACTAAACATTAAGATTTTTCTCAAGATTACACATATCTATTGACAAGCAAACCAAATGGCGGATTATATGGCATATAGGGCTCTTATGGGGGATTTTCTTTGGGATTCTCATGCTACAGTGGATGTTCCTTGTATGCAACTAATACAAGCAGATGGTTATGCCTTACGGTTTATTGGAGAATAATTCAAATATGCAGAGAGTTGGTCAAATTTGCATCGGACTTCTTTTATTATTTCTTCATATCATCTATTGTCCCCATATTCGGTTATCGATCTTTCTTTGTTCTTTATTGCTTGTTTCGTGTCGTTTTGGTTGTTCCAAGATCAGGCTTCTCAGAAGTATGGGCAAGATAACTTATAAGTATCTGTTCCAACGGACAGCATAATTTATTCATAAGTAGCTGGGTTTGGTGTTCGGCATGGTTCTTCCGTATATGATGTAATGCTGAACTGGGCGGTACCAATGGCAAATGATACTATATATGGTTAATGGCATCGTCTCATGCAAATAGTTGGTGGACTTCTTGCGGTATGGTTTGCATTTCATTATATTTATTGTGGCAAATGATACCATGGGTAATTGTCTTCTTTCACACAAACAGTTGGTGGACTTCTTCCGATACAGCTCACACCTCCTTGTATTTATTGTTCGAGCATACTCGGGGATGTTTCATTGAGGTTTTATCCCCATGCTACAGTATCTGTAATTATTCAGTGCCGTTATGTTCATGGTTTACCACGGTGGTTGGTTTTCGTTCTTCCATACTTCATATTACTTTTGTGTCATGAGATTGCTGTTTCACGACTTCAGAAGCTTGTTTGCTTACTAGCTAGGCGTTATCTCAAATTTCCTGAATGTTCCTTCTGCTACCTTGATGTTTCTTTTTTGCTCCTTGGGCTTTTTTCCAGTTTCTGTATCATGTATAGTTTTACTACTTATTAATAATAAATACGATAACATCCTCCTTCACCCAAAAAAAAAAAAAGAGAAAAATTTAACATTTAGTGCTGGGCAGGGAAAAATTCAGCAGTTTGATCAAAACTTCTGGAACATTCTGGATAACCAAAACATAAGAACATGACAACAATTTTTTTTTTAAAGTTCCCTAAAATACCTGAATACAAACAATAGCAAGAGAAGGAATAACTCAATAATTCTAAATTGATTTGTCTCAGATGGACATTTGGCCAAGTAATTCAAGATTTTTTTTTTTTCTTTTTGAATTTTCAGAGGTATTGTAACTATAGTATCTAGTGAGCAACCTAATGAAACGAGTCTTAATATGACATATATCTCTCGTTAACATAACATCAGTAAGGCCCAATAGAAAATTTCTGCAAAATATCGAGTTCTTCTGAGCAAAGGGAATCTTTCTTTCTTTCTTTCTTTTTCTCTCTCTCGGTCGAGTGAAATTTGTCCACTACTGCATCAATCATGGCAAACGGATCCAGAAACCTGCCCGCACCTTTCTTCGCGCAGACATCCGGACGGGCATCTTTTTCACCCTTGGGTTTGGTCGGAGCGGCGACCACGCAATTGCTTGCGGAGTCCTCTGGCGATCCCTGTCGTGCGACGCTTGACATGAAGCTTCTCCCACCTCCACGTGTCAGTCTAACCTCTTCTCTTTTGATTAATAATATTAATTATATCTCCATTACCCGATAAAACCACCCCTCACAAGAAACAGATCACTCTCCTCCGGCATCGTAGACTACCAAAAGAAACTGGAGTGTATTTATCAAACCCCGTTGATGAAATATCATCAAAACAAACACTTTTCTCCAGTAAGTCTGATTAAGGCTCAACGGCTTGTGATTTAGACCTCTCGACAACAACCACACTCCCACAAAAAAAGAACAGAGGGAGAGCAGAAGAGAAGCAGGATCTTCAAGGTGAGTCAACCCAGGAGAGAGGGGAGGGGGAGGGGGAGGAGGAGAGAGGAAGAGATGGGGTTTTTGTCGCACAAAATTGAGAGGTCCGAAGTTAAGCCGGGAGACCACATCTACGCCTGGAGGGCGCTCTTTACTTACTCCCACCATGGTATGACTCCTAACATCTCTTCTCGCTGGAATCATCGACAAAAATTTCCAATCTCGGATAGAGCAATCTCGTTTTAGCCGTTGTGGTTTCGGATTTATGTGGATTTGGGTTTTGGGGCAACGGTTGAGGGATTGGGATTTCATTGTAGCACATTGTGGACTGATCTGGGACCGCTTCTTGATCGTCGATAAAGGAAAAGAAAAGGATGGGATAGATTTTTAAGTTGATACGTGGAGATCTATCCACCAATGTCACAGAATGTTGATATGATTCCAATTGGTTCTTATCTTGGAATTATTTCCTTTCTTTCTTTCATACCTATCACTGGTTAATATTATTTTATTTTAATT
Organism: Cocos nucifera; assembly: GCA_006176705.1. Taxonomy (NCBI): domain Eukaryota; kingdom Viridiplantae; phylum Streptophyta; class Magnoliopsida; order Arecales; family Arecaceae; genus Cocos; species Cocos nucifera. Next base: position 171,056 of record QRFJ01000134.1, read on the forward strand.
GCATATGTTTGACATGCATATTGTTTCAATCATTCTCTTGAATTTCTACATTTGGCTTGCTCGAATTCGATCGACGTGAGTCAATTCTATCCAATTCTTGATATTGGTATTTGCAAAAACAAAAAAAAGAAGAAGAAGGCTTCGATTTTATTTTATTTCAAAAAAATCATTTATCCTATTAAGAGGAGGAATCAGAGTTGCATGCAATGCAATCCAACTCGAAGCCAGATGATGTATTATATAATGGATTGTTTGTCCTCATGATGAAAGTATAAACCTCAAAGGAGGAGGCAAAGCAAGCTTGGATTCTTGAGACATATGGTTTTCTTGTTTCACTGTATCCTGCTCTTAAAACCCACAATCAGGGAAATGTGCCTAGGTAATTGGCTTGGTTGCACATGTATATTGCAACTTAGAGAATAAGGCTGTAGTTTTTGGAGTAGAAAGGTAATAATAATATCAATCTCGGTTATTGTACTCTTAGAAGCTGTAGGAAGTTATTCCCCATCGATACTCGCAATTTTTCTTGTCCTTGGTGCTAAATTAGATGATATACCTACTGAATCCAAAATCAAAATGAAACAATTGGGTGAAAAAAGAAGAAAGGAATGAGGCCATCTTCCCTTATATCTCAGGGGTACTGTTTTTCCTCTGTCTGTCCTTTTCGTTCGACAACTGCAGCATTTTCTTCTAATGCATCAGAACTTTGTTGCAGATTTCTGGCATAGTACCTTTGCTCCTGATCATAGACTGTTATGTTTTACGTACTTGTCCAATTATTGCATCCCTCCATGGAGCTATTTTGAACCAATTTACTTTAAAGATATCTTTTGTGAAGGACTAATTCTAGATATCTTTTTGCTGTTTTTGTTCTTGACCTGATTGGCTCTAGCGGTGATTATTTCCATCGATGAGATTACATGACGGTATTCTGCTTGTCCTTGTGTCTCATTAGGTTGATGTTTTCATCTTGATGCATTTTTTGCTTGGTACTTCTGCAGTTATTTTGTTCGGTGGTGATCCTAATGACTGGTTTCTCTCTTTGATCCACTGTTGGGATCTTTTCCCTTCTTTTTTTTTTTTTTTTTTTTGCTTGTTTATCATGAGGTTGTTTTTCTGCTTTTCATCCTTTTGCTCTTCTTTTGTGGATGTTGTCAGTGATTCCTGCTGTGGAAGCGTAAAGAAGAGTCCTTTCCACTTCAGGATGTTCCCATAAGTAGTGGAAAATGTGTTCATATTGCTGCATATAAAGGCAACCAATCTTTCATTCTTTGAGCAATATTTTACCCTCAACCATTATTGCTGGACCCTAGCTTGTTGGGGGAGCCAAGTGTAAGAACGAATATGGGCAGCTTTTCACATGTGATGTGCCTTAAAAAGCTGATATTCCTGTGATTGTGCTTTTTCTAAAGACTCTCATCAATCAAGACCATTCCACACTAATTTGTTTTGGCGAATTCCTTGTCATCGTGCAAACTATTTTGTTACTTTGTTGAATGACTTATATTTGGGATGTATCACAGGTTTTCTCCCTAGATGTAATGTAGATTGGAATTGTATAGGAAGTTTAAACCCTAACTTTCTTTCTTGGACCAACTTCTGATGCCTGATGATGATGATGTTCTTCTTATTTAATTTGATGGGATTACTTATGCATTGAATTGTTCTGCATTTTGTTGGGTATCACCATTGACATGTACCTTGTAGCCAATTCAATTTTCATGAGATTTAACACACTTTGTGGTGCAAATTAGCTTTATAATAAGGCCAATGGAGATGCTAATGGCTGCACAAAAATTGCTACTTTAAGTTTTCAAATTAGCATCAATTATGTGTTTTACATTCTACACATACTTAAAATTAGAAATTAATATCATTACTTGGGTTTGCATGGAAATTTAATATATTGAATGATTGGCTAACTTGTATTTTGTTCTAGGAATTATCATGTTATTAATTAGCATGTTGCATGACTTTCATGCATTTTTTTAACGAGTATTACAATTGATTATCCAATTTGATCCGGTCCTTTAACAATCTGTAAAATGTTTCATTATTTAGAACATTGATGCCAAACCAACTCGTGTGTCTCATCTATTTGATGACTCACAAAATGCAAATATGCAGGCATTTATGTTGGAGGAAGCAAAGTGGTTCACTTTACGCGCAAGAAGGACACATCAGGCACTAACTCGTCCAACTCCTCCGGTTTGAGCTCAGGGGTTCCGTCACCTTGCCCAACCTTCCCTGACTGTGGTTTTCAGCAGCCCGACAGTGGAGTTATTCTCTCTTGCTTGGATTGCTTCCTTGGCAATGGCTCCCTCCACCGCTTTGAGTATGGAGTGCCACCCTCGGTATTCCTTGCCAAAGTCAGGGGTGGTACATGCACGACAGCAGAATCCGACCCACCAGAGACAGTGATTAGTAGAGCAATGTTCCTACTTCAGAATGGATTTGGAAACTACGATCTGTTTGAGAACAATTGTGAGGATTTCGCACTCTATTGCAAGACAGGCCTCCTATCCCTTGATGAACTGGGCATAGGTAGGAGTGGACAAGCATCATCATTCATAGGTGTTCCATTGGCGGCTCTTTGTTCTACTCCCTTCAAGTTGCTGGTGGCAGGTCCTGTGGGAATGGCCACTGTGACTGCTGGGATGTACTGCGCAGGGAGATACATCACTGACATAGGGGTTAGAAAGGATGTGGTCAAGGTTGCAGTTGAGGACTTGGCTGCAAACCTTGGTTGGCAACCCCCTCACGAGGAAGAAACAGCAGAGAAAGGTGGTTCTGAGAGAGTGGTTGCTTTGCTGCCCATGGAAGAGGAAACACCAAAATAACATGTGTGGCCATGTTGCAGCTGCTTATTGGTGGGGCTTCCTTCTATGCTTCATTTATTAGTTGATTTGGTGTGGTTTAATTAGATTGATGGTGGTGAAGCCAGTGTAGGTTGGCTTCTGCCATTGAACTTGACCTATAGATCAAAAATTGTGAGATCATTGTGAATTGTCCTTGTAAGGAGCACATGAATGTGGTAATAAAGATGGGCATTTAGAAGAGCTGATTCTTAATTGGTGTGAATTTGATTTCTTTCTTCTGTGGTCCTGCACTAAACTGCACAGAGGTTAGAAAACCCTTTCTTATTACATACCAAATTGCATCTTGGGTCACCTTGCATGGGTAAAGAAAGTGATGGCATTTCCAACTTTTGCATGTGGCTATAGTGGCAATCAAGCAATTAATGAAGAATACAAGACATTAGCTTTACTAAAGAGTCAGCAATTCTTTTTCTTTTGTTTGCTTTTCTTTTCTTTATCCATTTTAATCATTGTGTAAGCGGTTCACTTTTTCCTGGTAAACCATGTCAAGCTTGCTCAGCACTGTTGAGACAGAGATACAGGAGAATCGAGAATTGTTGAGATGGAAGTGAGGTTAGTCATTAGAGGGCAGAAATTTGCAATGATTAAGATTTTCTTATAGCTCATGTTCAAACATTCTGCATAAATCTGGTTTTTTGTTTTTCTTTTTTACAATCCAAACGTGGACATACTACAATAAATGTCATCTAGGTAAGTAGAATGATAGTCTAATGATTGTTTTCTTTTTTATCTTAACATTACATCATCTTTCATCGCAAGCGTGTGACTCACTTGTGTAATTTTCTAATGATTATGTCATTGCGGTTGCAACTTTGCTTAATTGCTTGCTTGTGTTAGAATTGAACCCCTACAGTAACAGAGGCAACAAATGTTGCATCAATTGCTTCATTCACCATTCATGCTGATGAAATGGGCCTTGAGCTTAACATAACTAAATTGAGGTTTGCTGCTGATCAACTTCATTTCATTGACATGAAAAAAAAAAAAAAGAAAAAAAAGAAGACAAATTTCCTCAAAACATGGGAATAAAAAAGAAGAATCTTAATCAAGATTTCATACCCCTCGATGATTGGGTATTTCAAACTCCACCCAGACGGAGCGGCTTGCTATGGATGTAGAATTGCTTCCTTGTTATGGCCATAAAATATACAGGATAACTTTGAAACTAGTGTTCAGGTATTTGGACATAAATGTTTTTAGTAGACTAGAACTTATTCTTTATTTGGTACAAATGATAGACTGAAGGAAAGATAGATGAGGAGGAATGATTGATAAGGGAGAGGATAGATAGATCTTTCATCTATCCCTCTGTATTGGTGAAATATGAAAAGATGGATGAAAATGATTCGCTTTTCTATTTGGTTTAAGAGAAATGAAAGGAACAATGGATGATATTTGTATGATATTTTTATTAAATTATTTTTTGATTAAAAAAATATTATTAGTAGTATTATAAATGAGGGATAGAATTTTGCCAAGAAATTAATAAGAGAGAATTTTATCGATATAAATATCCATCCCTTTCATACAATGGATAGATAGTTTCTCCTTTTCATTCATTCTTTCAATGATTTTTTAAATTAAACAATGAATAAAGGTAATTCATCTTTTGAACCTCATCCATCACCTTTTTCGTGATCCCAACAATTAGACAAGCTAATGTAAATCATTGCGAAACTCATGGAAAAAAGTAATAAAATCATCAACTTGTAGATCATAATCCATCATAGTATATCTCTTATGACAAAATTCTTGTTATTGCATTTTAATGGTTTAGCGGTTAGATTCTCTTCCCTTTTTAAAAAAAAAAAAAAATAGAAAAAAAAAAAAGCAAAAAGTAGCAGCAACTCGTACCAAGCACCAAAGTTATTTTGGTGGTGGCTCTCAAAAAAACAACATTTACATATAGGTATGAGCCAAGTTGGACAGTATACTTGCTTGCCCATAAGTAATCCTCCACAACTACTCTTCAAATATAATTAGCACAGTCCAAGATCTAGTTTACTTCCCAATTTTCATGATGTATGTCGAAGTCTTCAAACCTTTGAATCAGCTAACTAAAGTCTTGAATAATTTAACTCCTTGTTTACATGATGTATATCAAAAGTCTTCAAACCTTTGCATCAACTGCCTAGAGTCATGAATAATTTACTTCCCCATTTACATGATGTATATTGTGTAGAAGATTTCCATAAATCTATACAAATGATTAGAATATAAAAATAGATATGTACCTATATTCATCATTGATTTACGAAAAATGATAGTAGTGGATGCTTAGACGAACACCAAAAATCAGATCCTTCTCTACCAGCTTTCTTTCAACAGATGACTATTCGATGGAATAAACTTGAGAACTAGTCTCATGGTATTTATAGGAAGTGGAGAGAGGATCTAACCAAATAAAATAAAATCCTAACAAGCCTATCCATTATAGACTCATGTTAGGCCAAAGCCTACACTATGCCGCCCTAACTACACCAACTCAAAATAGGGTGCACCTAATCCAAAATAAAAAGATCATAAACAATATTGGGCTTACATGCATGTCTATTAATCTAAATTACATAATCAACCTATTTTTAATAAAATAAAATAATTAATTAATGATAGTCCATAATTTAAAAAAATATGAGGATTGGTGGTACTTCCAAGTCTTGGAAGGACATAGGAGGAGTCAGGGCATTGACTCCAGGGAGACTAGGATAGGTGTGGTCCTAAGACTAGGACAGGAGTTGTTCTAGGGTAGAGGCAGTGTTTAGCCCTCCACGGGCTCAAGGTCTAGGTATTGAGGGGCTTGGTTGGTGCTCCGAAGATCTGGAACATAAGATGAAGAAAGGAACCAAAGCTAAAGTATGAAGACTACAGAAAAGATCATTTCTGCAAGTTAGCCAGCTCAGTCTGAAAGTGGATCGATTAAGTCTCAATAGTTAGGCCAAATAGAAAGACGCATTTTGGGACTGCAGGCATGGCATGCAACTAGTCTCAGATTAGCCGGCTCAATGCTGAGACTAAGCCAGCTCAGTGCGCAGGCAGGGCTATGCAGAGGGTCAGTTTAAGATTAGGATAGGGACTTATCCTAGGAATCTTAAGGCCTGATTTGAGAGGTCTTAAGGTGGCTAACTCATGTATAGGTTAGGCTTAGATCCAGGGGATGAGAGCATGAGAGACATGGGTGTACATGGGCTCAGTGAGTACTTTCATGTATTGAGTTAGCTAAGAAAGTTTTTGGTCTGACCTAATGGCTATGTATAAATACATAGATTATACTGGGTTTGCATGGGTGCAGTGAATACATATCTTTTTTTTCTCAATCTCTCTTCTCTCTTCTCTCTAGTTTTGTTGCCCTAGATTCTTGAAGAAGACCTAGAGAGAGGGGGCGCCTCTCTCAAGCCCAAAGAGGAAGGCGCCCCAGCATAGATCTAGATAGTAGATCTATGGTATGCTGCCTTAGAGAATATCAAAGATCTCCTATGGTCCATGCTAAAGATCTCGAATTTTTTGCAATATGGCGTCAGAGCAGTACTATGGAACAACAGTTAGTATCAGAGCTAGGTGATGCTATAGTAATGTACCAATATTTGGTATCAGAGCCTAATGGTGTGTAAAAGCAAATGAGAAGTCATACAGAAAGAAATCAGAAATTTGCACAAGTATTCTGCGGTATGTCTCAGATCTATTTTTGTTATTGTTATGGTTTGGCCAACTGGGAGTAGTGGATTGAAGGTGAAGGCTGAGAGGATTAATGGAAAAATAAAATTTTTGGGATGGAAGGTTTGGATGCATGATTTGCTGATCGATCTTGGTGGAAAGATCGAGATATATGACGGATGATAGACAGGAAGCACTGGAGGGCTACAGTAGTGCTTTCCTAAAAATACAGGATTGAGAGAGGCTCGATGGTGCATCAGCCGAGGAAAGTATCTCAACAAAGAGCATCAAGATTTTATAGGAAGATGGGCAGTGTGACGCAATTGATGGTTGAAGAGAGATTTTTCAAGGGATAATGGTCGAAGAAAGGCTGAAAAAGTGGCTATACATTCTTCGATTACAAGAAGGCGAAAAAATAGTTGGGGATGTATTCAGTGGTTCGATCAGAGCATAGATTTATGGAGCCTTTGGAATGATGGAGATGGATGATCCATGAAGATCCAGTAGGTTAGGGTTGGGTGGCTGTAGAACAGCGCAGAGATGAGATAGGGAGCACTAGAGTACTACATTAGTATTTTTCTAGAGGCATGGGGTTGAGAGAGACTCGACGATATAGCAGTCGAGGAAGGTATTTCAGTAGAGACTGTCATGAGGCATCTTAGGGAGACCTGGAGCAGATCTCAAGAAGAGCTAGGAGGTCTCAGGGAGTGCCAGGAGGTCTCAGACAGTCGAAAGTGTCCTAGATTAGGTTTCTTCTGCAAGAGCATCAGGAAGAGTTGCGGTTCAGTAGAGGATAGTTTGTCTACAGCAAGAGATGAGGCAAGGAGCACTGAAGTGCTGCAATAGTACTTTTCTGGAGGCACGGGATTGAGAAAGGCTCAGCGATGTAGCAGTCGAGGAAGATATCTTAGCAGAAAGTGTCAGAAGGCATCTCAGGAAGATCGAAAGTAGGTCTTAAGGAGAGCTAGAAAGTCTCAGGAGTCTCAAAATGAGATAGGTGGGTCTGAGCCTAGGACAAGATTTGAGCTGTAGTTCCTCCGAGCACAACTAAAGTAATGGCTGGTGCAAGAGTAGAAGAGAAGTGTTAGGATGCAATTTTCTATGATTCAATCGCTAGATTCAGAGGAGTTGGATGAGCTTATGTATGTTTCAGAGGTGCCCATGGTTTGTAGAGATATCCAATATGGCTTCGAAGAGGACCACAAAGTACAAACGATTTGAAGGGACAGCAACGATGTTTGAGGTGGTTGGACTCGAGGAACTCGATGATGAAGAAAAATTCTGATTTTTTGGATCAGGTTCGTTCAGATCTTATCGGATCAAGAGATATATTTTAAAAATTTTTCTCCTTGATCCTAATCAAATCTGAGATGTTTCAGATCTGATCTTTATTATTTTAATAATAAAAATAAAATCTAAATAAATTAAATCAAATTTAATTTACCTTGATGTAGGATAATCCTATTATCCATTGATGATCCTATAAGCAGTGGAAGATTCTGGATCTAGCCACGCAAGTGTCTGACCTCTACCGGTATCCACTCGGACTGAATCTGAAGATCCTCTTCTTCTCTATCACATCTTTAAAAATCAGATCTGGAGGATCTTCAAAACACCTTTTGAAGATCAGCAGTTGTCCTTTGCAGTAGTGCAGCCTTCTAGCTTTCTGTCGTCTTTCTCTCGTCTGCATTGCACCAACTAAGATCCCAAACTCCTTTGGGCATGGAGAGGAGAGGGAGAAGGTGAACTTGGCGTGGAGGAGGAGAAGAGAGGCAGCCTTGGGGCATGAAAATTTTAATTTAATTTCAGATATTCCTTGAGTTGGGTGCAGGATCTTATTTATAGACTATGCATGATCCAACTCCTCTTCTTCCCAAACAATCACAATCCTTTGTGAAATTAAATCTAAATCTGATTAGTGGAAATAGAGTTCCTTGGATTTCTCCTTAGATGGCACCTAAAACCAATCAAAGTTGGTTCTTAGGAGAACTCTAATCGGAATCCAAAAAGAAGATGGAGTCCCTATCCAACAGAAACTCTTGGGCGCCTCCAACTTGGGCACACGCCAAGGGTGGCGTGCGCCCTCCTCCTTGCCAGGTTCTGGTAGGGGGACAGGCCCCCACCAGCTCTTCAATAGGTGCGTGACACGTGGACAGAAGTCAAAGTATCAATGGTCAACATTTGACCAGTCAAAATCAACTTTTGACCAAAGTCAAAGGACGAGAAATGGCAGGTGACCAAAAATGGTAGGTAATGTCTTACAAAATAAGACAATCTTTTCTAACTTGGACAAGCTCCAGTCAGACAAAGTGAAGGCCTCTAAATGAGCACAAACTTCTTTGGCTCAGTCAGGACAACTATTTATGATAGAAAAAAAAGAACGTTAGGTTCAATCAAGTGCTAGCACGATTTTCTTGAACCTAATTGAATCTCATTCAGATCAATTGAACTGGATCGGTTCAATTGATGATCACCAGATTCAAATTCTTGTTTGTGTGATCTAGTTAGGTTCAGTTCTATATGGTAATGGGATATATTATGATCTCTATCATCGACATCATCGAAACTCCTTTCGATGGATCAGAACTCTTCTGATTCGAACAGCTAGAATGATCGATCATCTAAATCATTCTAATTGCTCCCAAAATCCACCAGTGACACCTAGCTGTATATGGTGGCAATCCATCAGAGCTGAATGCGAACCTCTTGGTACAGCTATCTGTGTGATTAAGTTCTTCTATCTTGAGCCCCGATCAGATTAGGGTTAAGGTAAACTCGTCAAACCCTAGTTTCTGTCATATGATGTAATCATTCGATTCAAGTCCAATGTAAAAATCTAAATAGAAACTCTTTCTATTATTTCACTCTGCCATGGCCATGGACTTCTGGACTTGATTCTCATGATCATCATAGGGCTACTCCTCTACCACCGAGGTAGATAGATTTATCTTGATGCTATCCAGTTCATATAATGAACATGCTATAGCCAATATACACCTCAAAATTTCGTATGGCTAGGAGACTGAGTAATGGTGTAGTCAAACTATAACACCCTCAAGGTGAACTGTCGATGCATCTCAGATCAAAGAACTATACACACTACTACAGCATCGAGTCAGTCATTGACGAGAAGGTAGACTTCCTAATGACTACTCAAGGTGGTCACGCTCAGTGCCCTCGTTCTCTAATAAGTACCTGTACTCTCGCTCCGATGTCTCCACATCGTAGACTCAAGACTCATCTACTAAAGAGAAGTGATTGTACACCAACCTTCGGGATCAATCACCATCCTCGTGATGATCCTATGGTCGGAAGCATTTTATGAGTTAATAATGATTATTCATGTATTGAATTTTCAACTATTGAAAATATGAATTATCATTACCATTAACTCAAAGGATGTATCACAGACACTAAATACATATATATGATAGAAAATAATTCATTTTATTGATTTTTAGTCAAAATTATAATTTTGCCCCTAGAAGTGTATTACAAGTGTCAGCCAATTCTGGCTTCTAGGGCACATATATCTAACAATCTTCCACTTGTCCTAAAGCCAATTGGCTATAAGTCTAAGTTCCATCTTCTTAAGGTGGGCTTTGATCTTCTGCTAGTCCAACGATTTTATAAGCGGGTCTGCCACATTGTCTGTGGAGTCAACTCTCTTGACCTCGACGTAATCCTTCTCGAGGTAATCGCGGATGAGGTGGTATCGCCACTTAATATGCTTGGATTTTTGGTGAGATCTTGGCTCCTTAGCAAGGGCTATGGCGCCATTGTTGTCGTAGTATAGAGGAATGGCATCTGATGGCATTACTCCGATTTCTGCAGCAAACTTCTTGTACCAAAATGCTTCCTTTGCAGCCTCTGATGCAGCGATATATTATGCTTCCATGGTGAAATCTGCTATCATAGTTTGCTTGGAACTCTTCCAGCTGACAGCACCACCATTGCACACAAACAGACTCCCAGATGTCGACTTTCGATCATCTACATCGGACATAAAATCCAAGTCTGTGTATCCCTCAACTTGGAGTTCTCCGTTACCAAAGACCAACATCATATCCTTAGTTCTTCTCAAGTACTTAAGGATACATTTCACAGAAGTTCAGTATTCTTCACCTGGATTTGACTGATATCTGCTTGTGATACTCACAGCATGGGCTATATCAAGTCGTGTACATAGCATGGCATACATGAGGCTCCCTATTGCAGAGGCATAAGGGATCTTGCTCATGCGTTCTAGTTTCTCAGGTGTGCTAGGGCACATCTTCTTCTACTGGCCCAATGACTTTATAAGTGGGTCTGCCACATTATCTATGGAGTTGAATCTCTTGACCTCGACATAATCCTTCTCGAGGTAATCATGGATGAGGTGATATCACCACTTGCTTGGAACTCTTCCAGCCGACAGCACCACCATTGCACACAAACAGACTCCCAGATGTCGACTTTCGATCATCTATATTAGACATAAAATCCGAGTCTGTGTATCCCTGGACTTGGAGTTCTCCATTACCAAAGACCAACATCATATCCTTAGTTCTTCTTAAGTACTTAAGGATACATTTCACAGAAGTCCAGTGTTCTTCACCTGGATTTGACTGATATCTGCTTGTGACACTCACAGCATGAGCTATATCAGGTCGTGTACATAGCATGGCATACATGAGGCTCCCTATTGTAGAAGCATAAGGGATCTTGCTCATGCATTCTATTTCCTCAGGTGTGCTAGGGCATATCTTCTTGGAGAGATGAATACCATATCTGAAGGGTATTAATCCCCTCTTAGAGTTTTCCATACTAAACCTCTTTAGTACTTTCTCTATGTACATCTTCTTGGAGAGATGAATACCATATCTGAAGGGTATTAATCCCCTCTTAGAGTTTTCCATACTAAACCTCTTTAGTACTTTCTCTATGTACATCTTCTGTGAAAGTCCTAGCATCCTATTCGGTCTATCCCTATAGACCTTAATTCCTAGAATAAAGGATGCTTCGCCTAGATCTTTCATGGAGAATTCCTTGGACAACCATAATTTGACTGTTGTCATCATGGAAACATCATTCCCAATAAGGAGGATGTCATCCACGTACAATACGAGGAAGACAACAGCGCTCCCACTGACCTTTTTGAAAACACACGGTTCCTCTTCATTTTTGATGAAACCAAACTTTTTGATCACATCATTAAAACGAGTGTTCCAGCTCCGAGATGCTTACTTAAGTCCATATATGGACCTTTGCAGCTTGCAAATCTTGTGATCAGTATCACTGGATGTGAAACCTAGCGGCTGTTCCATATAGATATCTTTCTCAAGATATCCATTTAGAAATACCATTTTCACGTCTATTTGCCATATTTCATAATCGAAATAGGCTGCAATGGCAAGTAATGTACGGATGGATTTTAGCATAGCCATTGAGAGAAAGGTATCCTAATAGTCAATGCCTTCGCATTGACTATAACCTTTTGCCACTAGTCTAGCCTTGAATGTCTCCACATTCTCATCTGCACCAATCTTTCTCTTGAAGATCCATTTACACCCAATAGGTACTATACCTTCTGGTGGATCTACCAAGGTTCAAACTTGGTTTGAGTGCATCGAGTCAATTTCTGACTGCATTGCCTCTAGCCATTTCTCGGAGTCGATATCTGATATCGCCTCGTTGTAGGTTTTGGGATCATCACCATGAGCACCATTACCTACGAGGAACATTTCCTCTACTTCCTCTGAAATAATACCTAAGTATCTTTCAGGGGGATGGAAAACTCTTTCCGATCTACGAGGTGGAGGAGGTAGTGTTCTTATTGGCTCAACCTGATTTGGTTCCAATTGGTCCTTAGCTCATTGTACTTGTGAGACTTTCTCATCAAGCTTAATCTGCTTTTCCAATGCCGCTATCTTGAATAAACTATTTTTCAAGAAAGATGGCATGTCGACTCACAATCACATTGTGGTCTTCTGGAATGTAGAAATAGTATCCTAATGACTCTTTAGGATATCCTATGAATCGAGCTCTGAAGGACCTAAACTCTAACTTGTCCGCTTATTGTCTTTTGACATGAGCCGGACAACCCCAAATTCTGAGATGACTCAGACTTGGTTTCTTACCATGCCATATCTCATACGGTGTGGTAGGAACGGTCTTAGAGGAGAACCCTATTCAGTAGATAAATTGAAGTTAACAATGAGTATCCCCAAAAAAAATCAGGGAGGTCTGTGAAGCTCATCATGGATCGAACCATATCCAATAGAGTTCGATTTCTCCGTTCTGAAATCCCGTTGAGTTGAGGTGTTCCTGGTGGAGTCCATTGAGAGACTATGCCATTTTATCCTTAAGATAGTCTAGGAATTTTTGGCTAAGGTATTCACCTCCTCGATCTGATCGAAGAATCTTAATGGGATTTTTCAGTTTATTTTTCTACTTCATGTCTGAATTCTTTGAACTTTTCAAAAGCTTCAGACTTGTGTCTCATAAGATACACATACCCATACCTAGACAGATCATCGGTAAAGATAATGAAGTAGACAAAATTGCCTCTAGTCGGCACATCAAATGGGACTGTACACATCAGTATGTACTAGGGCAAGGAGATCTGTGGCCCTCTCTCCATGTCCTACAAAAGGGAAAGTTTGGTCATTTTGCCTTGAAGACAAGATTCACAAGTTGGATATGACTCAAAAGTCAATGGACTCAATAGCCCATTTTTCTCCAATTTGTTGATCCTATCTTCTGCTATATGACCTAATCTCAGGTGCCATAGATATCTGTCGTTTGGACTATCCCTAGGTCGTTTGGCATTCACGTTTTGCTCGATAGTTAGAACAGGTACATCAATATGTAGCTGATAAAGACCGTTAATAAGAAAACCATTTATAATTTTATTTCTTTCATAAAGAATGTTACAATGGTCCTTAAAGAAGGTAATCACATAGCCTTCTAGTGCTAAGCATGAAATAGAAATCAAATTCCTGCTAGCTGCAGGCACATAATAA
>QRFJ01000134.1:185539-248275 GCA_006176705.1 Cocos nucifera
CAGTCTTTCAAAATAAGTCTAAACCAATGATGGTTAATCGAAATCTCTTTATATCTTTCTCAAGATATCCATTTAGAAATACCATTCACGTCTATTGCCATATTTCTAATCGAAATAGGCTGCATGGCAAGTAATGTACGGATGGATTTTAGCATAGCCACTTGAGAGAAAGGTATCCTAATAGTCAAGCCTTCGCATGACTATAACCTTTTGCCACTAGTCTAACTGAATGTCTCCACATTCTCATCTGCACCAATCTTTCTCTTGAAGATCCATTTACACCCAATAGGTACTATACCTTCTGGTGGATCTACCAAGGTCCAAACTTGGTTTGAGTGCATCGAGTCAATTTCTGACTGCATTGCCTCTAGCCATTTCTCGGAGTCGATATCTGATATCGCCTCATTGTAGGTTTTGGGATCATCACCATAAGCACCATTACCTACGAGGAACATTTCCTCTACTTCCTCTGAAAAATACCTAAGTATCTTTCAGGGGGATGGGAAACTCTTTCGATCTACGAGGTGGAGGAGGTAGTGTCTTATTGCTCAACCTGTTAGTTCTAATTGGTCCTTAGCTCATTGTACTTGAGACTTTCTCATCAAGCTTAATCTGCTTTTCAATGCCGCTATCTTAATAAACTATTTTCAAGAAAGATGGCATGTCGACTCACAATCACATTATGGTCTTCTGGAATGTAGAAATAGTATCCTAATGACTCTTTAGGATATCCTATGAATCGAGCTCTGAAGGACCTAAACTCTAACTTGTCCGCTTGTTGTCTTTTGACATGAGCCGGACAACCCCAAATTCTGAGATGACTCAGACTTGTTTCTTACCATGCCATATCTCATACGGGTGTAGGAACGGTCTTAGAGAAACCCTATTCAGTAGATAAAATTGAAGTTAACAATGAGTATCCCCAAAAAAAAAGGGAAGGTTTGAAGCTCATCATGGATCGGACCATATCCAATAGAGTTCGATTTCTCCAATTCAAATACCTTGAGTTGAGGTGTCCTGGTGGAGTCCATTGAGAGACTATGCCATTCCTTAAGAAGTCTACGAATTTCGGCTAAGGTATTCACCTCCCGATCTGATCGAAGAACTAATGGATTTTTAGTTTATTTTTCTACTTCATGTCTGAATTCTTTGAACTTTTCAAAAACTTCAGACTTGTGTCTCATAAGATACATATACCCATAACTAGACAGATCATCGATAAAGAATAAAGTAGATAAAATGCCTCTAGTCGGCACATCAAATGGCCGACACACATCAGTATGTACTAGGCAAGGAATCTGTGCCCTCTCCCCATGTCCTACAAAAAAAGTTTGGTCATTTGCCTGGAGACAAGATTCACAAGTTGGATATGACTCAAAAGTCAATGGACTCAATAGCCCATTTTTCTCCAATTTGTTGATCCTATCTTCTGCTATATGACCTAATCTCAGGTGCCATAGATATCTGTCGTTTGGACTATCCCTAGGTCGTTTGGCATTCACGTTTTGCTCGATAGTTAGAACAGGTACATCAATATGCTGATAAACCGTTAATAAGAAACTAATTAAATTTTTTTCTTTCATAAAGAATTTACATGGTCCTTAAAGAAGGTAATCATATAGCCTTGTGCTAAGCATGAAATAGAAATCAAATCCTGCTAGCTACAGGCACATAATAACAGTCTTTCAAAACTAAGTCTAAACCAGATGGTAATCGAAGAGGATATGTTTCCACCACCACTACAGCAACTCTTGCTCCATTACCAACGCATAGGATCATGTCTCCATCCCTCAGCCTCCTGCTATCCTCAAGATCCTGCATGGAAGTGCACAGATGAGCACTAGAACCAGAGTCAAGCATCCAACTGGATGCAGAAGAAACCGTAAGGTTAGACTCAATAACGAGCAAACCTCCAGAAGGACCTTCCTTCTTGTTCTTCAGGGTGGCCAGGTAAGTAGGGCAGTTCCGCTTCCAGTGGCCGTCGCTGTTGCAGTGAAAATACTTTTCTTTAGCAGCGGCTTTCATCCTTAGCTCTGTCTTCTTCTTCTTTTCTCCTTCCATCTTCTGCTTTTTCATAGACTTCTTTTTCTTTCCATAAGACTTTCTTTTGGAAGAAGTCCGTTTCATAGCAAGAATTGAGGCTTTAAAATCTTTCATAGAAAGCTCAGTGGTGACCAGCATGTTCATTAATTTGGCCAAAGAATTTTAAAGTTTATGCATGTGATAATTCATGATGAATTATCCATATGCATCAGTCAAGGATTACAGAATAATATCGTTCTACAGATCCAAGTCTAACTTCATGCCGAGCTTCTCAAGCTCTTTCATATCTTTGATCATCATCAGATAGTGATCTTGGACTGACTGTCCATCATGCATCTTAGCCTTAAAAAGTCATTTTGTGACTTGATACTTGACTGCACGACTCTGTTCACCAAACATTTTCTATAGGTGAGCCAATATTTAGCGAGCAGTCCTGATATCTTCATGTTGGCGCTGGAGCTCATCAAACATCGAGTCCAATATGTAATATCTGACCTTATTATCTTTGTCTATCCATTTTTTCAGAGACGCTCTCTGTTCAGTGGATGGACGGACTGATAAGATGGGAGGGTCCTGGTCCAATACATGGGTTAACTTCTAGGAACCCAAAATGATTTTGTAGTTCTTGAGCCAATCTTTATAATTAAATCCGATCAGTCTATGTGTGTCCAGGATACGTGCTAATGGATTGGATATAGACATTTTCCTACAGAGAGTTAAAGATTCTAGTTAGATATTGTAATTATGACTTGACCAATTTATTTAGAAATTTTATTTTTAAATAAATTAGCTTCCACTATTTTTTTGGATCCCTACACTTCTTTTATAGAGATGCAAAAATCTCCATAATTAATGATTTCTAGTGGATGGTGCGGTCTCACCAACTGACTCATCACCTCACCTAACAGTTATTGGTGATGGGTTAGTCAATGAGTGAACAACTCTTATTCAATGATTCTTTAATCATGGGACACCCAAACTTAGTCTCTAATTCATGAATCTCACCGTATCTGAAATATTGATGCACTCTTTAGTTAAGTCAGACCCACCATTTTGCACAGACTGAATTTCTAATTGAGTCTCTCACCGTATCCAAAATATTGAGCCCAACTCATCCTCTAGCCCATAGCATCCAATGCCTAATAGATATGGTTGTGTCTTTTCGGTGCAACTAAGCCACTATATCCAGTCAAGAACAATCAACCGCGGGAAGGACCCACACATCTACAATGGTAGAAGACCTTAGACTTAATCTTTTCTTAGGGAGAATTGATCCAGGTCTCATTAAACTAGACTTATCATAGTCATAACAATTATGACTAACCTAGTGGCATTAATTAGCTCAGATTATTGACCACCTTAAATCAGAACTGGATTAACAGATATGGCCAGGTAAGTGAGATCGGTGGAAGGAATATGCCATTAACTCGTATAAGAATGCATTCAGATCGAGTAGCTCCCAATTAAAAATCAGTCGGTCGTATGTGCCAAACTTACCTTAGACACCAAATTGTTGAGCTAGAACTAATTGGGTTAGCCTATAATCCAGACTCTAACCTCTGAACCTAATTAGGTCTTGCTTGATCGTGACTCGATCTTGACCCAGACTTAATCCTATTAGGCTGGTCAATTTAAGCATTGTTGATCCCATCTAACCAACTCTTGATTCGGTTTGATCAACCGCTTAGACCTAATTGAGCTACCCAAGTCCGAATCCAGTATTATGAATATGTCTCTAAAATTCTTAATTTTAGATCTAATTAATATTCCATAATCTTAATTCTTAATTAAGTATGGATTCATAAATAAAATATGCATAATAAATCCTAGGATTTCAGGATCTAGGATTTTGCAGAAAGTAAGTTTTGGATTTCTGATTAAGGACGAATGCGCAGCACCCCTACACGTCATAAGAATATCCCATCGGATGGAGGAGAGGGTCTTTAAACTCTTCTTCGTTCTTATGATCGGACGGCCAAGAGGAACGCCTTAATCAGGAACATGTAATACTACAAAACTATTTTAGATCTATATCATATATCTCATATACAAATTAGATCTAATCATGGCATATTTAGCATACATCTCATGTATCGAATCATGCATGTTTTCAGATCTAAATTATCTCATAATAATCTAAAAAATTAGATTTAAATTGATCTTATCAAAATAAACTCTAATCTAGATAACTATGTAGAACTATTCTATAACTAGTCTAGACATGCATCAATCATATCTCATATGATGTTTAAAATTAAATAATTTTATTTACTATTTTTTAGATGTTATTATAATAATTATAATATTAAAAAATAGTAAATAAATAGATCTAAAATATGATTTAATTAAATTAAATTAAAAACATGTAAGACTATTCTATAGAACTATTCTATTTTAGAACTAGTCATGCATATTTTCTAATCTTAGATCCAAATCATTTAATTTTAATTTTTTCTGATTTCAGATCTGATCACATCTCATGTGACATCAAAAATTATTTATTTTTTTATTAGAATAAATTTAAAATTAGATCTAAACACTTTTAAAACCTTGGCTCTGATACCAATTGAAGGAAAATCCTAATTTCTCAGACCAGGTTCGTTCAGATCTGATCCGATCAAGAGATATATTTTAAAATTTTTTTTTTTTGATCCTAATTAGATCTGAGATATTTTAGATCTGATTTTTATTATTTCAATAATAAAAATAAAATCTAAATAAATTAAATTAAATTTAATTTACTTTAATGTAGGGTAATTCTATTACCCGTTGATGATCCTGTAAGCAGTGGAAGGTTCTGAATCTAGCCATGCGAGTGTCTGGCCTCTACCGATATCTACTCGAGCTGAATCTAGAGATCCTCTTCTTCTCTATCACATCTCCAAAAATCAGATCTGGATCTGATCTAGAGGATCTTCAAAATACCTTTTGAAGATTAGCAGTTGTCCTTTGCAGCAGTGCAGCCTTCTAGCTTTCTGTCGCCTTTCTCTCATCTGGATTGCATCAACTAAGATCCCAAACTCCTTTGGACGTGGAGAGAAGAGGGAGAAGGTGGACTTGGCATGGAGGAGGAGAGGAAAGGTAGCCTTGGGGCGTGGGAATTTCAATTCAATTTCAGATATTCCTTGAGTTGAGCGTAGGGTCTTATTTATAGACTATGCATGATCCAACTCCTCTTCTTCCCAACCAATCACAATCCTTTGTGAAATCAAATCTAAATATGATTGGTGGGAATAGAGTCCCTTGAATTCCTCCTTAGATGGCATCTAAGATCAGTCAAACTTGGTTCTTAGGAGAAGTCTAATCAAAATCCAAAAGGGAGATGGAGTCCCTATCCAACAGGGACTCCTGGGCGCCTCCTGCTTAGGCACACGCCAAGGGTGGCGTGCACCCTCCTCTTTGCTAGGTTCTGGTAGGAGGACAGACCCCCACCAGCTCTCCAATAGGTGCATGACATGTAGATAGAAGTCAAAGTATCAATGGTCAATATTTGATCAGTCAAATATCAACTTTTAACCAAAGTCAAAGGACGAGAAATGGTAGGTGACCAAAAATGGTAGGTATTATCTTAAAATAAGACAATCCTTTTCTGATCTGTACAGACTCCAGTCAGACCAAGTGAAGGCCTCTGATTGAGCACAAACTCCTTTGGCTTAGTAAGGACAACTATTTATGATAGTAAAAGAAGAACGTTAGGTTCAATCGAGTGCTAGCATGATTTTCTTGAACCTAATTGAATCTCATTCAGATCAATTGAACTGGATTAGTTCAATTGATGATTACCAGATTCAAACCCTTGTTTGTGTGATCCAATTAGGTTCAGTTCTATATGATAATGGGATATGTCATGATCTCTATCATTGATATCATCAAAACTTCTTTCGATGGATCAGAACTCTTTTGATTCGAACAGCTAGAATGATCGATCATCTAAATCATTCTAATTGCTCCCAAAATCCATCAGTAACACCTAACAGTATATGGTGGCAATCCATCAGAGCTGAATGCAAACCTCTTGGTGTAGCTACCTATGTGATTAAGTTCTTTTATCTTGAGCCTCGATCAGATTAGGGTTTAGGTGAACTCATCAAACCCTAGTCTCTATCATATGCTGTAATCATTCGATTCAAGTCCGATGTGAAAATCTAAATAGAAACTCTTTCTATTATTTCACTCTGCCATGGCTATGGGCTTCTGGACTTGATTCTCATGATCATCATAGGGCTGCTCCTCTACCACCGAGGTAGATAGATTCCATCTTGATGCAATTCAGTTCCTATAATGAACATGCTATAGCCAATATACTGTTAGATATATGTGCCCTAGAAGCCAGAATTGACTGACACTTATAATACACTTCGAGGGGCAAAATTATAATTTTAACTAAAATCAATAAAATGGGTTATTTTCTATCACATATGTGTATTTAGTGTCTGTGATACATCCTTTGAGTTAATGATAATGATAATTCATATTTTCAAGAGTTGAAAATTTAAGACATGAATAATCATTATTAACTCATAAAATGCTTCCGACCATAGGATCATCATGAGGATGGTGATTGATCCAAAAGGTTGGTGTACAATCACTTCTTTTTAGTAGATGAGTCTTGAGTCTATGGTGTGGAGACATCGGAGTAAGAGTATAGGTACTCGTTAGAGAACGAGGGCACTGAGCAGTGACCACCTCGAGTAGTCATTAGGAAGTCTACCTTCTCATCAATGACTAACTCGATGCTGCAGTGGTGTGTCTGGTTCTTTGACCTGAGGTGCATCGACAGTTCACCTTGAGGGTGTTATAGTTTGACTACACCATTACTCGATCTCCTAGCCATACGGAATCCTGAGGTGTATGTTGGCTATAGCATGTTCATTGTAGGAACTAGGATTGCATCAAGATGGAATCTATCTACCTCGATGGTAGAGGAGCAACCCTATGATGATCATGAGAATCAAGTCCAGAAGCCCATGGCCATGGCAGAGTGAAATAATAGAAAGAGTTTTTATTTAGGTTTTCACATCGGACTTGAATCGAATGATTACATCATATGATAGAGACTAGGGTTTGACGAGTTCACCTAAACCCTAATCTGATCGAAGCTCAAGATAGAAAAACTTAATCACACAGATAGCTGCACCAAGAGGTTCGCATTCAGCTCTGATGGGTTGCCACCATATACTGCTAGGTGTCACTGGTGGATTTTGAGAGCAATTAGAATGATTTAGATGATCGATCATTCTAGCTGTTCGAATCAGAAAAGTTTTGATCCATCGAAAGAAGTTTCGATGATGTCGATGATAGAGATCATGACATATCCCATTACCATACAGAACTGAATCTAACTGGATCACACAAATAAGGGTTTGAATCTGGTGATCATCAATTGAACTAATCCAATTCAATTGATCTGAATGAGATTCAATTAGATTCAAGAAAATCATGCTAGCACTCGATTGAACCTAATGTTCTTCTTTTACTATCATAAATAGTTGTCCTGACTGAGCCAAAAGAGTTTGTGCTCGATCAGAGGCCTTCACTTTATCTGACTGGAGCTTGTCCAGATCAAAAAAGGGTTGTCTTATTTTGTAAGACAATACCTACCATTTTTGGTCATCTACCATTTCTCGTCCTTTGACTTTGGTCAAAAGTTGACCATTGACACTTTGACTTCTGTTCATATGTCATGCACCTATTGGAGAGCTGGTAGGGGCCTATCCCCCTATCAGAACCTGGCAAGGAGGAGGGCGCACGCCACCCTTGGCGTGTGCCCAAGCAGGAGGCGCCCAGGAGTCTCTATTGCATAAGGACTCCATCTCCTTTTTGGATTCCGATTAGAATTCTCCTAAGAACCAAGTTTAACTAGTCTTAGGCGCCATCTAAGGAACAATCCAAGGAGACTTTATTTCCACCAATCAGATTTAGATCTGATTTCATAAAGGGTTGTGATTGGTTGGGAAGAAGAGTTGGATCATAGATAGTCTATAAATAAGACCCTACGCCCAACTCAAGGAGTATTTGAAATCAAGAAGAAAATCCCCATGCCCCAAGGCTTCCTCTCCTCTCCTCCTCCATGCCAAAACATCTTCTTCCTCTCCTCTCCACGCCCAAAGTGGTTTGGGTTCTTGGTTGGTGCAATCCAGATGAGAGAAAGGCGACAAAAAGCCATAAGACTGCACCGCTGTAAAGGACAACTGCTGATCTTCGAAAGGTATTTTGAAGATCCTCCAAATCAGATCCAGATCTAATTTTTAGAGACATGATAGAGAAGAAGAAGATCTCTAGATCCAGTTTGAGTGGATACCGGTAGAGGCCAAGCATTTGCATGGCTAGATCCAGAACCTTCCGCTGCTTACAGGATCATCAATGGGTAATAGGATTACCCTACATCAAGATAAATTAAATTTGATTTAATTTATTTAGATTTTATTTTTATTATTAAAATAATAAAAATCAAATCTAAAATATCCTAGATCTAATTAGGATCAAAGAGAAAAAGTTTTAAAATATATCTCTTGATCCGATCAGATTCGAACAAACCTAGATCGAAAAAACAGAATTTCCCTTCAACTGGTATAAGAGTAAGATTCTAAAAGTATTTAGATCTAATTTTAAATTTATTCTAATTAAAAAATAAATAATTTTAGATATCACATAAGATATGATTAGATCTGAAATCAGAAAAAATTAAAATTAAATAATTTGGATCTAAGATTAGAAAATATGCATGACTAGTTCTAAAATAGAATAGTTCTATAGAATAGTCTTGCATGTTTTTAATTTAATTTAATTAAATCATATTTTAGATCTATTTATTTACTATTTTTTAATATTATAATTATTATAATAATATCTAAAAAATAGTAAATAAAATTATTTAATTTTAAACATCATATGAGATATGATTGATGCACGTCTAGACTAGTTGTAGAATAGTTCTACATAGTTATCTAGATTAGAGTTTATTTTGATAAAATTAATTTAAATCTAATTTTTTAGATTATTATGAGATAATTTAGATCTAAAAATATGCATGATTCAATACATGAGATGTATGCAAAATATGCCAAGATTATATCTAATTTGTATATGAGATATATGATATAGATCTAAAATTATTTTGTAGTATTACACATTCCTGATTAAGGCGTTCCTCTTGGCCGTCTGATCATAAGAATGAAGAAGGATTTAAAGGCCCTCTCCTCCCATCCGATGGGGTGTTCTTATGACGTGTAGGGGTGCTGCGCGTTTGTCCTTAATCAGAAATCTAAAACTTACTTTCTATAAAATCCTAGATCCTAAAACCCTAGAATTTATTATGCATATTTTATTTATGAACCCTACTTAATTAAAAATTAAGATAATAAAATATTAATTAGGTCTAAAATTGAGAGTTTCAGATCTAAGATATATTCATAATACTGGGTTCGGGCTTGGGTAGCTCAATTAGGTCTAAGTGGTTGATCAAACCGAATTAAGAGTTGATTAGATGGGATCAACAATGCTTAAATTGATCAGTCTAATAGGATTAAGTCTGGGTCAAGATCAAGTCACAATCAAGCAAGACCTAATTAGGCTCAGAGGTTAGAGTCTGGATTGTAGGCTAATCCAATTGGTTCTGACTCAACAATTTGGTGTCTAAGGTAAGTTTGGCACATACGACCGACTGATTTTTAATTGGAAGCTACTCGATCTGAATGTGTTCTTGTACAAGTTAATGATATATCCCTTCTACCAGTCTTACTTACCTAGCCATATTTGTTGACACAGTTCTAATCTGAGGTGGTCAATAATCCAAACTAACCCATACCACTAGGTTAGTCATAATTGTTATGACTATGACAAGTCTAGTTTAATGAGATTGAAATCAATTCTTCCTAAAAAAAGATTAAGTCTGAGATCCTCCACCATTGTAGATGTGTGGACCCTTCCTGGGGTTGATTGTTCTCGGCTGGATACAGTGGCTCAGTTGCACCGAAAAGATGCAACCATATTTATTAGGCATTAATGCCATGGGCTGGAGGATGAGTTGGGCTCAATATTTTGGATACGGTGAGAGACTCAATTAGGAATCCAGTCTATGCAAATGGTGGGTCTGACTTAACTAAAGAGTGGATCAATATTTTGGATATGGTGAGATTCATGAATTAGAGACCAAGTTTGGGTACACCATGATTAGAGAATCATTGAACAAGAGTTGTTCACTCATTGGCTAAACCATCACCAATAACTATTAGGTGAGGTGATGAGTCAGTTGGTCAGACCGCACCACCCACTAGAAATCATTAATCATGAAGATTTTCGCATCTCTACAGAGAAAGTGTAGGGATCCAAAAAAATAGTGGAAGCTAATTTGTTTAAAAATAAAATTTTTAAATAAATTGGTCAAGTCATAATTACAGTATCTAACTAAAATCTTTAACTCTCTGTAGGAAAATATTTGCATCCAACCCATTAGCACGTATCCTGGACACACATAGACTGACCGAACCCAATTATAAAGATTGGCTCAGAGACTACAAAATCATTTTGGGTTTCGAGAAGTTAACACATGTATTGGACCAGGACCCTCCCATCTTATCAGCCCGTCCATCCATTGAACAGAGAGCGTCTCTGAAAAAATGGATAGACGAAGATAATAAGGTCAGATATTATATGTTGGGCTCGATGTCTGATGAGCTCCAGCGCCAACATGAAGATATTAGGACTGCTCGCCAAATGTTGGCTCACCTGCAGAAGATGTTTGATGAATAGAGTCGCGCAGCCAAGTATCAAATCACGAAACGACTTTTTAAGGCTAAGATGGATGATGGACAGTCAGTCCAAGATCACTGTCTGATGATGATCAAGGACATGGAAGAGCTTGAGAAGCTTGGTGTGAAGTTAGACTTGGATCTGCAGAATGATATTATTCTGCAATCCTTAACTAATGCATATGGATAATTCATCATGAATTACCATATGCATAAACTTCAAAATTTTTTGGCCGAATTAATGAATATGTTGGTCACCGCTGAGCTTTCTATGAAAGATTCTAAAGGCTCAGTTCTTGCTATGGAATGGACTTCTTTCAAAATAAAGTCTTCTGGAAAGAAAAAGAAGTCTGCGAAAAATCAAAAGATGGAAGGAGGAAAGAAGAAGAAGGCAGAGCCGAAGATGAAAGCCGCTGCCAAAGAAAAATATTTCTAGTGCAACAGCGACGGCCACTGAAAGCGGAACTGCCCTACTTGCCTGGCCACCCTGAAGAATAAGAAGGAAGGTCCTTCTGGAGGTATGCTCGTTATTGAGTCTAACCTTACGATTTCTTCTACATCTAGTTGGGTGCTTGACTCTGGTTTTAGTGCTCATCTGTGCACTTCCATGTAGGATCTTGAGGATAGCAGGAGGTTGAGGGATGGAGACATGATCCTACGCATCGATAATGGAGCAAGAGTTACTGTAGTGGTGGTGGAAATATACCCTCTTCGATTACCATCTGATTTAGACTTAGTTTTGAAAGACTGTTATTATGTGCCTGCAGCTAGCAGGAATTTAATTTCTGTTTCATGCTTAGCACTAGAAGGCTATGTGATTACCTTCTTTAAGAACTATTGTAACATTCTTTATGAAAGAAATAAAATTGCAAATGATTTTTTTATTAATGGTCTTTATCAGCTACATATTGATGTATCTATTCTAACAATCGAGCAAAACGTGAATGCCAAACGACCTAGAGATAGTCCAAATGACAGATATCTATGGCACCTGAGATTAGGTCATATAGCAGAAGATAGGATCAACAAATTGGAGAAAAATGGGCTATTGAATCCATTGACTTTCGAGTCATATCCATTGACCTAAAATCGTTCTTATCACA
The DNA here is from genome assembly GCA_006176705.1 of Cocos nucifera. Classification (NCBI taxonomy): domain Eukaryota; kingdom Viridiplantae; phylum Streptophyta; class Magnoliopsida; order Arecales; family Arecaceae; genus Cocos; species Cocos nucifera. Next base: position 197,436 of record QRFJ01000134.1, read on the forward strand.
CCGTATGAGATATGGCATGGTAAGAAATCAAGTCTGAGTCATCTCAGAATTTGGGGTTATTCGGCTCATGTCAAAAGACAACAAGCGGACAAGTTAAAGTTTAGGTCCTTCGAAGCTTGATTCATAGGATATCCTAAAGAGTCATTAGGATACTATTTCTACATTCCAAAAGACCACAATATGATTGTGAGTCGACATGCCATCTTTCTTGAAAAATAGTTTATTCAAGATAGCGGCATTGGAAAGCAGATTAAGCTTGATGAGAAAGTCTCACAAGTACAACGAGCTAAGGACCAATTAGAACCAAATCAGATTGAGCCAATAAGAACACTACCTCCTCTACCTTGTAGATCGAAAAGAGTTTTCCATCCTCCTGAAAGATACTTAGGTATTATTTCAGAGAAAGTAGAGAAAATGTTCCTCATAGGTAACGGTGCTCATGGTGATGATCCCAAAACCTACAATGAGGCGATATCAGATATCGACTCCAAGAAATGGCTAGAGGCAATGCAGTCAAAAATTGACTCAATGCACTCGAACCAAGTCTGGACCTTGGTAGATCCACCAGAAGGTATAGTACCTATTGGGTGTAAATGGATCTTCAAGAGAAAGATTGGTGCACATGAGAATGTGAAGACATTCAAGGCTAGACTAGTGGCAAAAGGTTATAGTCAATGCGAAGGCATTGACTATCAGGATTCCTTTTTTTCAGTGGCTATGCTAAAATCCATCCGCACATTGCTTGCCGTTTCAGTCTATTTCGATTATGAAATATGGCAAATGGACATGAAAATGGTGTTCTTGAACGGATATCTTGAGGAAGATATCTATATGGAACAGCCGCTAGGTTTCACATCCAGTGATACTGATCACAAGATTTGCAAGCTGTAAAGGTCCATATATGGACTTAAGCAAGCATCTCGAAGCTGGAACACTCGTTTCAGTGATGTGATCAAAATGTTTGGTTTCATCAAAAATGAAAAAAATCGTGTATCTTCAAAAAGATCAGTGGGAGCGCTGTATGGTTGTCCAAGAAATTCTTCATGAAAGACCTAGATGAATCATCCTTTATTCTAGGAATTAAGATCTATAGGGATAGACCGAATAGGATACTAGGACTTTCATCTGAATTGCATCAAGATGGAATCTATCTACCTCGGTGGTAGAGGAGCAGCCCTATGATGATCATGAGAATCAAGTCCAGAAGCCCATAGCCATGGCAGAGTGAAATAATAGAAAGAGTTTCTATTTAGATTTTCACATCGAACTTGAATCGAATGATTACATCATATGACAGAGACTAGGGTTTAACGAGTTCACCTAAATCTAATCTGATCGGGGCTTAAGATAAAAGAACTTAATCACACAGATAGCTGCACCAAGAGGTTCGCATTTAGCTCTGATGGATTGCCACTATATACTGCTAGGTTTCACTGGTGGATTTTGGGAGCAATTAGAATGATTTAGATGATCGATCATTCTAGTTATTCGAATCAGAAGAGTTCTGATCCATTCAAAGGAGTTTCGATGATATCGATGATAGAGATCATGACATATCCCATTACCATGTAGAAATGAACCTAACTGGATCACACAAACAAAGGTTTGAATCTAGTGATCATTAATTGAACTAATCCAGTTCAATTGATCTGAATGAGATTCAATTAGGTTCAAAAAAATCGTGCTAGCACTCGATTGAACCTAACGTTCTTCTTTTACTATCATAAATAGTTGTCCTGATTGAGCCAAAGGAGTTTGTGCTCGATCAGAGGCCTTCACTTTGTCTGACTGGAGCTTATCCAGGTTAGAAAAGAGTTGTCTTATTTTGTAAGATAATACCTGCCATTTTTGGTCACCTGCCATTTCTTGTCCTTTGACTTTGGTCAAAAATTGACCTTTGATTGATCAAATGTTGATCATTGACACTTTGACTTCTGTCCATATGTCATGCACCTATTGAAGAGCTGGTGGGGGCTTGTCCCTCTGCTAGAACCTGGCAAGGAGGAGGGTGCACACCACCCTTGGCGTATGCCCAAATAGGAGGTGCCCAGGAGTCCCTGTTGCACAGGGACTCCATCTCCTTTTTGGATTCCGATTAGAGTTCTCTTAAGAACCATGTTTGACTGATCTTAGGCACCATCTAAGAAGGAATCCAAGGGGACTCTATTCCCACTAATCAGATTTAGATCTGATTTTACAAAGGGTTGTGATTGGTTGGGAAGAAGAGGAGTTGGATCACAGATAGTCTATAAATAAGACCCTGCACCCAACTCAAGGAGTATCTAAAATCAAGAAGAAAATCCCCACGCCCCAAGGCTTCTTCTCCTCTCCTCCTCTACGCCAAAACATCTTCTTCCTCTCCTCTCCATGCCCAAAGTGGTTTGGGTTCTTGGTTGGTGCAATCCAGATGAGAGAAAGGCGACAGAAAGCTAGAAGGCTGCACTGCTACAAAGGATAACTGCTGATCTTCGAAAGGTATTTTGAAGATTCTCCAAATTAGATCTAGATCTGATTTTTGAAGATGTGATAGAGAAGAAGAGGATCTCCAGATTCAATCTGAATGGATACCGAAAGAGGCCAGGTACTTGCGTGGCTAGATCCAGAACCTTCCGCTGCTTACAGGATCATTAACAGGTAATAGGATTACCTTACATCAAGATAAATTAAATTTAATTTAATTTACTTAGATTTTATTTTTATTATTAGAATAATAATAATTAGATCTGAAACATCCCAGATCTGATTAGGATCAAAGAGAAAAAGTTTTGAAATATATCTCTTGATCCGATCATATCTGAACGAATCTAGATCGGGAAATCAGGATTTCTCTTCACATACACCTCAGAATTCTGTATGGCTAGGAGACCGAGTTATGGTGTAGTCAAACTATAACACCCTCAAGGTGAACTACCGATGCACCTCAGGTCAAAGAACCAGATACACCACTACAGGATCGAGTCAGTCATTGACGAGAAGGTAGACTTCCTAATGACTACTCAAGATGGTCACGCTCAGTGCCCTCATTCTCTAACGAGTACCTGTACTCTCGCTTCGGTGTCTCCACACCATAGACTCAAGACTTATCTACTAAAGAGAAGCGATTATACACCAACCTTCTAGATCAATCACCATCCTCATGATGATCCTATAGTCGGGAGCATTTTATGAGTTAATAATGATTATTCATGTCTTAAATTTTTAACTCTTAAAAATATGAATTATCATTACCATTAACTCAAATGATGTATCACAGACACTAAATACACATATGTGATAGAAAATAATCCATTTTATTTATTTTAATCAAAATTATGATTTTGTCCCTAGAAGTATATTATAAGTGTCAGCCAATTCTGGCTTCTAGGGCACATATATCTAACAGATGATAGAGTCAACTTCTGCGGCATCAGATGGACTTCGATTTTAGATGGAGCATCGGACAGAGGTGACTTCACAAGTGAAGAGAAAATTTGGTATGAGTTCATAGCAGAGGAATGTAGAAGGATCGATATCCTAGCACCAGTGTCGGTGATGCATAATTTCAGGTAGAGCATTATGTGCAGGTGGATAGGCATAGCTCTAAAGAGATCATGTCAGATGGTACAGCATGTGTTGGTGTAGGAATGCTGTAGGTTCTCCAAGAAAGTTTAGAAAAAGTGATGCAACTGCTAAGCAGAAGGGATCCTATAATTTTAGGATGGTGTGAAGAAGCAAGCAAAGGTCTTCAACGGTGGAGACGGTCTTCTCAAAAGCCTTAAGGGTGCACAACAACTGAAGAAGATTGATAGTCGTGATGTTTGCATAAGGGGCTGTCAAGTGCAAAGGGATAGCAGGATCATGCAGGTGGGCATTACCAAGGATTTGCCAAGGCTTGGGGCACCAAGGTAAAAATTGTGAGGATTGGTGGTGCTCCCAATCTTTGAGAGGCCACGGGAGGAGTCAGGGCATTGACTCCATAGAGATTAGGACAGATGTGGTCCTAAGGTAAAGGACAGGAGTTGTCCTAGGATGGAGGTGATGTTTAGCCCTCCACGGGCTCAAGATCTAGGTATTGAGAACCTTGAGGGGCTTGGTTGGTGCTTCGAATATCTGAAACATAAGGTGGAGCAAGGAACCAAAGTTGGAGCATGAAAACTGTAGAAAAGGTTATTTCTGCAGATTAGCCGGCTCAGTCTAAAATTAGATCGACTAAGTCTCAGTGGTCAGACCAAACAAAAAGGCACATTTTGGGATTGCAGGCATGACACGCAATTGGGTCGACTCAATCTGAAACTGAACCGATCCAATCTCAGGTTAGCCGCTTAATGTTGAGATTGAGCCAGCTCAGTGCACGGGCAGGGCTACGCAGAGGATCTATTTGGGGCTAGGATAGAAACTTATCCTAGGAGTCTTAAGACCTGATTTAAGAGGTCTTAAGATGGCTAACTCATATATAGGTCGGGCTTAGATCCAAGGGATGAGATCATGGGAGACATGGGTGTACATGAGCTCGGTGAGTACTTTCATATATTGGATTACTCAGGAGAGTTTTTGATCTGATCTAATGGCTATGTATAAATACATATGTTGTATTAGGGTTTGCATGGGTGCAGTCAATACAGATCTTTTCTTCCTCAATCTCTCTTCTCTCTTCTCTTAAGTGTTGTTGCTCTAGGTTCTTGAAGAAGACCTAGAGAAAGGGGATGCCTCCCTCAAGCCCAAGGAGGGAGGCACCCCAGCATAGATTTAGATGATGGATCTATGGTATGCTACCTTAGAGAATGTTAAAAATCTTCTATGGTCCATGCTAAAGATTATGGATTTTCCGCAACATGGCATCAGAGTGGTACGATGGAACAATAGTTGGTATCAGAGCTAGGTGATGCCATGGTGATGCACCAATAAAAAATTCTCACATTCTTTCACTTGAACAACATTAATTAAGATTTTAGAATTTTAAAAATATTTTGCTATTAAAAATGACTCTCGAGCTGAATAACAGAAAATACAGTATGTGGTCACGATTTTGAAAAGCATATGATCCATAGATAGCACCTCAAAATTGACTCAGTTTAATAGTATTAATCATGCTGAATCATGAATCATTACATCATTTATTTAATACAAGACCTATCCATGGTTACAAACATAACTAATACTATTGACATGAGTCTTGGTGTGGTAGTATAGTAAGAAAATAGTATCCAAAATTGATCCAAACACATACTATTTTCATTGTCAGTCCTTTAATTTCTCTTCAACATACTTAGGTACAAAATAAGCAAGAGAAATTTTAATAGCTTTAACAATAAGTTATTTTGCCTTACATACTCAACATGATATCAATAACGAGATAGCATAATATATCTGAGACTCGACACCTAATCTCATATTTCATATAATAGGTACATAAATAAGCAATATCTCCAAATATACTAAAACAAATATGTACACATAAATAAAATGATTAAAATAAAAATACCATTAATTTATCATGCCAACAATGTATATCAAAAGTGCATGAGGTGTAAAAAGGGTCCATAATAATAAAGCATCAATAAAACATAAATATAAAGTCACTCCTACTAATCAAGTAAATCAAAAAAACTCAGTATGTCTATATTTTCAACATGTCTTGTAAAGCATATGGATCTCAAATATTTAGTCAGGGGATCAGCTAATATTGACTCTATATTTATGTACTCAATAATTATGTCTCCTTTCTTTATAAGATCTCTTACTGTCAGGTACTTTAGCTTTAAATATTTAGATCTACTGAAAGATTTATTATTCTTTATGAAGAATACGGCAACACTATTATCATAATAGATTGTTAGTGGTCTAGAAATAGAATCAATAATCTGAAGTCCTGCAACAAAATTTCTCAGTCAAACAGCTTGAGTAATAGCTTCATAACAGACAATAAACTTAGTTTGCATAGTAGAAAAGCTATCATGATCTATTTAACACTTCTCCAGAATACCGCACCTCTAACTAATATAAAAAATATATCCTGAGATTGATTTCAAATTGTCAGGGCATCCAGCAGGATCTGAATTTGAATACCCCAATTGAAAAAAAAAAAAAGGTTTTCTTGCCGCTAGATGCATCTGATCGGATCAGATTTGTGGCAAAATAATTTTAAAAAAAAATTCTATAATCCAATCAGATCTGAGAGCTCTCAGATCTGATTAGATTGATGAATTTGAATACTCCAATTGAAAAAAAATGGATTTTCTTGCCACTAGATGCATCTGATCGGATCAGATTTGCGGTAAAATAATTTTAAAAAAATTTCTATGATCCGATCAGATCTGAGAGCTCTCAGATCTGATTAGATTGATCTAAAATTAGAAGTAAAATAAATAAGATAGTGATAACAATTATCATCTGATTGGATAAACCGTTTACCCATTGTGATGATCTGATAATTGATCCAAGATTTTGATTGAGCCGCGCACGCGCTCGACTTCTACCAGTATCTACTCAGATCAGATCTGAAAGTCTCCTCCTTTTGGATCTGATCTTCAAAGATCAGATCTGATGTCTTTCCATAGAACTTTTAAAACAAACTCTGAAGGCTGTGCGTTCATCTCATGAACACCGTTGTCTCTCGTTGATCTTCGCACCAATAGGACTTAATCTTTGCTCACAGTTTTTTCCAATTATTAGGAATGGAGAAGAGGGAGAGGATCAGATGAGAAAGGTATAGAGATGAATATTTTGATAGGGCTTCACCATAGAGAAATCGGGATACTCAATAGCTTGCATAGGGCCCTATTTATAGACCTAGTCAAGAGTCCCTTCGCATATAACTTTGAACAGGTCAAAGTTTAACATGTAGAAGGACTCCTCCATGATCTCCATGCCCCACACCATATTTTTTTTATATTTTATTGCATAAAACTTAGAAATATGGCATGGAATAAAGGATAAGATGAGTAGATGGCGCAAACTCTTATCTCCCTAGATATTTAAATCAAATTCAAATGCTTTGACCAATCAAATCAAATTTGAATGGGCACCTTCTCTTATCCATAAGATGTGCATGCCATAAAGGGGCGTGCACTCACAAACTCCACATAAATCCCATATGGACGTGCGCCCTTAAATAAATTCTAGGAGGTGCATGCCATATCTCTTCTTTCCTACGTACTAGGTCAACATTTGACCCTTGTCCTGTTCCCATCTTATAGAATTAAGATAAAATCTTTTCAAGTTCCATCCAATAAATTTATGTCAAGTTCTAATCAAGTTAGAATAAGCCTTGATCAGATCAGGACTCGGTCCAGTCAGATCAAGAAAAATCCATCTAGAATTTTCGGAAGAGGCTTGTCCAAATTTCATCTCATGATTTTAGGACAAGCCCTAATATGGCAAAGACAATCCTTATCTTGTTTCCATCTTATGAGATTTAGGACAACTCTTGATTAGGCCAGGACAAGATCCAGTCAGATCAAGATAAATCTCTATAGAGTTTCTGGATAAGTCTTATCCAAATAGTTTCACAAACTAGCAGGTCTTATCCTATTTCCATCCGATGGATTTGGACAAGCCTAGATCAGGTTAGGACAAGATTTTTCTGATCTAGATAAATTTCAGTCAGACTAGGACAAACCCATATAAGGTTCTTGGATGAGCCAAATCCAATTTAGCTCAGTCGAGACGATCCAGAAAGACTATAGAAGGAGAGTGTTAGGTTCAATCGTGTGCTAGCATGATTTTCTTGAACCTAATTAGATCTAATCTAAATTAATCAAATTGGGTTAACTCAATTGATGACATCCAGATCCAAACCCTTGTTTATGTGATCTAGTTAAGTTCAGTTCTGTATGGTAATAGGACATGTCATGATCTCCATCATCAAAATACCTTTTGAAGGATCAGAACTCTTCCGATTCATCCAATTAGAATCGTCAATCATCAAGATAATTCTAATTAGTCCTAAAATCTACCTGTGATACCTAGCAGTATATGGTGGCAATCCATCAAAATTGAATAGCGAACCACTTAGTGTAGCTACCTGTATGATTAGATTCTGCTATCAAAAGCTCCGATGGGATTAGGGTTAAGGTAAACTCGTTAAACCCAACACCCATCATATGAATGAAAAATTTAATTCGAGTTCTATGTGAAATATTAATAGAAACTTCTTTCTATTATTTCACACTACCATGGCCATGGGTTTTAGGACTTGATCTTATATTCATCATAAGACTACTCCTCCTCTATCGAGGTTGATAGATCCCATCTTGGTGCGATCCAATTTCTATAATGAACATGCTATAGCCAACATACACCTTAAAATTTCGAATGGCTAGAAGATCGAGTTATGGTATAGTCAAATTATAACACCCTTAAGGTGAACTGCCGAAGCACCTTAGGTCAAAGAACCAGATACACAACTACAGCATCGAGCTAGTCATCAACAAGAAGGTAGGCTCCCTTATGACTGCTCGAGGTGGTCACGCTCAATGCCCTCGTTCTCTAATGAGTAGCTATACTCTCGCTCTGGTGTCTCCACACTGTAGACTCAAAACTCATCTATCCTATGAAAGTGATCATACACCAATCTTCTGGATCAATCACCATCCTCGTGATGATTCTATGATCGAAAATAATTTATGAGTTAATTATGATAACACATGCCTTAAATTCTCAACTCTTGAGAATATATGTTATCATGCCTATTAACTCAATGGATGTATCACAACACTTTATACATAATGTGATAGAATAAATAACCCTTAATTATTTTAAGTCAAAATTATGAAAATATCTCTAGAAAGTATTTAACAAGTGTCAGCCAATCTGGCTTCTAGGGCACACATCTAACACCAATAACTCTAGATTATCAGTTCTTCTATACACAAATATATAATTCTTGATTTTCTATGAATATCTTATTATTCTTTTTGCTGTAATCCAATATTGAAGATCTAGATTTGATAGGTATCTACCAAGAACTCTCACTATGAAGATAATGTCAGGTCTGGTGCAAATCTGAGCATACATCAAACTCTCTATAGCACTAGCATAAGGGATATTCTTCATCTGATCTTTTTAAGCTCAATCTTGGAGTACTAATTTTTACTGAATTTATCACTTTTAGCAATAGGCATATCACATGGTTTGCAATTTTGTATATTAAATCTTTCAAGCATCCTATTAATGTATGCCTTCTGTGACAAATCTAATAGATGATATGATCTATCCCTATGAATTTAAATATCTAGGATAAAAGCTGGCTCTCCTAGATCTTTCATATCAAAAGTTCTAGATAATATTTATTTAGTCTCATTCAGTGAACCATCATTTCTACTGATAAGCAAGATATCATTAATATATAAGATAAGAAAGATAAATTTGCTCCCACTGATTTTGAGATAGATGTACTAATCAATCTTATTTTTCTCAAAATCAAGAGAGATTACCACCTCATCAAATTTCAAATACCATTGTCTAGACATTTATTTCAAGCCATAGATGGACTTCTTCAATCTGTAGACTAAATTTCTTCTCTATTTTTTTGAAAATTCTTAGTTTGTTTTATATATACTTCCTCATTGAGATTATTATTTAGAAAAGTAGTTTTAACGTCCATCTGATGAAACTCTAAGTCATAACGAGCCACTAAAGATATGATAATTTTGAAGAAATCTTTGAGGATACTAGAGAGAAAGTTTTAGTGTAATCAATTTCTTCTCTCTGAGTAAATTTTTTAACCATCAATCTAGCCTTAAAATGCTTAATCCTTTCTTTAAAATCTTTGTTGGTCTTATATACCTACTTACATCCAGTGGGTTTACAATGCTCAATAGGCTCAACAAGCTCTCATACTTTATTATTGGCCATAAACTGCATCTCTTCCTTCATAGCATTTATCCATAAATCAGATTGAGAACAAGTCATAGCATCATGATATGTTATTAAATCAACCACATGTCCAATATTATAATCACTTTTTTTAAGATAGACATAGAAATCATAAAAAATGATAGGCCTTCACTATCAGATAGATCTTCTTAATATTACCTCATTAATAGGCTGCATAAGTCAAGGATTTATAATAAGAGTGGGAGGATCAGGTGCCTGAACATCCATTCTATCAACTGATGCAGAAACTATATTATTATGTGATGTAGTCATAGAAATAGAGACAGTCTCAATCTGATTATTATCAATATCGATATCTTAGAAAGATTTCATATCAGCCACATCAAATTTTAGAAATTTAGCAATCCATGACTCTATAATTCTGTTACCTCTTATATGACTATAAAACCTATATCTTTTAGCATGTTCTGAAATAAGAGGAGGACTTCATCCTGATATAAAAAAAAGAAGAGAGGTCCTTTCAATGGCCCTTTTGTGTCCCAACGATCTTATTAGAAATAGGAGAAGAACCTCGTCCTAATAAGAATAAAAGTCCACCATGTCAGGAACAGGAGAAGGATCTAGTTTTGATATGAAAAAAGGAGAGAGATCCTTTCAACGATCTTTTTATGTCCCGATGATCTTGTTATAAATAAGAGAAGAATCTCATCCTAACAAGAATAAAAGTCCATCATTTCAGGAATAGAAGGAGGACCTCATCCTGAAGTGAAAGAAAAGGAAGAGGCCCTTTCAATGATCATTTTGTGCCTCGACGATCTTGTTAGAAATAGGAAGACAACCTCATCCTAACAAGAATAAAAGCCCATCATGTCAGGAATAGGTGGAGGACCTCATCCTGACATGAAAAAAAGAAAAGAGGCTCTTTCAATAGCTCTTTTATGCTCCGATGTCTTGTTAAAAATAGAAGAAGAACCTCATCCTAACAAGGATAAAAGCCTATCATGTCAGAAATCGGAGGAGAATCTCATCTTGACATTAAAAAAAAAAGAAGAGAAGCCTTTTCAATGACTTTTTTATGCTCCGATGATCTTATTAGAAATAGAAGGAGAACCTTATCCTAATAAGGATAAAAGTCCATCATGTCAGGAACAGAAGGAGGACCTCATCCTAACATGAAGAAAAAGAGAAAGATCCTTTCAACAGTCCTTTTGTGCTTCGACGATCTTGTTAGAAATAGAAGAAGAATCTCATCCTAACAAGGATAAAAGCCCACCATGTCAGAAACAAGAAGATGATCTCATCCTGACATAGATAAAGACTTTCAATTATTCAAGATAGGAGATTGATTCCATCCAAACGAGGATTGTGGTTGACTGCCATGGAAACTAGAGGGTCTCGTTCCTTCATAGATTGAAAGCTCTAAATTTCAGAAATGAAAAAGTGGCTATGGATACAACAACTTCCAGTGCCAAGACAAGAACGTATTTATCTTTGACTAAGTTTAAAGACCCTTGTTTGTAAGCAAGGGGGACAAACATACAAGCCATGGAGTAGAAACAACCATTCCAAAATGGTGTCAATGAAAAAAAGAAGGGGCCTAATAAGCATGAAACAGAGATAACACGTGAAGGTAACTAAAAGAATTATCCTTTCATTATACTTAGAAAAGTTTATTACATGGGACATCAAGTCCAATTACAAAAAAGAAGAAGAAGATAAAATCCTACTCAGAGTTGGACTTCGGACTACCAGCTTTAGACAATACAAGGGAGAGCTTTAGATCGTTCACCTTCTCTTCGAGCTCTCGCCTCGCCACCAACCTCTCTCTCAACAATTGCTCAAGCCTACGGGAGTCTTCTTCTACTACTCTCAACCTCTTCCTCAAGATGGTCGATTCCACCTTAACATCTTTCACAGCATCCTTCTGATAAACCATCTAAATCTTTAGTTCTTGCAGCTCGAACCTATCCTTATTATGCGTTGCAAACAAGCTCTCTAGGATGCTCCTTAAAGAAAGAACTTCTTCTGAATCTTTACTTGAGCTAGCCTGGGTTTTATCAAATAACTGCTGTCGAAGTCGAGCGATCTCATTATCAACTTTTCGAAGCTTTCTTTGGAGATCGGCGACTTGATCACACCAACCATATCTATATTTGTTATGCGAGTCTTCGGCTGCCTTTTATTGGCTTTGAAGTTCAAAAAATCTTGTCGACCACTTCCAGCCATATTCTTCCCAATTGGTAGACCATTCCGAACTTTTAAGTAGCTGAATCCTCTCTTTTGCTGCTTTTAGTTCAATCTTAAGGGAGCTAGCCTTGGCCGTCAAAGACCAAGACTTCTTACTTGCACGACTTCCTCTAGCTCTTCATTCAGATGGAACTTCATGGTATTATATTCTTTAAAGAGTTGTCTGGATGATTGATGCAAGTGATTAATTTCAATAGCGGGGTCGACATGTTCTTTTTTGATTTCTTAAGTTCATCTTCTGTTTTGCCTAACTTCTTCTTGAGCTGACGAACTTTTTTCTTCAATTTTTTTATATAAGTTCTTAGGGGGATACCCTGAGGCAAAGGATCGACTTCAATAGGAGACTACACTTAATACATGAAATTATCACAACACAAATACCACTAAAGAAAAAGGTTTATTTTCATTAATCAAAATATTCTTTAAGTATAGGAAAGAAGAAAAAAATAAAAAGGAATGTACAATAATAAGAGGTCTCAGACCTCTAGAAGAGTAGCAGAGGAGTTTGGCGTAGCCCCAATCAATGCAGGTTCTTCAGTGGTAGGAGAAGTCGATGCAGTATGAGGAGCAGATGCAACAGGAGGTGCAGCGGAAGAAGGCTCGATCGATGGAAGATCGGCATCTACAGTGGATGGCCCTACTTCATCATCAAAAGATCCTCCATCTAGAAAGCTGAGGTCGAGCTTGAAAAAATTATCAGACATATTTTTTTAGTAGAGCTTGAACCCCTCGATGAAAGACAACTGGACGAATCCAATCTTTATGTCCTTCATCTCTGAAGAGGCCTTGAATTCTTCCACCGCTGGAGCCTTTACCTCCTGAAGCTGCCTTGAGACCTGCTCCTTCATCTCAATAGCTTTGGCTTCGACCTTCTCCCTCTTCTTAATTTTCAGGCTCAGCTCCTTCTTTGCCTTTGCCAAGGCCTGCTTAATGTTTCGTACTGTCTCCTAGAGGTCCTCAATCTTGATCATTTTCTTCTTAAGGAGACGATTGACCTCAGCTTTCTCCTCAAGGAGACGACTGGTCTCAGCTTGATGGTCTTCTTGAGCCTTCACTACCTCCGACCTCATTCGATTCATCACCTTAATATTGACGATCAGTTGGTGACCCATCTACAGAAATGATAAAATAAATTATGCAAATGAAGAAACTCATAAACAGGTCAATCAAAAGAGAGAGAGAGAGACAAGGTCATTACCTCAAAAAAGGATCCAAGAGAGTCCCAAGTACGCCGCTTATAGTCGGCATCGATAATGTTATCTACAACCTCAACCAAGATGCACCCGTCGATTAAATCCTTGATAATTTTTCGATTGTGGAAGGGGTTTTCTCCCAAATCCTCAACAAAACCACTGGATCACTAGGACGAGTCTTGTGCTTGACCTTTTTAGAGGCCATCTTCGTCTTCTTCTTTTCTGCCCCCTTTTTCCTTTTAATGGGAGGCTCAAAAGTTTGGACTTCGATCAAAGGGCTTGAGGACGTTGGAGGTGCTACAACCTCAATGGCAGCAACAACCTCGGTGGCAATGGTAGTCATGGGGGCGTCAATAGCGCCAGTGGGTGTAGCAAAGCTCGGGGTGTTGACCTTTGCTTTTTTGTAAGGCTCGTCGGGCACAGCACCCTTCCTTTTATGGGCTTGGAGTCCCTTAGAGAGCTATTGAAATTCATCCACATCCATTTCTACAATAAGGAATGAATCACAATTAAAAGAAATGACAAGAAAGTAACTTATGAAGTTAAGAAATATACCTACTGGATTAAAGGAGCTTAGGCCTAGATTGAATAGAGTTTGATCTTTTATGAGTTTAGACAGAAGGAGAGCTCCGTAATTTCTAAGTTTGCTGATAGAATCAAGATCGTTCTTCTCCAAACTAGGAGCTCGAAGGACCGAATCTCTTAACTACCCCTAGGAAGGAAGTCCTAACCTAAAAGATGGGTATGAAACAAAGAAAAATTTCTCCTTCTAATAATGAATGGAAGAAGGGGCGCCTTTAAGCAACTCCTTTTCAAATTGGGAGGATAGATACCACCAATCCTTGGGAATAGAATGGTGTTTGAAGGTATAATAGTTATAGAATAAGAAAATGGTTGGACAAACTTCAGCCGACATGTAAATAAAAAGAAAACTTATGATGAACCTGAAAGAATTTGGGACCATAGAAGCAAGAAAAATATCCAAAAATCAAAAAAGAGCTATAACAAAAGAAGAAATCGGAAGATGAAGTCCAGCATAAAGAGTTTCAATGTACAAACAGAAACGACCTAAAGGAGGAGCACAAGCTCGGTCACTCAGCCTGAGAAGTTCTAATTCATACTCCAAAGGCACCCTGTACTGGATCCTTACTAAAGAAAGATCTTCAGAGCACAGAGAGCAAGGGATGATTTTAGACATGAAAACTAGATGAGGTACTATTTTAAACTCTGCTCCTATCCTAGAGTCAGGATCTTGGGAGTTCGGATCAGCTGGGCTCTTAGAATCGATAGACCAAGATACCTCCGAAGATATTTGGATCAAAGTAAATTTGAAAAACCTCCGAAAAATCAATGAGAAAAGAGCTATAAATTTTTGAAAGGGAGGACAATGAAATCCATCCGAGAAGCCAAAGAGACCTAAAAAGTAAGTGAAAAGTAAAGAATCAAGAGAAAGAAGATGAAAAACTAATCCATTTCAAATGAAGAACTCGGAAGAATAATCGAAAAGAAGAAAGATGGTCGAGAAGGACGTCAGTGCTTGGAAGAACCACGAAGGGAGAAGAACAAAGCGCTCGAAGGCAGCAGGGACTGAAGGAAGAAGAAGGGAAGCATAGATGGAAATGAGAGATTAGGAAAGGAGTTTAAATAGTTAGAGAAAATCAGAAGCAGTTATGATTGTAGACCCTCCTCAGCCATCCTAATCTACCACGTGTCCCATCTATCATGCCAACCCCGATGCCTGACAGAATAATTATAGCACCATACATGAAGCTCCATGCCGGATGAGTTTTTAAAAGAACGTGTCTTTTTAAATCATTCATCCATTAAGAAGCTTCGGCATCAGAGAAAAAAGGCCAAGATTTTTCATCTCTCGAGAGTGGAAAAGTGGTAAAGGACTTCGACTGCTGCGACTTTTGTACTTCCTTCGTTCGAACTACGAACTCGAAAGTAGGGAGACAAGTGTTTGAAGTAAAATTAGTTCTTGCCAAAGTCCTTAGCGGCCGATCTTTATTTTGTAAGAATTTGCCTATCTTCTCAGCAATAATTTTTGACTGCAGAACTTGTCAAAAGCATACTAAAGTCTGATCGAACGATCTTAAATAGTAAAAAGAAGTACTATTTCGTTAACTCTGCTTCTCAGCTCGAAATGAACAACAAAATTATTAGTATTGAAGCCCCAACCCATCCAACCCTGGCAAAAAAAAATGGATTTTGAGAATATATGGACTTCTTCCAGTCAAACTCCTTCCAGACGTGCTTCTTCCAGACACGCTTCTTCCAAATGGACTCCTTCCAACCACGCTCCTTCTAGTTATGTCCCTTCCAATCGAATTTCTTTCAATCGTATTCCTTTCAGGATAAAGTACTCTTTCTAGTTGATCATGGATCTGCTCAGTCTATGTTGCGCCCGTTAGCTAAATTGGTTTAAAAGGATCTTGTCATCAATGCAAGTTTGGTTCCTAATCCAGAACATATGGTAGCTATTTTGCGGACTGTAAATCTCAGTACTCCTTTGACCTACCTCAAGCTAATCCAGAACATCGGACGAACTACTTGGGGCAATTGAAACGATGTCATCAATAAGTTTTTGAATCTAGGCACCCACCCATCTTAGCTTCCAAGCCACCTCAGAGTCTTTGATTATCCTGACCGAACTCCTCCAAGAAAAATCGCCCTTGGCTAGATGATGGAACTTCTCTATGTCATTGAAGAAAGCACCAATGAACTATAATTAGGCCTATCAGGGATTCTGCCCAAAGTCCTATTGTGGATCTCTAATAAATTAATGAGTCATGATAAATGACAATCCACTCTCTGTAATAAACTCCATGTGGCCCGAATGACCCACTATCGGACGGTTACGATTGTCACCATCAATCTATTACATGCTCCATCTATTTAAGGAATCCTCCAGATACGTTTTTTCTCTCTAAACTAAAGAGTAAGAGAGTACTCTTTTCCCCTTTTCTTCACTTTTTATGGGAGGAGGCTTGTTAGGCTGTTAGAGGCTGCTTGGCCGGAGTAATGGATTGTCAGCAAGCGATTATAGTCTCAGCTTTCCATGAGTGAAGGAAATATTTGCTATTACAATCAAATGCCAACTCAACATGATCGGTGCACCAAGAGCTTCTCATATCTTCTATATGATAGTACCACTTGTAGAAAAGTAGGACAAAAATGAAATGAGATCGGCTGAAGGCTGATGAAATTGACTCGTCAGTATAAAATCGATAAAGTAGACCTTGCCTGAGATTGTAAACTGTGGCAGTGTAACACCGATAACGTTGATCTCATATGAGGGTCAGTCTCAAGTAATCGATCATCAACCAATGATGGTCTCAGATCGTCCATGTCATGATGCCAAGTGTTCATCGCATTCTTACAGATCGGACATATCGTCAAGTGGATCAGCACACGTCCAACACCAATCAAACGGTCTTTTATTACTCTATTACTCATCTTTTTTTCCTTTTTTTTGATGGAAGGGAGGTTAATCCTCCTTTATTTATTAATATAATTATGTAAGATGTTTACAAGATGTAACCGTACACACATAAGTGCACCGAGTAATATCAGAGGAAACGTAAGAGTTTCCAGATTCTCGATACCTTACTAAGTCGGTATCTAAGTTTGTGATGGAGCAAAGATCATCATCGAGCAAACAAATAGCAGTCTTTTTTTTCTCTTGTTTTCTTCTAGATTGGCAAGGACATGAATTCAGACTTGTTGAAGCGCTTTCATGGCATCATCTCCTTGAGACACTATGGAAGAAAGAGAACTGGTTGGGGGCTTGGATAGCTCGGGCTTCTCACTGTCAGCAGGCTCAAAACATGCAAGGCTGGCCAGGTCCTCAACTGCGTCCACAACCCTATCCGTCCTTACCGATATCTCGATTAACAGTGAAGCAACCGTGACAAGCGGAAGTGATTCAAATAGTGGCACACTGTCTGCTTGTTGGAGAGATCTGAAGGCATCAAGGAGCTCTTCCACAGCAGCGTTCATCTCTCCAACTAAATAGTTTATTCTTGAGGATTTCTTCATCGACTTGATCGAGCTCGCCAACTCTTTTAAAACCTTTGAGCATTCTAGGCTTAATTTAACACAAACATCACTAATATGCTTCTTTATAGACTCAGGAGCCTGCCATTGAAAAAATGTCTCAAAAATTTGGATATAAAAACATATCAATATATATGCATCAAGAAAAGAAAGAAATAACAAAATCTACCTGAGTTTCTGAATTGATGCAACCATCAAGGGTTTCTATGCAATAAGCACAGTAGCGCATTGCAGCACTAACTTTTTGGTATTGTCTCCATGGATATCGAAAGCGGAAGCGGCCATGAGCTGGTTCCCATCTTGCTAAATTAGCCTAAAGAGACATGGTCACAAGTGAATTAACAAAAAAAGAATAAAGGATGTAGTTTATTTGGACCAGGTATACTCACCAGAGAATCTTCTGAGGCCTTCGAATTAAGAACACATTTATAGCCTTGCAAATTTTGGCACGAGGCTTCCTTGTCACCATCAATCCCTCCTTCCTTTAAGTATTTATCTACACATACTGTGATTTAATGAAACAAAGAAAAATCAACAATAAGAGATATACAGTAGTATGGCTCAACATGCATGAATTCGAGTAGCATGGACGGATTTTGGAATAGAATGTACCAACTAAGGAATCGGCGAGTTTTTCCATGTTACGGGTGATGAGGAGGTGGAGTTCCTCGCCAGCCCATACCGGGCAGACCAGAATGCAGGCCAGAAGGCAGATGGAGACTCCAATTGCAATGGTGCTGAGCCGTCGCTCGGCCAACTCAAACAGTTCATCCACACGGTAGCCAGAGAGTGCAACCAAGCTGAATGTGAGGATAAATATTGTGATGCCATAATCAAACTGGATTCGGACAGTTGGGATGAATCGAGAGAAGGTTGCTGCTGATGCTGAATAAAATAAAATTACGGATAAGCAAAAGTAATTTTTTTTTTTTTTCCTCTTTAAAACAGAGAGGGAATTTTGCAAGAAAATGGTAGGAAAGGTAGAATTTGCTCATAGCTGTGTTCCATACATAATAAGAAGACTGCACTCCCAAGAATTATGTGCTCTGCTGTTTCTCCTGCTGATTTACTTGCAAGCCAATGAATTCCGACCGCAAGAGCACCAGCACTCAGAGTGGCAATGGCTCGATTGAGTCCTTTGTACAAGCTACCACCTGCATCAATTAATAAAGCTCATAAGGGAGTATGTGGTTTGACATTTGTCTGTTTATATATGCATCGAATGAGATTAGTACAGCAGCAAATGTTACCTGAAAAGAAGCATATTATGATCTTACACTCTGTGAAATGAACCTACTTGTGGGTGAGATGGCTCATATGAATGACGCAGCTCCCACGAGTTTGAGGCTAACAAGAGTTAATCTATTTCCTAAATTTCCAAGGACCACCTGTCAAAATTATTAACAACACATGTCTATGTGGCAGCAACTCCATGATAGCAGCATCTAGTGCAAACACCTAGGCCGTCTCACGTAATCCTTTTGATTTAGGAAGTACAATTTTCAGCTAACAAAGTTTGGAGATATATGCATACATGCATGCATGCATGCATGTATATATGTGTGCGTGTAATGTATGCATGTAGTTATGAACACATGCATGCATGTTTTTGTGTTGGTATATGTACACGGTTATATATATTTAGTTATAATGTGGAACCAATAGATATAAGAGGTAAAGCTTCTTGAGAGATGAAGAGGTGCTAGCATGGACATGTTTACTACTCTTGCTACTTTTGAATCTCTATGAACTATGTACTACTGGGAAGTATTCAGGTATTTAATATGCATGCATGTAGGCATATTATATGTATCTTTGTTTTCTTGATACACGTACATACCGACTGTGAATTCGAAGACCACCACTACGGTCATGATAGCCCACATAGCAGTTCCTCCAACTCCATTGTACAATGGCCTAGTATAGTAGAAGACAGACACCAAAGCGAGTGCAAGCCCTACTTTGATGCCATGGACAACCTTTCTTGGATCATCAGCTCCAATCTTCCAGGCCTTCTTCATGAACCCTGACATCTTTAATTTTGCAACTAATACCAAACGACACAGCCATAGACATCCTTGATCATTAATGGACCCGGACTCCATCTCCAACTTCACTGATGTACCACAGGGAACCATCACTCTCCCTTCTAAACCCCGTGCTACTTACTTGCCACTGCCCATTACTTTCCTAAAGATAGAGGTCACTGGGGATGTTGTCGAACTTTTCACTCCAAGTTTAGAGTGTCACCTTTCCCTTGTCTTATTTCCAAAGATGTAGGGGAATACTTTGGAGTTTTGAGTGACAAGGTTAGAAGAGAGGAACGTGAGGAAGCGCCAAGACCACCAGTGAGAGAAGTCATGAGCTGCTTGATTTCTGTAGGTGAGGGGAGTGTAGATTTTTATAAGGGAAGAATTACTTATAATATATTGCTAATAGGCCCAAGAGTACTGACAGATATACGGTCTAGAGAAAACTTTGTTGTTAGTGATGTTTTACAGAGAAAAGGTGAGCTAATTTTTAGCCTCGTAGAAGAACCAGTCCACTTGATGAGATAAATCAAATATCACTAAACTACAATAGCTTCTAACCAAAATTAGACGTCCTCCCCATCAGTTTCGTACCATACCAATATCATATCATACTAATTAATACCGAACCAATATATAGTATTATATTATACCGGCAATATATACCTCACAATCTCGTACTATATATACTACGTACGTACTAATATAGAATCCAATATCAAAACAGTAAACATTACTTTTAACTGATATTAACTCTGAAAAAATAGTAAATTTTAAGCAAGATGTTGTAATATCAATTGTTACTCATCAAAAGATCTTTCCCAAATTTCTAAAACGGTGGCATGTGCAAAATCTCACAACTTATAGAAGCAAACTGGTTTGTTATATTCTATAGCAGTTTCCCATGATCCAGTGAACCTCTAGATTAATGTGACATAATATGTAAAGCAAACATCAAGTGAGACTACTAAATGTATGAACACTAAATTATGCATTGACTTGAAAATATTGGTGAGACCGTGCATCTCCATCTGTAGAATGGATTAAACAAGAGATTTGGTAGGGAAACTAATATATGTCACTCCTATATGAACAACAGATGTGGCACATTCTTTTCATCATGAGGACATCAAGGACCTAGTTCAAATAAAAAAGAAATTATCTTCAATAGAATAGAGGATAAAAATCCATACTAATACATGGTACCATAATTTTAGTGTCATGCATTGGACAAACGTTTTGCTAAGCAGAATGGTGTTGAATGGTGCCAGTTCACCATCCTCAAACCTTTTAGCTAAGAACTTGTCTTGCATGCCAGACCAATTAAACTAAGAATTTACTTAAGATATCATTTGTTCTATATCCATTCCAATTTTCTTTTTTTCTTTTTTGAGAAAGTATTTAATCCAATTATTTTGTTTCCTTACCTTCAATAATCTTACGGTGACGTATCACTAACCTTTTTCTGTTTGGTTATTGGACTGACATCACCCGATCATGATCTAAAATCAAAATCCTCCTGCCAAAACATCATCCCGGTTAAGCTGAACATATCTATTCTGCTGTCATAGTCCATTCCCACTCTATCTTCCTTTTATGTCTCACATGAACATGTGGCAAGCACAAGGATATATTTGTATAATAAGTCATGCTTTGTTAGGACCTGATGGAATCTCCAAATGCATGGTGATCAAGCTATCCAATCATTACAGACCAAAGAATATGAAATTACATAAAGGAGTGTAGATCTGAGGCAATTGGTTGTGATGGCTCTGCTGAATTATGTGGCATGCATATCTGCCATTTTAATTCACATAGAATGCTTCTCATTCTTTAAGCTTGATAGTACATACATACATACACACACACACACACACACATGTATGTATGTATGTATGTATGTATGTATGTATGTATGTACGTATGTATGTATGTATGTATATCATTTAGCACTTTAAAGGGATGGCACCCAAGGATTAGGTCATGGATGATTAGAGCCTGTTTTTTATAGTTTTATGTGCAATCAATACAATAAGAGACAGAAGGTTAAGAAAATGAATCCATGACCAAACAAGTTAAAACATTTTAGATTTCGGAACAAAGTCCTAAGATGTGGTAGTGATGGATTATATAAATAATGCTGAATGATTATAAACTCCTTTGCAAGGTGATGATCTAGATTTCAATAGAAATAAACATAAAATTTGGTAAGGAATAATGGATGTTGCCGGTGTAAGGCATATGCTAGTTTAGAGCTCTCCTTGAAGTAGAAGTCTACGTACAAATGTGAGCACATGCAAGATCTAAGGATGAAAATGTGAAGGCATCATGTTACAGTACCTCCAAATATACTCTACCTCTAATAGTCTACTAGGAAATTCACAATTTCCTCTTAGAAAGTCTCACTACTAGTTTGGCATATGATTATATGCAATCGTTGGTTATTCGCTTATTTTGATAGGCACAATGAAAAAAACATGCTAGGCAAAGTAATTTTTTCATATTCATTTTTATATTTTTTTTATAAGAATATCTATTAGCTAGGGTTGGAGTATCACTTCTTATAAGCTATATAGACCGCTTTCATTGGCAATGTAAACTTTACGGTACTTTCAATTAATTTATAATCCCTAGAATACACTTGAAAAGGATGAAAGATCACCGTAAAAAATCATATAATTTCCGATGGTTAAAAAATACTATAAAATTTTGAAAAAATGCCACCCATTATATCCCCTATATTTTTTTAAAATACTAGAGAAGTGTTAATGAATATAGCATTAAGAATTATATCCCCACATTTATAAAATGTGAGAATCTCCACCATCTAGCCATGCAATAATCTATTTTGTTAAAATTAAGGTCTATTATAGTTATTAAAAGCTTATTTACACTATAAATATACTCATGTGAAACATGTTTTGATATATCATCTTTTAATAATTTATTATTTTCATAAAAAATTCAATATTTCTTTTCTCTTTAATAACATGTATACTCTTAGTCAATATTTTCATTTTGTATTAGTTAATCATGTTTTTAAAAAGTATTTCTCATTTATCAATAAGAAAGTAAAGACAAGCTACGAAGTAATATCTAAAAATTTATTATAAATAGGGGAAAAAAATATTATTTCCAGATATTTTTCAAATGTCACTATATAATATCATAAATTTTGTAATTAATATAAATTACAATCTAATACCTAACAATTTATCATAAATATAGGGCAAGATATTATTTCCCAACACCTTGTAAAAATGCCATTAAAATAATGTTATAGATTCTATGATAAAGATGAGCTATAATTTAATATATACCCAGCAATTTATCGTAAATATAGGAAAAAGTGTTATTTCCTATTTTTTAAAAAAAATAAAACCAAAACAATATCTCAGATTTTATGATTTCTTGTAGTGGCTAGAACAAATAAAGCCTTGTCATACTTAAAATGCTTCTTGCCCAAGATTAACTCCGAGAGAAACCATATTAACTAAAAGCATTGTAGGCAAAATGGTGTTTTGAATTTCCTACAAAAACACGTTTTTTATATTTTAGCCTTGATTACCAAAATAAAGCCCTGAACACTACAAAAAATAAATTGCCAGAATTAATTCTTCCAAGCAACCAGTAAGATATTGATGAACTATAATGTGGAAACATATGATTTGAAATGTTAAGTTGCTGACTTTTGCCTGGAATGATAAGTACCCTACATATGTCCTGTTATCATTAGTGCACAACATGCCCTAATCTCCCTCATTTTACATTAGAATATCACAAGTTAATTACCATTCCATCCCAGCAAACTCGAAATTGCTAATTAAGTAATAATTTTTGTCCACCAACTTGGTGATTCTTTAGAGCTATTATTTGCTTAATAAAGAGAGGATACTAGAACACGTCCCATGCCAACTACTGAGAAAATATATAGTATTTCTGCCACCATGCGCGGTGCAAAGCTATAACCTGAGAATTGCATCTCCCTTCTATAGGAAAAAGGTTCTACATTCGAATATTGAGAGGTATAGCATTTGACATGAATAAAACTTCACCTATTTCTATTAGACGATTGGTTTAAAAAATTGCATCAGATACGGTCTCTTTTATCGCACACTGAAGGATTGAATACTAAACAAGCTGCAAAAAGTATGGAACATCCCAAATATTACCAAGAACATTAGCCTCGACCATACCTAAAATGTGCATGGAAGGATCCAGAAGCATATATAATTAAATTATCTTCAATTTTTGCAATGAAATCTGACGCAGTCAGACCCCATCCTACCACTAATATGACAGCTGTGATCACGATCGTGTTTCTAAGTGACATAAGAATTTTCTCAAAAACTACACCAATGCCCGCATAGAAAATACTAGTTAAAAGAAAAGAAAAGAAAAAGACTGCACTAATGCACCGTAAGCCACGCCATTAATATTTTACAAGAGCCTCCCATAGTGGGTTCTTCCGATTGTAGGACCCAATGCGATCCCACCAGGCAATACAATCCCACTAAGGTCATGCATCTACTTTATAATAACTGAATCATGTCAGCCAAATCATTACATGGCTGCGGCTGGTATAAAGCCTCCTTTCCTACAGTAGGATTAGGTCATGTCTAACAAGCCCAGTAGCTATTGAGGCCTTTTCCTAACTTTTCTTTACACCATGCAAAGTGAACACTAGGTTTTCAATTAGGTTATACTTTCCTTTTTCTTGCATGAGAAATTAAGCAAAACACTTATCACCCACACGTACGGATCACTAAATTTATCTCTTTTGATCTGATATGAAATGCCAACTCACCTATCGAGTAACCGAGCTCATGGTTGATTGGGTCATTTGTTTATATACCTCCGAAAATGTCTGTCTTATTATGTGTATTCCACTAATGCTACACTTCTAATGTTTATTATTGGTTCATTTGCTATGCCCTTCAGAATGTCTTATTACGTATATGAGCAAAATGAGCTAAAGCAGCTAGCTAGGAAAAGCCAAATGCTGCATGGCGTCACCCTATCACCGTCCCAAGAGTTATGGGATCTTTGGCAAAGAATGAATCGAGCTCCGTGATCCATCTTTCCCCTATGCAGTTGCTCTTATGTGAAAAAGGAGTGCAAGAAAAGTGGATTGGTGACACTGAAGAGCCATGATTAATTCCATTTCCATTGTCAAAGGATCGCTATCATCTTAGAAGGATTAGAAGGGGTCGTGGCTCCCACTAGCACTCGGTGGCTTAGATGTGAACGTGTCCTAATGGCACCCTCCTTCCACAGAAAGTTCCAAGGTTAGGATATTTTGGTTATGTCATTTTAATAAGACTAAACTTTGTTGAATAGGATCTGCTTGTAAGATTAAAAAAGGAAAAAGTTGAAGATAGAATTGGTAAGGGTGCCTTATTTGTCTTTGTGGCACATCAACAAAGGCCAGCTAGCCTTTTCAATCTTTCAAGTGCATATGAAATGGTAGCCTAACAAACATTTGCCTGATCCAGTCACCATCTTAGCAAACACTTACCGGTGATTAAGTATGCATTAGGTCAAGCCATTATGCAGAACTCTTTTTCGTGTCATGCAACATGAGACAATGTTTCTTTATAAAGGTCTCTCATTTTTGTATTAGTGAATATAAATAGGCAGCAAAACTCCAAGACCCACTCTCTTGCCAAATCGGCTCGTAAATCAAAGCATTATTCTGTTGAGTTCCTTTCACTGACGTAAATCTAACGTATTGTCATATGTAATCAGCAATTGATATGCCTCAAATCTTCCAATCAGAAAAAAGAAATTAACGCTGTAGGGCTACTTCCTTCTTCGCATGCCAAGAAAAAACCTGCTAGGTCTTTTTTTTCTCTTGATTCAGGTTGGCCCACTCCAATTGTTCTCCAGGTTTTGAAAAAGGTAGACCTAGCCTAGTCCAATTTAGGTGATTGTGTTGGCCTAACCCATGAATCTTATGGGATTTTGGGCCCAACTATCCAAATAGGCCTCCACTAGAATAAATAAATCTAGGACGGAGGGTATTTTTGTGAATTAAAAAAAGGGAGTACAAGAGGAATAATTTTTTTTTATTTCCATTTAAAATAGTTATCCCCTAAATAAATAGGTTTGATCGAAATTACTATTCTTCTATTATGGATTGCTTGTTTGGACTTTTTGTTATAAAAATTTATTCCAAATACTTATTCCTATGGTATGCTCATACCAAATGCAACTACGATGCTATCTCCGTAATGCAACTACAGATTAGGTGCAATGGTACAAGAGCCGATTGTTGTGACCAAAAAGCTAAGGGCATGTTCAGTTAGGAGAAGTTAGGTTTTAGAATGGAAATGAAAATGAGTGACACCCAATATTATAATAGTTTGGTTGGGAAGAATCTTATTCCAATTTCGATTCTAAAAGAAATGGGAATACCCTAATTCCTCCAAACCTAATTTCAACTCTAATCATGTAGTATTCAAATCCCATTATGATTCTAATACCAATAACAAACCAAATGCATCAGCAAATGTGATCATTCCGATTCTCAATCCAATCTATTCTAATTTTGATTTCGCTTCCAGTCATTTACCAAATGCACCTTAAATGTTACAACCTCACAAAAGAAGTCTAGAAATTCACTCAAACTCTACATTGACTAAGAATCTTCAAGAGAACTTTAGCATGCAAATGTTTCTGGAGCTACTCTTGAGCATTTCAAAAGATATTTCCGATGCCTTGTAAACATCTTATATCTAGAATATTCTAACTATGGAATGGATAACAAGTTACGCGATTCTAGCCACTTGAGCCTCTAGCCTAGGTCTATATGAAGAATCCTCATTTGCAATCCAACTCGGAGCTAAGAGCTTCCTCAAAGTTGTAACTTCTCAAAGAGAAAAGGTCTCTAAGAGTGTTTTACTCTGCTTAGCTTATAGTAACTCTTTTCATCCTTTGCCCACTCCAAAGTTTAGCACAAGCATGGTTAGAAGCTATGTAAAAAGGGGAAAGATTTTCTCAGCCTACATAGAGGTAGTTTGCACATTACATTGACTTTGTATAGGGCAAAATACAAAATTCAATGATAGTTGGTATTAGAGCAGTCGAGAAAGGAGCAAGATCATGGGGACATTCAAGACTATCATCAACATGCCTATGAAAAAAATAAAGAAAGAAAGAAAGCCAAAAAAGTCAAGAGCCTTCAAGTAAATTAATGGAGGAGCATGGCACTAAATGTATATAACAAAATTGATCAAACTATAAAATTGGCCTGAACTACTAATTTCAATTTGGTTTGAATTAGATTTTTT
This sequence comes from Cocos nucifera, assembly GCA_006176705.1. Taxonomy (NCBI): domain Eukaryota; kingdom Viridiplantae; phylum Streptophyta; class Magnoliopsida; order Arecales; family Arecaceae; genus Cocos; species Cocos nucifera. The sequence goes on from QRFJ01000134.1 coordinate 224,073, forward strand.
AAAATTCAGTTCAATTTTAGTTTAAAAACTTTAGAAACTAACAAAACCCTTAGTTTCGATTAAGTTTTAAAAAAATTGATATAAACTAAACCAACCAATATATATATATATATAGTAGTATTCTGGTTCACTTCACTTTTTCCTACATTATGCCCTAGCCATTCTAAGGTCTCCAAATTCCCCATCATGTTTGTGCCTTCCCTCTCTTCCCATTTTAGCTTTGGCTTTGGCTTCAGTAAATTGTCTCTCCCCTCTCCTCCTACTCCGGCTCCAACTCGTACCTCCCCTCTCCTTCCATTTCTTCTCTTCAACTTTAGCTCATACCTCCCCTTGGACCCCTCTCCTCTCACTCTAGCTCTACTTGCTCCTGCTCCGCCCATCTACTGCACAATATTATTGTTCATGTCCCTAATAGGCTGCCCATTTAGTCCAAATAGCCCATCTAACCCATCCTATAAGCTGTCTATTTAGCATAGTTAGGACTTAGTATGGATGGTAGCCCATTTTGCCCAACCCATCAGTTTGACAAAAGCCTAACAATCCACAACCCGATAAACTATACCAAACTGAATTAATTTTTTCGAATTGGTTTGAACTGATTTATCCACATGGTCTGTTTAGTTTTGGTTTCAATTTTAGAAAACTAATTTAAGTCACTTTGGTTTGAAGATTGATCTCAAACTGACCTAAACCGATCCATGCACACCCCTACATAGCACCCTAGAGAATCACATGAATCACTTGGCCAAACTCTTTGGTGAAACAGAAGATATGATTGATACCCGTGAGAATCATGCTATGGGGTCAAATGAGTACATTAGGAGATTTGAAGAAAATATTCATGATTTTGCCATGGACACTTCTAACCTGAACCAAATAGTTCTTCATATGATGGCTAGGTCCATTAGGCCAGCCGACCTAGCCCACCACTAATTAGCCCAAGTCCCCACCTATAAAAAAAAAAATGAAAGAAAGAAGATTAGAAAAAGATTGCCAACTTCCGATGGGAGATAGATTCACAAAGGCAACCAAAGGCTTGCCTCTATCTTTCAAAAGCCACTCCCTTTCATCGAAAACTCCACCATGAGCATCGTCCCTCTTTTCTCTCTCTTTCTTCCTTTTAAGATATCATTAATTCCTAGCTTTGTGCCCACCAAAATTTGAGGTTGGAGAAGCTTGCTGGAGCCGAGGTAAGGCCTTAACTATAGATGGTGTGGTACTCTCAAGCCTTGGAAGGCCACAGAAAGAGCTAGGATATTGGCTCCAAGGAGACTAGAATAGATGTGGTCCTAGGACTAAGACAGGAGTTGTTCTAGGATGAAGGTAGTGTGAAGCCCTCCATGGGCTTGAGGTCTAGGTGTTGAGGATCTTGAGGGGCTTGGTTGATGCTTCAAAGATCTGGGATACAAAATGGAGTAAGAAACCAAAACTAAGGAATGAAGACTGCAGAAAAGGATTATTTCTATAGGTTAGTTGGCTCAGTCTGAAATTGAATCGACTAAGTCTTAGAGGTCAAGCCAAACAAAAAAGTACATATTCAGGACTGCTGGCATGGTACATAACTGGGCTGACTCAGTGTCAGATCGACCCAATCCAATCTTAGGTTAGCCAGCTCAATGAGAATAAGCCAGCTTGGTGCATGGGCAGAGACACACGAAAGATCTATTTAGGACTAGGATCGGGGTTGATCCTAGCACTACAAGAAACTAGACTATTAGCGATGGCAAAATACTGTCGCTAATGGTCCATCCATCATCGCTAATACTGATGTCGTCACTAATACCATCATAAAATTTAATTTAAAAAATTTTTATCGCTAATTGAGACCATTAGTGACGGTAGAAGATGCCATCGTTGATAATAGAATTAGTGATGACTTTAGGGATGAAATAAATCCATCTCTAATTAATTTTTAAAAAATTAAAAAAATATTAGCAATGGCATATTCGTTGCTAATGCCATCACTAATAATTATTAGTTATAAATTATTCTATTTTTAATATATCATTTCTAATTTTATTTAATTTTTAAATTAAATAAAAAATTAATTTAAAAAAATATTAGTGACAATAGTTATCATCGCTAATATCGATAGTAATACTTAATTTAATTTTTTAAAAAATTAATAATATTTTTTAAAATCTATTTTAATTAATTATAATAAATTATGATTTCTAATATCTATTATAATTAAAATTTAAAGATAATATAATAATCAAAAATTTAAAACTAATTATATTATCTTAAAAATAAAAATTATATAATTTTTTTATAAGCAATATAAAAAATATAATATATCAAAAAAATTAGATCCGATCCTCATCATCATCAACCTCCTCCTTCTTCTGCTTCTCTTCAGCAGCTGATGGATGAGACTGGATGTCCCAGCATCCTCTAACGAATAAAATAAAATAATATTAGTAAATTTTGATACGAAAGTATGTCTTTCGATACACTTTTTCGATTTTCAAATAAATTATTTCTACATATTCCATTCGATGATACGGAGCTATAGACATCTCTGGTCCATCGATTGAATAGTTAGATTGAATTTTTAGCCCCTATATCCCCTTTTCAGATTCAAACCTAAATATATAAAGCTTCTAAAAATAAAAATTTAAAATAATTAAAATAATTTAATAATATATATATATATATACCTAATGTGATAGTTGGAATGACGAGCCCAGCTGGTCATATAGCTATGGATCCCAAAAAAGCTCTACCATCATGTTGTGGATGGCATCTAAAAGACTCTAAGGTCGTTAGCTCAGAAGCCTTTGCACGATCTCCTCTACATATGCATCACTCTAAGTTTAGGACGTCAAGGCCTGTGAGGATGCCAAAAGATATTGAGATGATGGAGGATCGAAGCTGTGACTGAATTCTATGATCCAATTCCTACTCACCCTCCAGTAGCGCTAAGCCATCCCTCAAGGTCAAGGAGGGGCTGAGAAGATGGGTCATCACCGTACCTCTCCATAATATACTCCATATAATACATCTGCATAGTTAAAAAATATATTAGTTATAATATAAAAATTAGATTCAAAAATAACTTAATTAGTAAATAGAGTTTGAAGTTCTTACCATGATCCATCATAATGTAGAATCTAAATAGTCACCAGTCCTCCTAGACTGGTATTTGGCCCGCCACAACTACAGCTAGTTTGATGGATGATCCAGCTGTCGTGCCTACGATAAGTAAATAATAAAATTAAATTAATTAAAATATACATATAATAATTTTTATAATTCTAGTGAAGAGCTTTAATATTGATTTCTTACTAGTCTGTTGGCCATAATATGTGTGCGATCGAGCCACCCGTATGTCTGATCGGATCCTACTGAGCGATCTGGTTTTGTCGAGCCCTTTGCCACCTATTAGAGTACTCCTCACTACTCCATTGGTCATAGAGGGCCTGCCATATGTCCGCTCGTATCTAGTGATTTATGAGGGATATCTAGTTTGATGATAACTAAAAATCGGAGTACTAAATGGTGGATTGCCTAAGGCTATAAAGACCATCTCGAAGCCTTTGTGTGGTCACCTCCTCGAAGATCTGACGGCCAACCTTCTTATCTTGGGGAGTCTTGAATCGGTAGTAGTCCTACAAGATAGAAGCAAGTATGTATTTATATATAATTAAAATACTAATATATCAAAAATTTATAAATTAAACTAGTTTTGACTTACCAAAAACATCCCCTAGGTTGCATCACATGCTCCAGACAGCCAACTAGAAAACTCGTTCACCGACCCCAGTATCAAGCATCGGATGATGTCGATAATTATATGAAATTCTCCAGACTCTCTAAACGTGCTGCAATATTAATTTTGAACAATAAATATTAACTCTAGAATTGCTAAATTAGAAATATATTAATTAAAGTTGTAATACTTACGAACAGCTCTGAACGTGGATGAGCTGTCTATCCTCCAATCGAGTCGGAGGTGCCATGAGTCAAATGGGTCCTTGATCATGACTCTGTATCTATAAATCGATCGCTACTGCATATGACTGTGGGGTCATTAGTGACCTCCTATCATCTGGTATGAAATGTGCAGAACCATGCAAGTTGGCTGCATAATTGCTCTCTCCTCGAAAGCTCTATCCTTAGCCGGAACAGCTTCGACCTCTAGAAGACATGATGTATAATATCTAAAAATAAAAATGAAAACCAAAGCAAGAAGATGATCTAAAAATTGGCTCAAACAAAATATCTATCAAAAGATAACAAGATGATCAAAATTTAACTCACGTATAATAAAGATTGTTAGTAAGTATCTGTAATGTATCAACAGTCTAATATTTCTCGTTCAACAATACATGATAATGCGTTAGTCTACTGATCCCCTGATTTAAGCATTGTCTGATTCTCATCTAGCAGTACATGATAACCTTAATACATGAAAATGTGAAGAAGGCTCAAATCTGTCATTGAAAAATAAGGCATTGCACGTTCCTCTGTACCTTTAACTATGAGATGGCTGCAAGCGATTGTTTGCGATATAACAGATCATCCAAACTTGCCCTGCATTGCAAGTTCTTCTACACCAAAGTATGGTGAGATGGCTGCAAGCGATGGTCTACAATGTAACAGACCATCCAAGCTTGACCATACAACAACAAGAACAGAATGCATCACCTCCATTTAGGTGCATCTCGCACAGGTAGTCATCATAGCCTCTATCTTCAAGCCCCCGACCACCTCTTTGAGCTACAAACTAGAAATATAAATTTTATTAAAAAATAAAATAATAACTTAAAAATAAAATTTATGTGCTCACATAGCCTAGTTATGTAACAAGCTCCAAGTCCAAATTACAAGCATTAATACCTATATAGAAAGATGTGGGAGACAATATGCACGGATGAAAAGCTCTACTTGTCTAATACATTTATTGATGTTCAAGAGCTTAACAGTGATGGCTCAAGCATATGATTAGTACATTTGATAGATTTGATCTGGTTATTGGTAGAAGCTCATGTAATAATCTTTTAGATAGCAATCGTCATAGTCATGATGGACTATAGGAGTTGTTATAGTTATAGCTTTGCTTAGCCTCTAGGGGGTAGCAATCCTATAAAGGTTAAGCATGACTACAACCATAGCAACCCCTATAGTCCATCATGACTATGGCGGTTGCTATCTGAAAGATTATTATATGGACTTCCATCAATAACCAGATCAAATTCACCACATATGCGAATTATATGCTCGAGCCTATCATCATTAAGCTCTTACACATTAGCAAGGTCTTGGATAAGTAGAGCTTCCGAAGTTCTTGCAATTATCTTCCACGATTCGATCATCTCATACAAATATCAATGCTTGTAATTTGGTATAATCCAAATCTCAAGCCCATATTTATAATGCAGCCCAAACTTTCTCTCGATTCGAGTGCTCTACATGTCAAGACCAAAGCACATAGGGTATGTCTCGAGCCTATATTTGCAATACGGCCCGAACCTTTCCTCGATTCGAGCGCTCTGCATGTCAAGATCGAAGCATGAAGGGCACGTCTCGGCCTTATGTTTGCAATCCAAACCTTTCCTCGATTTGAGCACTCTACATATCATGACCAAAGCACGTAGGGCATATCTCAGCCTCAAGTTTGCAGTCCAAATTTTTCCTCGATTCAAGCACTTTGCATGCCAAGATCGGAGCATGTAGGGCATGTCTCGAGCTGGTGTTTACAATGCAACCTAAATCTTTTCTCGATTCGAGCACTCTGCATGTCGAGATCGGAGCATGCAGGGCACGTCTTGGGTCGGTGTTTCAAATGCTGCCCAAATCTTTTCTTAGTTCGAGCACTCTACATGCCAAGATTGGAGCATACAGGATACTTCTCGGATTAGTGTTTGCAATGCTGCTCAAACTTTTCCTCGGTTTGAGCGTGCTGTATGCTGAGATAAAAGCATGCAAGGCATGTCTCAACCTCATATTTAATTTTTAATATCTAATTATGCTTAATTAATATAATTTAAATAAAAAATAATTTTTAGTGATGGTATTAGCTATCGCTAATATCGATGCTAATACTCATAGTAGAAGAAGGCTACCGTGTAGAAATGAGGCATGCGCGGGCTGGCATGTAGGAATTAAGGTGCGAGGAGGCATAGGTGAGCAGGGACTAAGGCTCGGGGATGTGGCCATGAACAAGAGCTTGGGAAGGCCAGGAGCTTGCACTCGAGGTCTTAGGGAGACGGGAGACGGTCGAGGGTTCAGGGAGGTGAGCTGAATGCAATCGAGGGAAGACGGCTGGGGGAGAGAGGTGGTGGCGGGTGAATCGAAGGGCCAAGGGTTTGGGAAAGGAGGCAGGAGATGGCTCAGGGAGAGAGGGCTGGTGGGTGAACCAAAATGCTGGGGGTTCAAGGAGGCAAGAGGTGGCCGAGGGTTCGAGGAAGGAGGCAGGAGGTGGTCGAAGGTTCGAGAAGGCAGGCCGGATGCAGTCGGAGGGAGATGACGATCGGAGGAGAGAGGGGGTGGTGGGGAAAGAAGGATCGAAGGTTCGAAAAGCCAGAAGATGGCTGGGGCTTAGAGAGGTGGATCGGGTGCAGCCAGGGGGATCAAGATGGCTGGGGGCTTGGAGAGATAGGAGGTGGGTAGGAGCTCGAGAAGGCAGACCGAGTGCAGCCAGGGGGAGGCCGCTGACCGAGAGAGAGGGGGGTGGTGGGAAAATTGAAAGACTGAGGTTTCGAGGAGGCAGAAGGTGGTTGGAAACTTGGAGAGATGGGCCAGGTGCAACTAGAGGGATTGAGATGGCTGGAGGTTTGAGGAGGTGGGAGATAGCCAGAGGCTCGGGAAGGCGGGTTGGGGTGCAGTCGAGAGGAGGCCACCAGACGGGGGAGAGAGGGGATGGCAGGGAGACCGAAGGGTGGAGGAGAGGGCGGTGGTGGTGGGGGATAAAAATGTTGGAGGATAGGGGTGGTGGAAAAATGAGGATCTGATGGATGGTGGGGTGGTGAAAAATGAGGGGGCAATGGACGGTGCCAAGGGGGAAAATGAGAGCACGCGACAAGGAGGAAAAAAACGAGACGGAAAGATTATTAGCGACGATAGATTCTATCGCTAATAATTATTTTTCATTGCTAGTATACAAAAAATTATTAGCGACGAAAATGACCGTCGGTAATATTATTTTCATCACTAATAATTATCTATTTAAAATAATATTTTTTAATTATTAGTGATAGTATTCTTACCATGGTTAAAGCCATCGCTAATACATTTTTTTTAATTTTTTTGGATGATTAAAAATCAATAATTAATTTTATTAAATTTTTAAAATTAATTAATTTATAAATCAAATTTTAATTAATTTAAATTAGATTTAATTTAATTATACTTGACTTAATTTGAGGCAAATTGGGTTTTAATATTTCAAGTAAAATTTGGATTTATAGTCTAATTGAATTAGGTTTGACATGATTTCGTATTGAATTTGAATCGAATTTAAATTAAATATAATTTTTTTATAATTAATTTATATATTATTTCATTTAATGTTAAAGATGTCATTCAATATTAAAGATGTCAAATGATATATATATATATATATATATATATATATATATATATATATATATATATATATATATATATATATATATATATATATATATATATATATATATATATATATATATATGTAGCTCTTAGAATCAAATAAAACTGGCCCATAACCCAATTGTAATTTTTTTCCATATTTTTCAATTGTTCTTAACATTCAATATAGGATAGATATAACAAAATAGGTAATAGACTAGAACATAATAGATATAAAAGTTTTGCTTATTATCTAAAATAAAGAACTGTATTAATAACATTATTAGTACAAGCTGAATGGTTGACTCAGTATTAGACAAGCCTCCATTTAGATATATATCCTAGTGTATAACTAATGAAATATGTATGCTGCAGCTTTTTTTTTCAACTATTATTTTAAAATATAATATAAAATAGATATAATAGAATAGATAATAATAGCAATAGAATAAAATAAATAATAAAATAGAATATATATATATATATAATATAGACATGCGTGCACATATGCTATATGTACCTTATTTATTATCAAAAAATATAAAAAATATATTAATAATAATATTAATATGGGCACAACAAATAAAGAGCTTAGTAATATTTTTACTTCCATTTAGATATATATAATACATATATAACCAGTCACAGACCCACACATTGCGCGGGATGGATAATTAGAGTATGTAATTATTAAAATTTTTTAATAATATATATTTATAATAAATATTTTTTAAAATTTTTTAATATTTTATTTTATTTTATTTTATTTATTATTTATTATATATTTTTTATTATTTTATAAAATAATATTTTTTTCTAATTTTTATTTATTTTTATATCTCCTATTAGATATGTATGTCTTAGAAGTCAGATTGACTGATATTTGTAATACACTTCTATTGGTGTAGAATCTGATCGACGTCGGATCAAGTTGGAGCTGAGGAAGAGATCGTCATCAGTGATCTGCAAAATAAAATTTCATCCGAAGTCAGTGGTGGTAGCTCTGGCAGGATCCTCCGACGATCAAGTCAGCTCTTCTGATCAACAGAAATAGAGTGCTTAGAAGAGTTTGACAGAGTTTCGAAAAAGAGAAGAGAGCTTAAAAAAAATATATCTAAGAATTTCTTTTTATAGATGGAGCCTGTAGCAGACTGATAGTGACAGTCATAACCGTCCGATAGTGAACCGCTCGAGATCGCATGAGATTTGGTACAGAGAGATGTGTCATCAGACTGATAGTGACAGCCATAACCGTCTGATAGTGGATCGCTCGGTGCCGCATAAAATTTACTACAAAGAGAGGGATGTCGTCAGACTGATAGTGATCATTCATCGAGATTTAATAGCCATAGTTCGAAAAAAGCAGGCATTGGTTGGTGAAGAACTTTGACATATATCAATTCCAGAGGAGTTCGGACTCCTAAAGAAAATATGTCTAGAGGAGATCATTTGGGAGGAATACTACTTAAAATCTGAAAGTAATCTACTGGAGAAATTCAGATGAAGTTTAGTTGAAAGAAAAGTTCGAAAAGAGTTTGGCTCCTATAGAAATTCGACTGAAGGAGAGGTCCGAAAGAAGTTCGGCTTCTATAGAAATTCGACTGAAGGAGAGGTCCAAAAGAAGTTCGACTCCTAAAGAAATCCAACTAAAAGAGAGGTTCGGAAGGAGTTTGACTCCTATAAAAATCCAATTGAAGGAGAGGTCCGAAAGAAGTTCGACTCTTAGAAGAATCCGACTAAAGAAGAGATCCGAAAAGAATTCGGCTCTTGAAGGAATCCGATTGAAGAAAAAGTTCGAAAGGAGTTCGACCGTTGGGGGGGCCCGACTGATGGAGAGGTCTAGAAGGAGTTTGGCTCCTGAAAAAATCTAACTGAAGGAGAGGTTCGGCTAAAAGAGAGGTTCGAAAGGAGTTTGGCTCCTAGAGGAATCCGATTGAAGGAGAGGTCCGGAAGAAGTTTGGCTCCTAAAGGAATCCGACTGAAAGAGAAGTTCGAAAGAAGTTCGACCACTGGAGGGGTCCAACTGATGAAGATGTCTGGAAGGAGTTCGACTGAGGGAGAAGTCCAAAAGGAGTTTGGTCGTTAGAGAAGTTCGAAAGGAGTTCAACCATTGGAGGAAGAATTTTTGATCGAAGCTCTTCCGTAATTGCTAGTTACATTAGGCTAAGTATCAGACTGAACTTCAATGAAAGCGGGGTTTATCCCCAATAATAGTTCCCCCACTCTCAAGTTTAAAATTCGAAGGATGTACGAAAAAGATGACTGCTAAAGTTTTTTTCTGGCTCTGCACCCGTTGAAGCTCGGGAGAGATCTTATCTCCAATTGAGGTTGAAGAAGATCTTATCTCCTGTTGAGGTTGAAGCTAAAGCTTGAGAGAGATCTTATCTCCAACCAAGATTGAAGGAGATCTTATCTTCTATTGTGGTTGATGTTGAAGCTCAGAAGAGATCTTATCTCCAGCCAAAGTTGAAGAAGATCTTATCTTCTGTTGACGTTGAAGCTTGGAGGAGATCTTATCTCCAATCGATGTTGAAGAAGATCTTATCTCCTATTGATGTTGACGTTGAAGCTCGAAAGAGAAGGAGATCTTATCTTCTATTGATGTTGAAGCTCGGGAGAGATCTTATCTCCAGTCGAGGTTGAAGGAGATCTTATCTCCTGTTGACGTTGACGTTGAAGCTCGAAGAAGATCTTTTCTCCAGTGGAGGTTGAAGAAGATCTTATCTCCTATTGAGGTTGACGTTGAAGCTTAGGATAGATCTTATCTCCAGTCGAGGTTGAAGGAGATCTTATCTTCTGTTGACGTTGACATTGAGGCTCGAAAAAGATCTTATTTCCAGTCGAGATTGAAGGAGCTATTGTCAGGGCCTCTCCCCTCATCTCGTCTAAAATGAATGAGGCCTTCGACTTGCTCATGTTAGGACAAGGTTGAAGGAGAAGTCTAGAGGGGTTCGAACTCCTGAAGAAAATATGTCTAGAGGGGATCATCTGGAAGGAATACCACTTGAAATCTAGAAGTAATCCGCTGGAGAAATTTAGATAAAGTTTGGCTGAAGGAGAAGTCCGAAAGGAGTTCGACTCCTATAGAAATCTGACTGAAGGAGAGGTCCGGAAGGAGTTTTGCTTCTGAAGGAATCCGACTGAAGAAGAGGTCCGAGAGGAGTTCGACTCCTAGAGGAATCCGACTGAAGGAGAAGTCCGGAAGAAGTTTGGCTCTTGTAGGAATCCGACTGAAGAAGAGGTCCGAAAGGAGTTCAGTTCCTAGAGGAATCTGACTGAAGGAGAGGTCCAAAAGAAGTTCAGCTCCTAGAGAAATCTGATTGAAGGAGAAGTTTAGAAGGAGTTCGGCCACTGGGGGGTCGACTGATGGAGAGGTTCGAAAGAAGTTTGGCTCCTAAAGGAATCCAACTGAAGGAGAGGTCCAAGAGGAGTTCGACTCCTGTAGGAATCCGACTGAAGGAGAGGTTCAAAAGAAGTTTGGCTCCTAGAGGAATCCGACTGAAGGAGAAATTTGGAAGGAGTTCAGCTCCTATAGGAATTCGACTGAAGGAGAGGTCCGAAAGAAGTTTGGCTTTTGAAGGAATCTGACTGAAGGAGAAGTTCGGAAGGAGTTTGGCCACTGGGGGGGTGACTGATGGAGAAGTCTGAGAGGAGTTCGGCTGAGGGAGAAGTTCGAAAAGAGTTCGACCACTGGAGGAGTTCGGAAGGGGTTCAACTGCTAGAGAAAGAATTTTCGATCGAAGTTCTTCCGTAATTGTCAATTACATTAGGCTAAGCATCAGACTGAACATCGGTAGGAGCGAGGTTTATCTTCAACAACTTCCAAGAGAAAAATTATAATTTTAACTATAAATAATAAAATAAATTATTTTCTATCATAGTGTATATTTGAAAGTGTCTGTGATACATCCCTTAATGGTAATGATAGTTCATATTTTCAAGAGTTAAAAATTGAAGACATGAATTTTTATTATTAACTCATAAAATGCTTCTAGCCGTAGAATCATCATGAGGATGGTGATTGATCTAGAAGGTTGGTGTACGATCGCTTTTTTTGGATAGATGAGTCTTGAGTCTATGGTGTAGACATCGGAGTGAGAGTACAGATACTCATTAGAGAATGAGGGCACTGAGTGTGACCAGCTCGAGCAGTCATGAGGAACTCTACCTTCTCATCGATGACTGGCTTAAAGCTGGAGTAGTGTGTCTAGTTCTTTTACCTGAGGTGCATCGGTAGTTCACCTTATGGGTGTTATAGTTTGACTATACCATAACTCGATCTCCTAACCATTCGAAACCCTGAGGTGTATGTTGGTTATAGCATGTTCATTGTAGAAATTTGATTGCACCAATAGGGGATCTATCTACCTCGGTAGATGAGAAGTAGCCCTATGATGATCATGAGAATCAAGTCCATAAGCCCATAGCCATAGCAGAGTGTAATAGAAAGAGTATCTATTAGGGTTTTCACATCAGACTTGAATCGAATGATTAATTCATATGATGGATATTAGGATTTGATGAGATCACCTTAACCCTAATCCGATCGGGGCTCAAGATAGAGAAACTAAATCACACAGGTAACTGCACCAAGAGGTTCGCTTTTAGTTCTGACGGGTTGCCACCATATGCTATTAGGTATCACTGATGGATTTTGGGAGAAATTAGAATGATTTGGATGATCGATCATACTAGTCTGAATTAGAAAAAGTTTGATCTATTGGAAGATATTTCGATGATGTCAATGATAGAGATCACAACATATCTCATTACCATATGAAACTGAACCTAACTGGGTCACACAAATAAGAATTTGGATTTGGATATCATCAATTAGATTAACCCAGTTCAATTGATTTGAATAAGATTCAATTAGGTTCAAGAAAATCATGTTAGCACATGATTGAGCCAAATTTTCTTCTTTAACAATCATTAAAGCTTGTCTCGATTGAGCCAAATATTTTTGGGCTCACTCAGGAGCCTTTACTTAGTCTGACTGGAGCTTGATCAGATCAGAAAAGGATTGTCTTAATTTATGGTATAAATTTGAGATAACACCTATCACTTTTCATCACCTGCTAAATTTTATCTTTGGACATTGGTCAAATATTGATCCTAAACACTTAGACATCTGTCCATGTGTCATGCCCCCATAAAAGAGAACCTGGGGACTTGTCTCCCTACTAAAAAGCAGACAGAAAAGGGGTGCACGCCTAGGAAGGCATGCACCCTATGAGGATAGAAAATTATAATTTTAATTTGATTAATTATAATTTTAATCATAATTTTAATTTGATTAATTATAATTTTTAGATCTATTTATTTATTATTTTTTGATATTATAAATATTATAATTAGATCTAAAAAATAAAAAATAAATTTATTTAATTTATTTATATGAGATATGATAGATGTATATTTAGACTAGTTGTAGAATAGTTCTATAAAATTATCTAGAATAAATTTTAATTTGATATGATCAAATTTAAATCTTTTTTTAGATGTTTATGAGATAATTTAGATCTAAAAACATACATGATATGATACATGAAATACATGCAAAATATATTTTTAGTTAGATTAATTTTTTATATATGTGATATATGATATAGATCTAATTAGTTTTTTAGATTTATCATATTTCTGATTAAGGCATTCTTCTTGGCTGTTTGGTCATAAGAACGAAGTAGGATTTAAAGGCTCTCTCCTTCCATTCGATGGGGTATTCTTATGGTGTGTAGGGGTGCTGTGCATTCGACCTTAATCAAAAATCAAAACTTATTTTCTGCAAAACCCTATATCCTAAAATCCTAAGATTTTATATACATATTTTGTTTATGAATCCTAAACTTAATTAAGAATTAAGATTATAAAATATATTAGATCTAAAATTAAGAATTTTCAGATTTAAGATATATTCATAAAATTGGGTTTGAACTTGGATAGCTCAATTAGATCTAGCAATTGATCAAATCGAATCAAGAGTTGGTTAGGTGGGATCAGAAGTTCTTAAATTGACCAACCTAATAGGATTAAGTCTGGATCAAGGTCGAGTAACATGAGTGATCGATCAAGTTAAGACCTAATTAGGCTTAATGGCTAGAGTCTGGATTGTAGGCTAACCCGATTGGTTCTGGCTCAATAATTTGGTGTCTAAGGTAAGTTTGGCAGATACAATCGATTAGTTTTTAATTGAGAGCTGCTCGACTCGAATGCATTCTTATCGAATTAATGGCATATCCCTTCCACCTATCTCACTTACCTGACCATGTTTGTCGGCCCAGTTCTGATTTAAGGTGGCTAACAATCCGAGCTAACTCATGCCACTAGGTTAGTCATAATGGTTATGGCTATGTCAAGTCAAGTTCAAAGAGATCTAAGTCAAATCTCTCTAAAAAAAGATTGAGTCTAAGATCTTCCACCAGTATAGATATGCGAGCCCTTTCCGGGGTTGATTATTCTCGACTGGTCATAGTGGTTCAGCTGCACTGGAAAGATGCAGCTATGTCTATTAAGCATTAGATGCTATGGGCTGGAGGATGAGTTGGGCTCAATATTTTGAAAATGGTGAGAGACCCGATTAGAAATCCAACCTGTGCAAATAGTGAGTCTGACTTAACTAAGGAGTGGATCAATATTTCGGGCATGGTGAGATTCATGAATTAGAGACCAAGTCTAGGTGTACTATGATTAAAAAATTATTGGATAAGAGTTATTCACTCATTGGCTCACCCATCACTAATAACTATTAGGTGAGGTGATGAGTCAGTTGGTGGGACCGCACCATCCACTAAAAATCAGTAATCGTGGAGATTTTTATATCTCTACAGAAAGAGTGTAGAGATCTGAGAAAATAGTGGAAGCTAATTTATTTAAAAATCAAATTTCTAAATAAATTGATCAAGTCTTAATTACAAAATCTAACTAAAAACTTTGACTCTCTACAGGAAAAAGAAAAATGTCTGCATCCAACCCACTAGCCCGTATCCTTGACATCCATAGACTGATTGGACCCAATTATAAGGATTGACTTCGAAACTTCAAAATTATTTTGGGTTTTGAAAAGTTGACTTATGTATTGGATCAGGATCCCTCCATCTTACCAGCTCGTCCGTTCGCTGAACAGAGAGCATCTCTTGATAAATGGATGAATGAAGATAATAAGACTAGATACTATATGTTGGGCTCGATGTCTGATGAGCTTCAGTGCCAACATGAAGATATCAAGACTATCCATCAAATATTGGCTCACCTGCAAGAATTGTTTGGTGAACAGAGTCGCAGCCAAATATCAAGTCACTAAATAATCATTTAAGGCTAAAATGCATGATGGACAGTCAGTCCAAGATCATTGTCTGATGATGATCAAGGACTTAAAAGAGCTTGAGAAGCTCGAAGTGAAATTAGACTAGGATTTGCAGCATAATATAATTCTACAATCCTTAACTGATGCGTATGGGCAGTTCATCATGAACTACCATATGCATAAACATCAGAATACTCTGGCCGAGCTTATGAATATGCTAATTACTACTGAGCTTTCTATGAAAGGTTCTAAAGGCTCAATACTTGCTATGGAATGGACTTCTTCCAAGACAAAAGTTTTTGGAAAGAAGAAGAAGTCTATGAAAAAGTAGAAGGTGGAAGGTGGAAAGAAAAAGAAGACAGAGCTGAAGAAAAAAATCGCTGACAAAGAAAAGTATTTTCATTGTAATACTGATGGCCACTGGAAGCAAAACTTGTTAGATATATGTGCCCTAGAAGCCAGAATTGGCTGACACTTGTAATACACTTCTAGGGGCAAAATTATAATTTTGACTATAATTAATGAAATGGGTTATTTTCTATCACACCTGTGTATTTAGTGTCTGTGATACATCCTTTGAGTTAATGGTAATGATAATTCATATTTTCAAGAGTTGAAAATTTAAGACATGAATAATCATTATTAACTCATAAACAGCTCCCGACCATAGGATCATCACGAGGATGGTGATTGATCCAGAAGATTGGTGTACGATCGCTTCTCTTTAGTAGATGAGTCTTGAGTCTATGGTGTGGAGACATCGGAGCGAGAGTACAGGTACTCGTTAGAGAACGAGGGCACTGAGCGTGACCACCTCGAGTAGTCATTAGGGAGTCTACCTTTTCGTCAATGACTGACTCGATGCTGCAGTAGTGTGTCTGTTCTTTGACCTGAGATGCATCGGCAGTTCACCTTGAGGGTGTTATAGTTTGACTACACCATTACTCGATCTCCTAGCCATATGGAACCCTGAGGTGTATGTTGGCTATAGCATGTTCATTGTAGGAACTGGATTGCATCAAGACGGGATCTATCACCTCGGTGGTAGAGGAGCAGCCCTATGATAATCATGAGAATCAAGTCCTGAAGCCCATGGCCATGGCAAAGTGAAATAATAGAAAGAGTTTCTATTTAGATTTTCACATTGGACTCGAATCGAATGATTATATCATATGACAGAGACTAGGGTTTGACGAGTTTACCTTAACCCTAATCTGATCGGGGCTCAAGATAAAAGAACTTAATCACACAGGTAGCTGCACCAAAAGTTCGCATTCAGCTCTGATGGGTTGCCACCATATACTGCTAGGTGTCACTAGTGGATTTTGGGGGTAATTAGAATGATTTAGATGATCGATCATTCTAGCTGTTCGAATCAGAAGAGTTCTGATCCATCGAAAGGAGTTTCGATGATGTCTATGATAGAGATCATGACATATCCCATTACCATACAGAACTGAACCTAACTGGGTCACACAAATAAGGGTTTGAATCTGGTGATCATCAATTGAACTGATCTAGTTCAATTGATCTGAATGAGATTCAATTAGGTTCAAGAAAATCATGCTAGCACTCGATTGAACCTAACGTTCTTCTTTTACTATCACAAATAAGTTGTCCTGACTGAGCCAAAGGAGTTTGTGCTCAATCAGAGGCCTTCATATGGTCTGACAGGAGGTTGTTCAAGTCAGAAAAGGTTGTCTTATTTGTAAGACATCATCTGCCATTTTTGGTCACCTACCATTTCTTGTTCTTTGACTTTGGTCAAAAGTCTACCATTGACTGGTCAAACGTTGACCATTGACACTTTGACTTTTGACCATATGTCATGCATCTATTGGAGAGCTGGTGGGGGCCTGTCCCCCTGCCAGAACCTAGCAAGGAGAAGGGCGCACGCCAAGGGTGGCGTGAGCCCAAGTAGGAGGCGCCTAGGAGTCCTTATTGGACAAGGACTCCATCTCCTTTTTGGATTCCAATTAGAGTTCTTCTAAGAACCAACTTTGACTGGTCTTAGGCGCCCTCTAAGGAGGAATCCAGGGGTCTCTATTCCCACCAATCAGATTTAGATCTGATTTCACAAAGGGTTGTGATTGGTTGGAAGGAAGAGGAGTTGGATCACGCTTAGTCTATAAATAAGACCCTGCGCCCAACTCAGATGCTAATGCAATTCAATTGAGAAACCCCACGCCCCAAGGCTGCCTCTCCCCTCCTTCTCCACGCCATAGTCTCTTCTCCCCTTGCTCTCCACATCCAAAAGAGTTTTGGACTTAGGTTGGTGCGATTCAGATCAAGGAAAGGCGATCAAAAGCAAGAAGGCTGCGCTGCTGTAAAAGGACGACTGCAGATCTTCAAAAGGAATTTTGAAGATCCTCTAGATCAGATCCAGATCTGATTTTTGGAGGCATGATAGAGAAGAAGAGGATCTCCAGATCCAACCCGAGTGGATACAGGTAGAGGCCAGGCGCTTGCGTGGCTAGATCCAGAACCTTCCGCTGCAATCAGGATCATCTACAGGGTAATAGGATTACCCAAATCAGATAAATTAAATTTGATTTAATTTATCTTATTTTATTTTATTTATTAAAATAATAAGAATCAGATCTAAAATATATCAAGATCTGACTTGGATCAAGAAAATTTTTTTTGAAATATATCTCTTGATCTGATCAGATCTGGACGAACCTGGATCGAGAAATCAGAATTTTCCTTCAAAACTATCCTACATACCTGATCATCCTAAAGAATAAGAAGAAGATAGGTCCTTCTGGAGGTATGCTCATTATTGAATCTAACCTTATGATTTCTTCTGCATCCAGTTGGGTGCTTGACTCTGATTCTAATGCTCATTTATGCACTTTCATGAAGGATCTTGAGGATAGCGGGAGGCTGAGGGATGTGAGATGATCCTACACGTCGAAAATGGAGCAAGGATTACTGCTGTGATCATGGGAACCTATCCTCTTCGACTATCATTTGGCTTAGATTTAGTACTTAGGGATTGTTATTATGTGTCTGCTGTAAGGAGAAATTTAATTTCTGTTTCATGTTTAGCACAAGAAGGCTATGTAATTAGTTTTCTTAAGGATCATTATAATATTCTTTATGAAAGAAAAAAGATTATAAGTGGTTTTCTTATTAACGATCTCTACCAGTTATATATTGATGCATCTATCTTTAATATCGAGCAAAATGTGAATGCCATAAGATCAAAACGATCCAGGGATAATTCAAATGATAGGTATCTATGGCACCTAAGATTAGATCATAGCAGAGGATAGGATTAACAAATTAGAGAAAATCGGGCTATTGAGTTCGTTGACTTTTGAGTCATATCCAATTTGTGAATTATGTCTTCATGGTAAAATGACTAAGCTTTCTTTTGTAGGACATAGAAAAAGGGCCACGAAACTACTTGCCCTAGTACATACTGATGTGTATGGCCCATTTGATGTGCCAGCTAGAGGCAACTTTGACTATTTCATAATCTTTACCAATGATTTATCTTGGTATGGGTATGTGTATCTTATGAGACATAAGTCTGAAATCTTTGAAAAGTTTAAGAAATTCAGACATGAAGTTGAAAAGCAAACTAAAAAATTCATTAAGATTCTTCGATCAGATCGAAGAGGTGAATATCTTAGTTGAAATTTTCTGGACTATCTTAAGCAAAATGGCATAGTCTCTCAATGGACTCCACTTGAAATACCTCAATTCAATGGAATTTCAGAATAGAGGAATCGGATCCTATTAGATATGGTCTAATCCATGATGAGCTTCACAGACCTTCTTGATTTCTTTGGGGACATAGTTTGTTAATTGCTATATATTTACTGAATAGAATTTCCTCTAAAATCATTCCTACCATACCGTATGAGATATGGCATGGTAAGAAATCAAGTCTGAGTCATCTCAAAATTTGAGGTTGTTCGGCTCATGTCAAAAGACAACAAGAGGATAAGTTAAACTATAAGTCCTTTAGAGCTCGATTAATAAGATATTCTAAAGAGTCATTAGGATATTATTTCTATATTTCAGAAGACCATAATATGATTGTGAGTCGACATGCCATCTTTCTTGAAAAATAGTTTATTCAAGATGGTGGCATTGGAAAGCAGATCAAGCTCGAGAAAAAAATCTTACAAGAGTAATGAGCTAAGGATCCTATGGAATCAAATCAGATTGAGCCAATACCATCACTACCTCCTCCACCTCGTAGATTGAAAAGAATTTTCCATCTTTCTGAGAGGTACTTAGGTACTATTTCAAAGAAAGTAGAGAAAATATTCCTCGTAGGTAATGGGATTCATGGTGATGATCCCAAAATCTATGATGAGGCGATATCGAATATCAATTCCGAGAAATGGTTAGAGGTAATGAAGTCAGAAATTGACTCGATGCACTCAAATCAAGTCTGGATCTTGGTAGATTCACCAAAAGAAATAATACCTATTGGGTGTAAATGGATCTACAAGAGAAAGATTGGTGCAGATGGGAATGTGGAGATATTCAAAGCTAGATTAGTGGCAAAAGGATATAGTCAGCATGAAGAAATCGATCATCAGGATATCTTTTCGTCAGTAGCTATGCTAAAATTTATCCGCACATTGCTTGCTATTGCAGTCTATTTTGATTATGAAATATGGCAAATGAATATAAAAATAACATTCTTAAATGGATACCTTGAGAAAAATATCTATATGAAATAGCCACTAGATTTCACATCCAATGATGTTGATCACAAAGTATGCAAGCTGCAAAGATCCATATATGGACTTAAGCAAACATCTCAAAGCTGGAATACTCGTTTTAATGATGTGATCAAATTATTTGATTTTATCAAGAACGAGGAGGAACCATGTATTTTCCAAAAGATCAATAGAAGCGCTATTATCTTCCTCGTACTGTACGTAAATGATATCCTTCTTATTGGAAATGATATTTCCATGTTGACCATAGTTAAAATATGATTATCCAAAAAATTCTCCATGAAAAACCTAGGAGAAGCATCCTTTACTCTAGAAATTAAGATCTATAGAGATAGACCGAATAGGATGCTAGGTCTTTCATAGAAGATGTACATAGAGAAAGTGCTAAAGAGGTTTAGCATGAAAAACTTCAAGAGGATATTGGTATCTGTTGGTGCAGAATCTGGTTAACGCTAGATCGAGCTGGAGTTGGGAAAGAAGAGGTCGCCATCGGGGACCTATAAAATAAAATTTCGTTCGGAGTCGGTGGTGGTGGCTCTGACAGAACGGACGATCAAGTTAGCTCTTCTGACCAACAAAAATGAAGTGCTCAAGAAAGAATTCAGTAGAGTTCTGGGAAGGAGAAGAGAGCTTAGAGAAAATGTATCTGAAAGATCCCTTTTATAGATGGAATCTAGAGCAGATTGATAGTGATAATCGTAACCATCCGATCATGGGCTGCTCAGAGCCACATGAAATTTATTATGGAGAGAGGTGTCGCTCGTAATAGACTGATAATGACAATCGTAATCATCCGATAGTGAGGTCGTCTATAGCAGACTGATAAATGACAGTCGTAACCATCCAATGGTGGGCCGCTCGAAGCCACGTGGAGTTTGTTATGAAGAGAGGTGTCCATTATCGTGATGTATCCATTCGTTGAGATTTAATAGTCGAAGTCTGAAGGAAGCAGGCATTAGTTGGTAAAGAGCTCTAACAAATATCAATTCCAGAGGAGTTCGGACTTCTAAAGGAAATACGACTAGAGGGGATCATCTGAGAAGAATCTTACTTGAAATCTAAAAGTAATTCGCTGAAAAAATTTGGATGAAGTTCGACTGATGGAGAAGTCCAGAAGGAGTCTGACTAATGGAGAAGTTTGACTAAAGTAGAAGTTTAGAAGAAGTCCGACTGATGGAGAAGTTCGACTGAAGGAGAAGTCTTGAAGGAGTTCGACTGATGGAGAAGTTCAGAAGGAGTCCGATTGGTGAAAAAGTTCGACTGAAGGAGAAGTCTGGAAGGAGTTCGACCATTGGAGGAGTTCGAGAGGAGTTTGGCTGTTGGAGGAGTCCAGGAGGGGTTCGACCACTGAAGGAGTTCGACCGCTGGAGGAAGAATTTTTGATCGAAGCTCTTTCGTGATTATCAGTTACATTAGGCTAAGCATTAGACTGGACTTCGATAGGAGCGGAGTTTATCTTCAAAAATAGTTCTCTCACTTTCGAGTTCAAAATTCGAAGGAAGGAAGTATAAAAAAGATGACTGTCGATGTTATTTTTTGGGCTCTACATTTGTTGAGGTTGAAGCTCGGAGAAGATCTTCAGTCTAAAGTTAAAGCTCGAAAGAAATCTTTCCCCCATGGAGGTTGAGAGAGATATCTTATCTTCTTTTGAAGTTGAAGCTCGGGGGGATCTTTTCTTCAGTCAAGGTTGAAGCTCGAAAGAGATTTTATCTTCAGCCGAGATTGTAGAAGACCTTATCTTCTATTGAAGTTGAAGCTCGAAAGAGATCTTATCTCCAACCGAGGTTGTAGGAGATCATATCTCCTATTAAAGCTGAAGCTCGGAAGAGATCTTATCTCCAGCCGAGGTTGTAGAGATCTTATCTCCAGCCAAGTTGAAACTCGGAAGAGATCTTATCTCCAGCTGAGGTTGTAGAAGATCTTATCTCCTGTTGAAGTTGAAGCTCGAGAAGCTCGAGAAGATCTTATCTCCAACCAGTCGAGGTTGTAGGAGATCTTATCTCCTATTGAAGTTGAAGCTCGGAAGGAGATCTTATCTTCTATTGAAGCTCAGAAGAGATCTTATCTCCAGTCGAGGTTGTAGGAGATCTTATCTCCTATTGAAGCTGAAGCTCGGAAGAGATCTTATCTCCAGCCGAGGTTGTAGGAGATCTTATCTCCTGTTGAATTGAAGCCGGAGAGATCTATCTCCGTGAGGTTTAGGAGATCTTATCTCCTGTTGAAATTGAAGCTTGGAAGAGATCTTATCTCTAGTCGAGGTTGAGGAGATCTTATCTTCTATTAAGGTTGAGGAGATTCCTTGAGCTCGGGAGAGATCTTATTTTCAGTCAGATGTAGAGATCTTATCTTCTATTAAAGTTGAAGCTCGGAGGAGATTTATCTTCAATCAAGATTGTTAGAAGATCTTATCTCCTATTGAAGTTGAAACTTGAAGGATCTTATCTCCAGCGAGATGAAGGAGATCCTATCTTCTTTTTAAGTTAAGCTCGGAAGAGATCTTATCTCTAGCGAGTTGAGTTGAAGCTCGGAAGAGATCTTACTCCAGTCGATGTAGGAGATCTTATCTCCTATTAAGTTGAAGCTCGGAGAGATCTTATCTCGATGCGGTTTAAGCTCGGAGAAGATTTATCTCCAATCAAGGTTGTATGATATCTTATCTCCTATTGAGGTTGAAGCTTGGAGGAGATCTTATCTCCAGCTGAGATTGTAGGAGATCTTATCTCCTATTGAGGTTAAAGCTCGGAGAAGATCTTATCTTTAGTAGAGGTTGTAGGAGATCTTATCTCCTGTTGAATGGACTATAGGAGCACATTAGGATCGTTGTCAGGGCCTCTCCCCTCATCTCATCTAAAATGAATGAGACCTTCGAGTTTGCTCATGTTAGGATGAGGTTCTCCTCCTATCTTAAATAACCGAAGGTCTTTGACTTGCTCATGTTAAGACGAGATTCTCCTCCTATTCCTAACATGGCTACTTTTGATTGCTTCTTTTCCGTCATCACATAGTTTTTGCACCAAGAAATAATAATATTGAGATGGAGGAGTTTTTTTGAAGAAAAATTACTGTCAGTATATTCTCAGATTTTCTAAATTTCAAGATCGTGGGAGCGTTGTTCCTCCGAGCTCTTTTAAACGATAAGTTCTAAGCTGGACGACCTCCTCTATTTCATATGGGCCTTCCCAATTTAGGGCAAGCTTCCTCTGGCTTTGAGACTGAGAGATGGTATCTCATCGAAGTACTAAGTCCCTCAGAGATAGTGTTGATGATGCCAAGAGGCAGTCGATCTCCTCGTTGTTCCTTTCTTATTGAAAGTTCTGGCTGCGGTAGTGCCCTTGGCTGATCTTCTCTTACTTCAGGCCGGCATTTGAGGAATCGATCCAATCGACCTCTTCTGATGAGCTTCTCGATTTTGTCTTAGAGCTAAATGCATTCTTCAGTATCGTGGCCAAGATCAGGATGATACAAACAGTACTTGCTTCGACTGTGCTTATTTGGGGAAGATCGTAATTCTTCTAATCTTGGTAGCTGATTCTTAATTTTCATCAGAACTTGAGTTTTAGGAGCATTAAGGGGGGCATAGTTGTGGAACCTTCTAAAGGAAGAACTTCTTTGCACTCTTCTATTGGGGCTTCTTTAACGATGAGCTCGAGGAGGAGTTTGGGCTTGCTTGTGCTCGAAAGGAGTCTATGAGCGCGATAGAACTTTATTCGGCCCTCCATCAGCTGTGGATTTATTAGACTCATTTGCCTATCGCTCTCCTGCGGCTTCCTCATCCTTCAATTTGAAGGTTTCTTTCGCTCGGGTATATCCTTCAGCCCAAGCTAGTAGATCGACAAAGTCTCTATGGTACTTCTTCTCTAGGAAGAACAACAAATCATTTTTTTGAAGGTTGCCCTTGAGTGTGGCCATTGCAATAGACTAGTCCAGATTTTGAACCTCCAATGCAGCAGCATTAAATTGGATGACATAAGCCCAGATAGATTCTCCCTCCTTTTGTTTGATATTCATCAAAAAATTCGAACCTCAGTACGGACGTCGGCTGCTGACGAAGCGAGCCACAAACTGATGGCTCATCTGATCAAAGAAGAAGATCGTACCTGACTTCAATGCTAAGTACTAATTTCTTACTGCTTCCTTTAAGATAGATAAAAAAGCTTGGCATAAGATGGCATCTGGTGCACCATGGAGTAGCATCATGGTCTAGAAGGCCTCCAAGTGATCGATCGGATCAAAGGCTCTATCGTAGCTTTCAAATTGGGAAAGCTTGAAGTTCGGTGGAATGGGCTCTTGCATAATCCTCTGAGAAAAAAGAGGATCAGTACAATATTATTACCGTATAAGAAGGGAGTATGATGAAGCTCCTTGATTTGTCCATTTATTTTTTGGAGCCTTTGATTCAAGAGATCTTCATGATCGTTGATCTCCAGGATTTTTTAGGGACAAAATTATAATTTTGACTAATATCAATAAAATGGGTTATTTTCTATCACATATGTGTATTTAGTGTCTATGATACATCCTTTGAGTTAATGGTAATGATAATTCATATTTTCAAGACTTAAAAATTTAAGACATGAATAATCATTATTAACTCATAAAAAGCTTCCGATCATAGGATCATCACGAGGATGGTGATT
>QRFJ01000134.1:248285-486555 GCA_006176705.1 Cocos nucifera
TCAGTCAATTCTGACTTCTAGGGCACATATATCTAACAATCTCCACTTGTCCTAAAAATCAAATTGGCTATAAGGCTAATCCCATCTCTACAAGGGGCTTTCGATCTTCTGCGGCCCAACGACTTTAAGTGGGTCTCCACATTTCTGGAGATTGACTTCTCTTATCTCAGTTAAATCCTTTGCAGGTAATCCCGTAGATGAAAGTGGTATCGCCTTGCTCACACTATTTCTTTGATTTTGTAGTAATCCTCGATTCTTAGCAAAGGCTATGCGCCATTGATGTACGTCAGTATAGAAGGAATCGCATCTGATGGCATACTCCGATTTCTCTACGTAAATTCTTGTACTAAATCCTCTTCGCAAGCTTTCTGATAGCCGTATGAATCTGCTTCAGTGTAGAAACTGACTATTCACCTTGTCTCTGAACTCCTTCCATACAACGTAGCACCACTTCACATAAACTAGACTTCTCAGATGTCACTTCGATCAGACTTATATCGTAAAAAATCCGTCTTTAATCCCTGGACTTTGGAGTCTCCGGTTACCAAAGGACCAACATCATATCCTTAGTTTTCTAAAGTATTCAGGATACATTTATAAAGTCAGTCTATTCTTAATGGATTGACTTGATATCTCGCTTGGACACTCACAGCAGTGTAATATCAGGTGTCTGTACATAACATGCATACATAGGCCTCCCTATTGAGTAAGGCATAAAGGATCTTGCTCATGCGTGCTATTTCTTAAGGGTGTGCTGGCACATCTTCTTGGAAAAGATGAATACCATGTCTTGAAGGGTATAAATCCCTCTTGAAGTTTTCGCATAAACAAACCTCTTTTAACATATCTCTATGTACAGCAATCTTTGTGAAGAGTACCTAGCATTCCTAATTCGGCTATCTATAGACTTAATTTTCTAAGAGAAAGAATGCTTCATCCTAGGTTTTCATAGAGAATTCCTTGGAATAACAATATTTGACTGAACTATGTCATACATTAGGAAATCCACTTCCCGAATAAGAAGGATTCATTTACGTTACAATACAGGACAACGCGCCACTGAATAACTGTTTTACTAATCGGATCATTCTTTAATCATGAAATCTCGTTTTGATGAAACAAAACATAATTTGATGCAACATCATTAAAATGAGATTTCAGACTCCGTGAAGCATGCTTGCTTAAGTCCATAATATGGATCTTGCAGCTTTGCAAATCTTGTGACAAGACATATCACTGGATGTTGAAACCTAGCTGCTATTCTCAGTATAGATACTTTTTCTCAAGAAGTAATCCATTCAAGGAATTGTTATTTTCTATATCCATTTGCATATAATTCATAATCGAAATAAGACCAACAGCAAGCAAATGTGCGGATGAATTTAGCATAGCCTACTGAGAAAAGTATCCTGATAGATCAATTACACTTCTGCGTTGACTATACCTTTTCTCGCAGCACCTAATCTAGCCTTGAATTCTCCCATTCTCATTTGCACCAAATCTTCTTCTCTGAAGATCCATTTACATAACCAAATACGGTAATACCTTTCTTTGGTGGATCTACCGAAGATCCAGACGTTGATTCGAGTGCATGCGAGTCAATTTTCTGACTGCATTACCTCTAACCATTTCTCGGATTGATATTCGATATCGACCCTCAATTGTAGGTTTTGGATCACCATCACACAATGACATCCCATTACCTACGAGAAATATTTCTCTACCTTCTCTCTGAAATAAACCTAAGTTTCTCAGGCGGAGGGATGAAAACTCTTTCGATCTACGAGGTGGAGAGGTAGTGAGTATTGGCTCAATACTCTATATGAGTTGCTCATTAGGTCCTTAGCTCGATGTATCTTGTTAACATTTCTTCTCAGCTTGATCTGCTTTCCAATGCAACGCTAATCTTGAATAAACTAACTATTTATTCAAGAAAGATGGATTGTTCGAAACTCACCAATCACATTTGGTCTTCTGGAATATAGAGAATAGATATCACTAATGGACTCTTTAGGAATATCTGTATTATCGAGCTCTAAGGACCTTAAAGTCTAAAACTTGTCCTGCTTAGTTTTCTTTGACACAAGCCGACAACCCTCAAATTTTGAGATGACTCAGAACTTGATTCTTACCGATGCCATATGCTGCATAGGTTGGTAGGGAAATGATTTTAGAGGAAATCTATTCAGTAGAAAATTAGAAGTTAACAATGAATGTTCCCCAAAGAAAATTAGAGAAGTCTGTGAAGCTCATCATGGATGATATACCATATCTAGATAGGATACGATTCTCCATTTGAAAATTCCATTGAATTGAGGTTCTTAAGGGAAGTCCAGTTGAGAGACTATGGACATTTTGCTTAAGATAGTTCTACCGAACAATTTCACTAAGGTATTCACCCTTCGATCTGATTCGAAGAACCTTAAATTAGTTTTTATTATGCTATTTCTCACTTCATGTCTAATTCTTAACTTCAAAAGATTTCAGACTTTGTCTCATAAGATACCTCATACCCATACCTAACAGATTAAATCGAGTAACACATTAAAATGAAATAGACAAAGTATCTCTAGCGGACACATCAATGGCCATCACATCAATCAGTACTAGTACTAGAGATCAAGAAGCCATCCTTGTGCTCTCTCATCTCACAAAAGGTAGAAAGTTGGTCATTTTTGCCTGAAATGGCAGTATTCACTAAATTGGATATGACTCAAAGTCAATGCGAACTCAATAGCCCATTTTCGTCCAAATTTGTTAATACCTATCTTCTTGCTATATGACCTAATCTAGTGCCATAAGATATACCATCATTTGACTTATCCTAGGTCATTTGATTACTGGCATTCACTGTTAGATATATGTGCCCTAGAAGCCAGAATTGGCTGACACTTGTAATACACTTCTTAGGGGCAAAATTATTAATTTTGACATAATCAATAAAATGGGTTATTTTCTAATCACACTTTATTTTATGTTGTCCTTGTGATACATCCTTTGAGTTAATGGTAATGTATAATTCATATTTTCAAGAGTTGAAAATTTAAGACATGAATAATCATTATTAACTCATAAAAGCTTCCCGACGCCATAGGATCATTCACGAGGATGGTGATTGACTGGAAGTTGGTGTACGACATCGTCTCTTTAGATGAGTCTTGAGCTTTACGGTTGGTTGTAAGTCATACGGGGTGGGGGGGGGAGCAAAGTACAGTACTCGTTAGAGAACGAGGCACTGAGCGTGACCACTCCGAGTAGTCATTAGGGAGTCTACCCTTCTCTCAATGACTGACTCGATGCTGCAGTAGTGTGTCTGGTTCTTTGACCTAGTGCATCCGAAGTTCACCTTGAAGCGTTTATAGTGTTGACTACACCATTACTCGATCTCTTAGCCATATGGAACCCTTAGTGTATGTTGGCTATACATGTTCATTTAGGAACTGGATGCATCAAGAAGGGAATCTATCTACCTCGGTGTAGAGGAAGCAGCCCTATGATAATCATGAGAAATCAAGTCCTAAGCCGCATGGCCATTGCAGAGAGTGAAATAATAGAAAGAGTTTTCTATTTAGTTTTCACATTGGACTCGAATCGAATGATAATCATATGACAGAGACTAGGGTTGAACAGTTTACCTTAACCCTAATTGATTTCGGGCCTCAAGATAGAAGAACTTAATCACACAAGTAGCTGCACCCAAGAGGTTCGCATTCAGACTCTGATGGGTTGCCACCATATACTGCTAGATGTCACTGGTAGGGATTTTGAGCAATTAGAATGATTTAGATGATCGATCATTCTAGCTGTTCGAATCAGAAGATGGTTCTGAATCCATCGAAAGGATTTCGATGACTGATCTATGATAGAGATCATGAACATATCGCCATTACCATACAGAACTGAACCTAACTTGGATCACACAAAAAGGGTTTGAATCTGTGATCATCAATTGAAACTGATCAGTTCAATTGATCTCGAATGAGATTCAGATTAGGTTCAAGGGAAGTCATGCTAGCACTCGTTGAACCTAACGTTCTCTTTTACTATCACTAAAATAAGTTATCCTGACTGAGCCAAAGAGTTGTTGCTCAATTAGAGGCCTTCATATGTCTGACTGGAGGTTGTCCCAAGTGCAGAATAGGTCTGTGGCTTATTTTTGTACAGAGCTAGTTACCTAGCCATTTTGGTCACCTACCATTTCTTTTCTTTGACTTTGGTCAAAAGTCTACCTTTGATGGTCAAACGATTGGACCATTGACACTTGTTGATCTGTTTGACCATCATGTCATGCTACCTATGGAGACGCTGATGGTGGGGGCCGTGTGTCCCGGGCCTTGCCAGAATAGCCTGGCTAAAGGAGAGATAGGGCGCAGCAACGGGCTAAGGCCGGTGGAGCCAAGTAGAGGCGCCTAGTGAGTCCTTTGGACAAGACTCCATCTTCCTTTTGGATTCCAATAGAGTTCTTTTCTAAGAACCAACTTTGACTGTTTAGGCGCCCTCTAAGGAGGATTCCAGGGGTTCTTTCTATTCCAACCAATCAGATTTAGATCTATTTCACAAAGGTTGTAGATATTGGTTGAAGAGACAGAGGAGTTGGACAGCTTAAGGTCTATAAAATAAATCCCTGCGCCCAACCCTAATGCTAATGGGAAATTCAGATTGAGAAGACCCCACGCCCCAGGCTGCCTCTCCGCTCTCTCCAGCCAGTCTAACTTTCTCTCCCTGCCTCCACGTCCAAAAAGGTTTTGGACTTAGGTTGGTGCGATTCAGAATCAAGGAAGGCGCATCAAAAGCAAGAAGCTGCTGCTGTGAAAAGGACGACTGCAGATCTTCAAAAGGAGTGATTGAAGATCCTCTCAGATCAGATCCAGATCTGATTTTTGAGGTGATAAGAAGAGAGGATCTCCTAGAATCCAAACCCGAAGTGCAGATACGGTACGAGGCCAGGCGCTTCTGCGTGGCTAGATCAGAAACCTCCGCTGCAATCAGGATATCTACTAGGGGTCAATAGGATTACCCAAATCAGTAAATTAAATATTTAATTATCTCGGTATTTTATTTTATTTATTAAAATAATAAGAATCAGATCTAAAATATATCAAGACTGACTTTGGATCAAAGAAAATTTTTTTGAAATATATCCTGATCTGATTCAGATCTGGACGAACTTGATCCGAGAAAAATCAGTGATTCTCTTCAACTGGGTATCAGAGCCATGGTTCTAAATTATTTAATCTATTTAATTTTATTTAATTAGAAAATAAGTGATTTTAGATGTCCACATGAGATTGATCAGATCTGAAATCAGAAAATTAAAATACAATGATTGATCTAGATAAGAAAGATATGCATGACTAGTTTCTAGAATAGAATTAGTTTCATATCTCTCCACTTGTAATACACTTCTAGGGGCAAAATTATAATTTTGACTAATATCAATAAAATGGGTTATTTTCTATCACATATGTGTATTTAGTGTCTGTGATACATCCTTTGAGTTAATGGTAATGATAATTCATATTTTCAAGAGTTGAAAATTTAAGACATGAATAATCATTATTAACTCATAAAATGCTCCCGACCATAGGATCATCACGAGGATGGTGATTGATCCGGAAGGTTGGTGTACAATCGCTTCTCTTTAGTAGATGAGTCTTGAGTCTACGGTGTGGAGACACCGGAGCGAGAGTACAGGTACTCGTTAGAGAATGAGGGCACTGAGCGTGACCACCTCGAGTAGTCATTAGGAAGTCTACCTTCTCGTCAATGACTGACTCGATGCTGCAGTAGTGTGTCTGGTTCTTTGACCTGAGGTGCATCGGCAGTTCACCTTGAGGGTGTTATAGTTTGACTACACCATTACTCGGTCTCCTAGCCATATGGAACCCTGAGGTGTATGTTGGCTATAGCATGTTCATTGTAGGAACTGGATAGCATCAAGATGGAATCTATCTACCTCGGTGGTAGAGGAGCAGCCCTATGATGATCATGAGAATCAAGTCCAGAAGTCCATGGCCATGGCAGAGTGAAATAATAGAAAGAGTTTCTATTTAGATTTTCACATCGGACTCGAATCGAATGATTACATCATATGACAGAAGACTAGGGTTTGACGAGTTCACCTTAACCCTAATCTGATCGGGGCTCAAGATAGAAGAACTTAATCACACAGGTAGCTGCACCAAGAGGTTCGCATTCAGCTCTGATGGGTTGCCACCATATACTGCTAGGTGTCACTGGTGGATTTTGGGAGCAATTAGAATGATTTAGATGATCGATCATTCTAGCTGTTCGAATCAGAAGAGTTCTGATCCATCGAAAGGAGTTTCGATGATGTCGATGATAGAGATCATGACATATCCCATTACCATACAGAACTGAACCTAACTGGGTCACACAAACAAGGGTTTGAATCTGGTGATCATCAATTGAACTGATCTAGTTCAATTGATCTGAATGAGATTCAATTAGGTTCAAGGAAATCGTGCTAGCACTCGATTGAACCTAACGTTCTTCTTTTACTATCATAAATAAGTTGTCCTGACTGAGCCAAAGGAGTTTGTGCTCAATCAGAGGCCTTCATATGGTCTGACTGGAGGTTGTCCAAGTCAGAAAAGGTTGTCTTATTTTGTAAGACATTACCTGCCATTTTTGGTCACCTGCCATTTCTTCGTTTCTTTGACTTTGGTCAAAAGTCTACCTTTGACTGGTCAAATGTTGACCATTGATACTTTGACTTTTGACCACATGTCATGCACCTATTGGAGAGCTGGTGGGGGCCTGTCCCCCTGCCAGAACCTGGCAAGGAAGAGGGCGCACGCCACCCTTGGCGTGTGCCCAAGTTGGAGGCGCCCAGGAGTCCCTGTTGGACAAGGGACTCCATCTCCTTTTTGGATTCCAATTAGAGTTCTCCTAAGAACCAACTTTGACTGGTCTTAGGCACCCTCTAAGGAGGAATCCAGGGGACTCTATTCCCACCAATCAGATTTAGATCTGATTTCACAAAGAGTTGTGATTGGTTGGGAAGAAGAGGAGTTGGATCACAGCTTAGTCTATAAATAAGACCCTGCGCCCAACTCAAAAAAAGATTGAATCACAATTCCCCATGCCCCAAGGCTGCCTCTCCCCTCTTCCTCCATGCCAAACCCACCTTCTCCCTCTCCTCTCCACATCCAAAAGAGTTTTGGAGCTTGGTTGGTGCGATCCAGATCAAGAGAAAGGCGAGTGAAAGCTAGAAGGCTGCGCTGCTGCAAAGGACGACTGCTGATCTTCAAAAAGAGTTTTGAAGATCCTTCAGATCAGATCTGATTTCTGAAGATGTGATAGAGAAGAAGAAGATCTTTAGATTTAGCCCGAGTGGATACTGGTAGAGGCCAGGCACTTGCATGGCTAGATCCAGAACCTTCCACTGCATACAGGATCATCAACGGATAATAGGATTAACTATATCAAGGTAAATTAAATTTAATTTAATTTATCTAGATTTTATTTTATTTTTAAAATAATAATAATCAGATCTAAAATATCTCAGATCTGATTAGGATCAAAGAAAAAAATTTTGAAATATATCTCTTGATTTGATCAAATTTGAATGAACCTGGTCCAGAAAATCAGAATTTTTCTACAAATGTATGGCCTGCACTATCTCTGTAAGATCGCAAACCTATTGGACCAGCAGGTTGAACTGTCCCGCATCTACCATGACTGTAGGTGACGCTTGAGTTATCAGAGCTGAAGCGGGAGCGAATAAATCTAGATTGGATTTGACTACAGAGGCCGTTGATCGTCGGGTCGAAGCTTTCTTGGGAGGCATTTTTTCTAGGAAGAACTCTAGAGAGGAAGAAGAGAGATCATTGCTGAGCACTCCTTTAAGAATAAAAAAACTTTAGAAATAGAGAGGCCCTTCCTCTAGCACTAATCCTATTGGTGCAGAATCTGGTTGACGCTGAATCAAGCTGGAGTTGGAAAAGAAGAGGTCACCATCGGTGATCTACAAAATAAAGTTTCATCCAAAATTGATGGTGGTGGCTCCGGTAGGACCCTCCGATGATTAAGTCAGCTCTTTTGGCCAACAAAAATGAAGTGCTCAGGAAAAAATTCAGCAGAGTTCTGAGAAGAAGAAGAAAGCTTAGAGAAAATGTATCTAGAGGGTCTCTTTTATAGATAGAGTCCGAAGTAGATTGATAGTGACAATCGTAACCATCTGATCATGGACCGCTCGGAGCCATGTAAAATTTATTACAGAGAGAGGTGTTGCTCGTAATAAACTGATAATGACAATCGTAATAGTTTGGTAGTGGGATCGCTTGTAGTAGACTGATAAATGACAGTCGTAACCGTCCGGTAGTGGGCCGCTCAGGGTCACGTGGAGTTTGTTATGGAGAGAGGTGTCTGTTGTCGTGATGTGCCTGTTCGTTGAGATTTAATAGTCGAAGTTTGGAGGAAGCAGGCATTGGTTGGTGAAGAATTTTGACATATGTCAATTCCAAAGAAGTTCGGACTCCTAAAGAAAATACGGCTAGAGAGAATCATCTAGGTGGAATACTATTTAAAATCTGAAAGTAATCTGCTAGAGGAATCTGGATGGAGTTCGACTAATAAAAAAGTCCAGAAGGAGTTCGACTGATGGAGAAGTTCGACTGATGGAAAAATCCAGAAGGAGTTCGACTGGTGGAGAAGTTCGACTGAAGGAGAAGTTCAGAAAAAGTCCGACTGATGGAGAAGTTTGACTAAAAAAGAAGTCCTGAAGGAGTTCGACTAATGAAGAAGTTCAGAAGGAGTCCGACTGGTGGAAAAGTTTGGCTGAAGGAGAAGTCCGAAAGAAGTTTGACTGCTGAAGGAGTTCGAGAGGGGTTCGACCACTGGAGGAGTTCGATCGTTGGAGGAGTCTGGAAGGAGTTCAGCTGCTGGAGGAGTCCAGAAGGAGTTCGATCGCTGGAGGAGTTTGAAAGAAGTTCGGCCGCTAGAGGAGTCTGGAAGAAGTTCGACCGCTGAAGAAGTTCGACCGCTGGAGGAAGAATTCTCGATCGAAGCTCTTCCATGATTACTAGTTACATTAGGCTAAGCATCAGACTGGACTTCGATGGGAGCGAGATTTATCTCCAACAGTATCCTTCAGATATGGCATGCATCTCTCCAAGAAAATGTGTCCCAACATACCTGAAGAGATTGAATGCATGAGTAAGATCCTTTATGCTTTAGCAATAGGGAGCCTCATGTATGCCATGTTATGTACACGACCTGATATAGCCCATGCTGTGAGTGTCACGGGTAGATATCAATCGAATCCAGGTGAAGAACACTAGACTTCTTTGAAATGTATCCTTAAATACTTAAGAAGAACTAAGGATATGATGTTGGTCTTTGGTAATGGAGAACTCCAAGTCCAGGGATATACAGATTCGGATTTTATGTCCGATATAGATGATCGAAAGTCGACATCTGAGAGTCTATTTATGTGTAATGGTGGTGCTATCAGTTGAAAGAGTTCCAAGCAGACAGTGATAGTAGATTCTACCATAGAAGCAGAGTACATCACTACATCAGAAGCTGCAAAGGAGGTATTCTAGTACAAGAAGTTTACCGTAGAGATCGGAGTGATGCCATCGAATGCCGGTCCTCTGTACTGCGATAATAATGGTGCCATAGCTCTTGCTAAGAAGTCGAGATCTCACTAGAAATTCAAGAACATAGAGCAGCGATACCATCTCATCTACGATTACCTTGAGAAAGATTACATCGAGGACAAGAGAATCGACTTCGCAGACAATGTGGCAGACCTACTTATAAAGCCGTTGGGCCAGCAGAAGATCGAAGCCCACCTTGAGAAGATGGGACTTAGATTTGTAGCCAATTGGCTTTAGATCAAGTGGGAGTTTGTTAGATATATATGCCCTAGAAGCCAGATTGGCTGACACTTATAATACACTTCTAAGGATAAAATTATAATTTTAACTATAAATAATAAAATGAATTATTTTCTATCATAATGTGTATTTGAAAGTGTCTGTGATACATCCCTTAAGTTAATGATAATGATAGTTCATATTTTCGAGAGTTGAAAATTTAAGACATAAATTTTCATTATTAACTCATAAAATGCTTCCGACCGTAGGATCATCATGAGGATGGTGATTGATCCGGAAGGTTGGTGTATGATCACTTTTTTTGGATAGATGAGTTTAAGTCTATGATGTAGAGACATCGGAGTGAGAGTATAGGTACTCATTAGAGAACAAGGGTACTGAGTGTGACCACCTCGAGCAGTCATGAGAAACTCTACCTTCTTATCGATGACTGGCTTGAAGTTGCAGTAGTGTGTTTGATTCTTTGATTTGAGGTGCATCGGCAGTTCATCTTGAGGGTATTATAGTTTGACTACACCATAACTCGATCTCCTAGCCACTCGGAATCCTGAGGTGTATGTTGGCTATAGCATGTTCATTATAGGAATTGGATTGCACCAATAGAAGATCTATCTACCTCGGTAGATGAGGAGTAGCCCTATGATGATCATGAGAATCAAGTCCATAAGCCCATGGCCATGGCAGAGTGAAATACTAGAAAGAGTTTCTATTAGGGTTTTCATATTGGACTTGAATCGAATGATTAATTCATATGATGGATATTAGGGTTTGACGAGATCACCTTAACCCTAATCTAGTCGGAGCTCAAGATAGAGGTACTAAATCACATAGGTAACTGCACCAAGAGGTTCGCTTTCAGTTCTGATGGGTTGCCACCATATGCTGCTAGGTGTCACTGATGGATTTTGGGAGCAATTAGAATGATTTGAATGATTATCATACTAGTTGTCTGAATCAGAAAAGTTCTGATCCATCTATTTCGATGATGTCAATGATAGAGATCACGACATATTTCATTACCATATGGAACTGAACCTAACTGGGTCACACAAACAAGGATTTAGATCTGGATATCATCAATTGGATTAACTCAGTTCAATTGATTTGAATAAGATTCAATTAGGTTCAAGAAAATCGTGCTAGCACATGATTGAGCCTAATGTTCTCCTTTAACAATCATTAAAGCTTGTCTCGACAGAGCCAAATGTGTTTGGGCTCACTCAGGAATCTTTACTTAGTCTGACTAGAGCTTGACCAGGTCAGAAAAGGGTTGTCTTAATTTATGAGATAAATTTAAGACAACATCTGTCATTTTCCATCATCTGCTAAATCTTGTCTTCGAACATTAGTCAAATGTTGACCTTGGACACTTAGACATCTGCTCATGTGTCATGCACCCATAGGAGAGAACCTGGGGACTTGTCCCCTGCTAAAAAGTAGTCAAAAAAGGGGTGCACGCCTAGGGGCGTGCGCCCCATGAGGATAGAAGATGGAGTCCCATACAGATGGGACTCCAGTTGCTTTAGGGAATTAAATTAGGTGGTGCCAAAAAGACTTGTTTGACCCAGTCTTGGTGCCACCTAAGGAGAGTTTTAAGGGACTCTAATCTGATTGAATCAGATGATGTCATCCCACCAATCAAATTTAGATCTAATTGCACAAAGGGTCATGATTGGCTAGGATGATGTGGCACTGCATGGCACAGCAGGGTCTATATAAACCCTGTCTGCGCCAAGAATTCAAGGATTCTACCTTTAGCCCATGCCACATAGCCCCTCTCCCTCCTTCTCCATGCCACCCTCTGATCCTCTCTCTCCTCTCTACGCCCAAGGGACTTTGGGCATGAAGAAGGTGCGATCTAAGCAAGTAAAAGACGTCAGAAAAGGAAGAAGGTAGTACTGCTGCAAAAGACAATAGTTGTTCTTCAAAAGCCATTTTGAAGACCTTCAAGATCAGATCCAGATCTAATATTTGGAGGATTGATTGAGAAGGAGAAGCTCTTCAGATCCTGCTTGAGTGGATATCGATAGAGGCCAGGCACTTGCATGGCTACATCTAGAATCTCAAGCAAACATCAGGATCATCACAAGATAATTGGATTACCTAAAATAAAGATATAATTAAATTAGATTTAATTTTTTATCTTTATTTTATTTTTATTAATAGATTAATAAGATTAGATCTGAGAAATCTCAGATTTAATTAGGATCTTAGAGAAAAAAATTTTGAAATATCCCTCCTAATCCAATCAAATCTAAATGAACCTGACATGAAAAACAGATTTTTTTCTTCACCTCCTAGATGCCCACTGGTGCTGCCGCATCTTCTATCGCTCCACCACGATTTTTTTCTTGATAAATACCGATCCCAATTGCATCCTCATCTCCTTTCTTCTTCTCATATCTTCTCCATATCCATCGGTGTCGCCCCACCCCCTACCGTCCCACTATTGCTCTCTTGCTCGATAAACATTGATCTCGATCACACCCCTTGGCACCCCTATTGGTACCACTACTGCCGTTGCCACCACTGAAGGAAGAAAGAGAAACTTTCTTTCTTTTTTTCTTTTCTTTCTTTTTTTCCTTTTTCTCTTCTTTTTTCTTTCTTTTACAAAATAATATTTTATTATTATTATTATTATTTTTTTCTATTCTCATATCTTTTTCGTATCCGTCGATGCTGCCCCATCCTCCTATCGTCCACCACGGCTCTCCTTCTCTCTCGGTAAATATTGATCCCAATCGTACCCCTGCTCTCTCACTTTTTTCATACCTTCTTCAAATTTTAGGAGACTATTAAATATAAAAATTTATTTTTCAAATCGATAAAGTATCGTGCTCTATTTATGAATAATTTATTAGATTTAATCTAATCTCATCCAATGAATTGATTCGGATATCAAAATATATTATTTTAAAAAAATAATAAAAATATTATTTTTTAAAAAATAAATTAATATATTATTATTTTTAAAATTTAAAAATAATATGTTATCTTTTTAACATAATAATAAATTAGTATTTTTTAAAAATATTTTTCATCTCTTATCCCTTTTCTATTTTTTAAAATATTATTTTTTAAATTTTAAAATATTATTTTTATGATTTAAAATAATATTTTAATTTCATGTGGCATAACTAAAATCATCTAAGATGAGATGATAATACTATAATACCCTTTCATGGAGTATTATTATATATATATATATATAATAGATAAATAATAAAATAGATAATAAAAATCAAATATATATGAGAGTTTTATTTTTTTTAAATAAAAATAATATTAATAATATCATTGGCATTTATGTGGTCGAATGAAGTGCATAGTATAAACTAAGTTTTTATTTTATTTATATGAAAAAGATGATAGATTGGATAACATCATGCTCTAGATTTCTCACGATAACCTACGTGTATATTTATATATACTCCTCTATTAATTAAGTCTTTTCTCATTCAGTATGATTCATGTATTTGATTACTTACACCTAATTACCATCCAAGTAACACAACAAAAGGATTAGAGAAAGACAATATGCAATGAAACTTAGATTAGAGGGCATATAAGCATCCGTAAATTTGAAAAGGTGGGCCCTTAATTACCAAAAGAAAAGAGACGGGCCCACTGTTTGAGAAAGCGGAAAATAACAAAAGTTGGTCAAAAATGCAAAATTCCCAATTCTTTAAGCTAAAAGGACCGTCGACGAAACCGGACGCTCATGGAGCTGGCCAACGCTGTGAACCTGGAGAAGGGGCCGGTGGGCCGCGGCCGCGGCCGCGACGAGGCGTCGGGGTCCGGCCTTCCGCCGCCCTCGCCTCCGCCGGGAGATGGGGAGGTGGGGGAGCTGGTCGCCTCCCTCAACAGGCGGCGGATGTACCGGGAGGTGACGCTGGCCCTCCGTTCCGGCCTCCGGGACGCCATGGCTGACTTCTCCTTCCTCCGCACCCGAGGCCTCCGGAATCTCCTCAAATTCCTCCGATCTGTGGGCGACTCCGACGCCTCCATCCGCCTCTTCCGCCACTCGCAAACCTTTCCCGAGCTGCAAGGTCTTCTCTTTTTCAATCTTTCTATCTCTGTCAGTCTCTCTTCTTTGTGTGGGCAATTCTAGGGTTTCAATCTTTGGTTCCTTTTCTCCGTTGATTATCTTTGATTAGTAAAAATGATTTGTGATACGTTTTACGGTAGAAGATGGAGAGGGGTTGAAATGGTCTATGTGACAATTGTGGAGTGAATTGGTTCTAATATGGTCACGTATGGTGAATCGGATGTCAAGAGATGGAGGAGAATTAAAGATCATGGCACGGAGCAGGAGGGTGAAGGTAGTGCACAGATTGAGGAGTGATGATGGGAAGAAGTTTGATTGATGACTTGCATGAAGGTAATGTGTGAAAGTTTGGATTTTGACTAGGAGATGCAAGATTGGGAGATCTTAATGTTGAATCATTTTTGGATATGGATGGAGTCGATGAATGCCATTAGTTATCACAAGATGGAGCATTGATGCTGTTAGCTTGGGAGATACTAATGTGCTCTTCTCTGCAGGTATGCAAGGGAACATCAACCAAATTCTTCCAACCTTTCACCTTTTCATGTTGAAGAAAGAACTCTGAGTGATTTCAGAAGATAATCAAGAAGTGACATGTGACTTTGTACAAAAAGAAATAGAGAGAATGAAGGATTATTGGGTGTTTAAAATGTGGAACTTTTTGGCTTTCTTTTTTTTTTGGGGGGGGTGACAGAAGGAGAGTATTTATCCCCTCTTTTAGAAGAAGTCCCCCTATCTTTTCATTTAGGTATATAGATCTTAAGTAGTTTTATTACTATATGTCCTAGTTTGAGAAAATATTATGTATCAATAAAAGCAATAGGATTTTGGTTGTTCATAGTATGATGTTTTCTCTTGTAAAAGAAAGATTGGTGCATCAAGTGCTAAAGGCAAACATGGTATTGGAGCCATGAGGGATAGATTGCCAACAGCAAGTGGATCATTTAGCTTTAAAAGTCGAGTAAGATTCAGCTTGAGTCATATCCTTACCACTTAATTGGTTAGATTTGTCTGCTGGCATACAGCCCATTGGATCTATATTGCATAAAGTCAACTTTACTAAGAAAATAATATCTTAACGTATACTAGTTGATATAGATGAAATTTGGAAGAAAAAAACCATAGTTGGACTGCAATTTCCTAATTTACAAACAAAGAAATCTATTCAAACCAAAAAAATGACCAAAAACAAAAGCTAATGATGCTACCACATAATAGAAACTAATTGTTGGAGAAACCTAGCACCCATACACAGCATTATCCATAGACTATAGGTTATTGAACTAAATGGAAAACATGAAGGGACTCCTTGCTTCCTGGTTTCCACTTATCAGTTCTCCATCATTCTCACCCATGTCTAGGAGCTTTTGCTTCATCATCGCTAGTGATAGGAGAGATTTGTCTTGCCGTAAAGAATGTATGAGAGGAAGAAGATTAATATCATTTCAAGTGAGTATATAGCTCATCAGCAAACAATTATGTTTCTGCACATTTTTGTGTATTACTCGCATCTAGTTCCACCAAAAAATGAAGTATTGTGTGTCTTGCCCATATTGTTTAGGGTTAACACAGTATGCCATGATATCATAATGTGGTGACACTGGGCATAGCTAACATAAAAAAGATGCATGACATAGCCTGAAGAAAACTGCAAATTAAGCCCCAAGGTATCATAAGACTTTTTATTTTTTTCTTCAAAAAAAAAGAAAAGAAAAGAGAAAAGCATGATGCCTATGTGGTTTTTAGTGGGAAAGAGACTGATTTGACAACTAAACCTAATTCGGGCCCATCCAAATACATTTAGCATTCTATGACCTACCAAGAAGACATTCTCCAATGGTTGATCAACATGTTTTAAACATGTATATTGCACCATTTAGGGAACTCGATCATGTAATTAAACCATACTAATGGCATATTAGATCAAATAGCTGATGTTATGGAAAGAAGTCTTCACTTAGTTAAGTTTTTAAGAAACCTAATGGTGGGGGTACTATGAAGAATGGAACATGGATATAAGATACAAAATTGACATGTTATGGATATGCTAATATCACAAATCTTGAGAGATGGGATGCAATATGGTTATGATATGCCAATGAATAACTATATCTTTTACATATGTGTAAAAAGTGCATCTATATAGTTAATTATGAGAATAACATAGTCCATAATATAATAAATCAATATGCAAAAAATCCATGCACAAAATCCATTGCATAGTTTTTATCTAATCCATAAACTGCCATCCATGCTCCCTGCGGCAATATCAACATCACAAACTCCAAAATGAATTATTGATCATTAAATGGTCAACAATCACAAAAAGAAAGCCTTCCCTCACAAAGCTAAAGTTATTGTGGTGGCATCTTAAGGTAGTATAGGAGACCCTTTTTTTATTTTGAAAAGTAGGATGTTTAAAACAGTGACCAGATCACATTCTAACTGTATTTGATAAATACAATTACCTAATATGGAGATGGCATGTAATCTGAAGTATTTGTGCTTTCTAGAAGTGCTGTTATCCAAGTTTCTGAATTCTGAGGATTCAAACATGTAACCTCTTCTTGGTGAACATGTTGAACTGAAGTTGGTAAACCGTATGCTGACTTCAGTCCAAAATTTGAAAATAAAAAAGGGGTGCAATGAACCAGAAGGGCACGATACTGGTATTGTACAGCTGGCCAACTGATATAGATGCTGGTACTTGTATAGCCAACCTTGCTTAGTAGTTTATTTGCATCTATAAGCAAGGACACTAATACAGGATATGAGTATGACAAGATATGGACAAGTTGATAGACCAAATCTTGAAAAGATAAGATATGATATGACTATGATACATTAATGATATATATATATATATATATATATATATATATATATATATATATATATATATAGACACACACACACACATAAAGAAGCATCCATTACATATGTATGTAAACATATGTAAAGAAGCATCCATAATGCACAGGGAACTGTCAAAATAACATTCCATATTCTGTACAATAACATCAGCTTCCACAAACCTATCATTTAGTCATCATGCAAATTGGTAGACCCCAATCTGTATTCTATACTGTAATATCCTTATCAAAATCTCCAAAATTGATCATTCATCATTAAAAATTAAATTTGATTAAAAAAGCCAAAAGAAGGAAGATGCCCTCCCCCATCATGGTAGGTACCAAGGAAGTATTTTGAGCTTATCTGAGAAGTATCTGGAGCACCTACTTGATTTTGAAAAATAGGGTGCTCGAGTATCGAACTCATATCCTAGAAGTACTGGACAAGCATTATCTAATACATATTCGATGTAAAGACAGGCACAATTTATAGCATCTGTCCTTCCTAGATGTGCATGATTATATGGTCTGTTAATTAAATTTAAGATGAGAGAGTTAAGGATGCTTCTGGTATTTTAGGATGAAGAGAAAATTTAGAATGTATTATAAGGTAGTAATAGTAAAGCCAGCACCTAAATAAATTTTGAATTGAATAAAAATTGTATAAATTTCTATTAAGACACGATATGATTGTCAGGAGGAAACATCTGGTGTATATATTTGAACTTTTTAGATCCGTCATTGTTGAACACTTTGTATATAATCGCAAATACTTGTATGACAATTGATGTTGTCCTTGGCTTGAACAGTTGCATATTGGTTGATTTTTAGCAGATTCAACCTCCACCAGAGCAAGTGGCCAAAAAGAAGCAAGCTGATGTTTCTCTAACCTTAAACCTTATTGGTGTGACCTGGTTTGTGTGTGATGAATGACACTTGCATGTTTAAAATGTGCCAGCATGTAAGTAGCTTATATGAACAATGTAAAATATATAATTATTCGGAATGAGTGGAGCAATTCATAACATTCATTACACAACCATGTGTATAATGAGGGCTTGTAATTGGGCAACTTTTTAAGAACGGTGCAATATGTTTTATATCCAACTTTATTTATTATTTATGCATATGATATCTCTCCAAGATGCGGTTTTACTGACACGGGATCTTATGTTTTGTAACAGTAATTCCTGTTCTATTTCAGAATACTTTGCGGCAAAGCAAAGACAATCCTGTTGTTACTTTGGATCATATATTTGGAGTGGAGCCTATGAAGATAATTGGTCCTGCAACAGACTCTGAAGTTGCCCTTGCTCTTAGAGTTTTGGAAGGTTGTTGTCTACTCCATAGTGGGAGTGCATCTTTGGCCTACAAACACAAGGCAGTAAAGGTACATAACTACATATCATACTCTTACAAGCATAGTGTTTTTTTTCCCCTGTCGTTGAGTTAGAAGTGTTCAATATTTTGTTAATCCCTTCATGATTGCATTGTGGAATGTTTGACGATTCAGTTAATAACGTATGCTACATTAAAAAGGGCAGGCCAGTGCACAAAGCTTCTGCTATTGCAGGGTCTGAGGAAGGTCAAATGTACATAGCCTTACCCTTAGGCTTACCTGCAATAATATATGCTACATTGATAATCTTATATTGCATGAATATTTGACACAAATATCTCATAAAATTTAGTCAGTTATAACCTGTATTGCGATAACTATGGCCAACTTTATGCACTTGAGCATCCGACATAAGATTTATCACTGGTTATTTTTGCTATGCAGGTATTTCTTAGGCCTCATTTAGGATTGCTTTTGTAGAAGCCAAAAACACTTTTTGGAACCCAAAAAGCACTTCTAGGCAATATATGAGTGTTTAGCAGAAGTCCTAAAACAACTTTTTGGTCCTCACAGAAGCTAAAAGATCTCTACTTGCAAAAGCTCTAATTTGGAGCCTCCCCCAAAAGTGTTTTCTGAAGCCCATCAGGAATCTGTCATGTGACCAAAATAGCTCTGAACTTTACACTATATGTTAATATGAAAATAATGTTATAATATTATACTGAAGTAATAATATCATGTCCATATCGTATAATAATAATATGTACTAATAACAATAATTGTAATTCTTTGTATCAAAATATTGTATTATAATATAAACTAATAATAGATACATTACACTATGTTATATTATGTTATATCATATTATATTATTATAATATATTATATTATATTATGTTATGTTATGTTATATTATTCTAATATTATGACAATACTACATTGCTATCATTATTATATCACAATAATTATATTTTAATAGTATAACACTATTTATTCCTATAATATTATAGTATATATTTAATTATAATGTTATACTATTCTAACGTTATACTATTTAAAATAAATAATTTGTAAATTAAGAATACTTTATAATAACAATTGCTTGTATTAGAATCACTTTCTTAGTTCAATTACCAAGCAGATGTTAAAGTTCCATAGCACTTTAGAAATGTAGTTACGAAATAGCAAACAGCTTTTTGCTAAAAGTTTTATTTCCAAAAGCTCTTTTGACACAAGTTCTGCTACCAACAGCTATTCCAAACAGGGTCTTATAAATCATTGCATGATTACCACTTACAGCATGCAATCAAAAAATTATCTGGAAAAATATTTGAATTAGATGGTGTATGCTTCTTGTGGTTGCATTCTTGAGGACTCCTGATATGAATGCTTTTAACAAATGTTCTAACTTCTTTAATCTTTGGACTGTTGT
Organism: Cocos nucifera; assembly: GCA_006176705.1. Lineage (NCBI taxonomy): Eukaryota > Viridiplantae > Streptophyta > Magnoliopsida > Arecales > Arecaceae > Cocos > Cocos nucifera. The sequence continues at coordinate 267,823 of QRFJ01000134.1, forward strand.
TTTTTCTATCTCAGATTCATTGCACTTTTATTTGTCTGTCTTTTTTTTTTTCACAAAAAATAACAGTTACTAACATAGGTTTGTTTGAAGTTGTTATGCCACTCTTATCAGTTAGCTTATCTGAGACGTGCTTGTTCTTGCTATGAAGTTGTCTTATTTTTCATTATTTCATTTTGTTCTGTCTTTTATCCATCTTATTCTTTCATCATGAAGAAAGGATAAAATGTGGACTTAGATACTCATTAATTTTGAAATAAACTTGCTATCTGATCAATTGAAGCACATGTTCACACCTAGAAACAACCATCTTCATCGTGTCATCCCCCCATCTAATATTCAGGAACCTTGCTTAATAATCAGTGCAATTGTAATGTTCTTCCAGAAGATTCTGTTTACCCAGAAATGTTTTCTAATTTGATGCTTGCAATAATTTGATATTGACTATAAATGATTTACTGATTTGCTTTAGAACTTATTGGAAATAATTGTGAAAAAAAGATCAATGGTGAACTTGGTTTGGTATCACATATCTCAGGTTGGTAATTAAATCTGTTGATTTCTTAATGCATAATAACCAACATGTTCTTATTTATTGTTCTAGTGGAGCATGGTATAGCTCCTATTATATGTTTACATGCTTTTATCATGCTTTCTTATTAGTTATAAGAAGATTTTTCTTTGTTGATATTAGAATTCTGGAATTAACAAATTGACTAACAGATGCTTGTATTTATTTCTTTATTTTTTTTCTTTGTATTAATATCTTCTTATTGAAATTGTTCCTGAAGATGCTATAAATTCAAGTTATATCATGTAGCTAATATGAGGCTGAAATTAGCTTTGTTGATGCAGGTACTCATAAATATATTGTCCACTCGAGGAGTGCTTGAGCAAGAGGCATGCTTGGATGCCCTATTAGCATTAATGTTGGATTGTTCATCCAACCAGATGGTACGGTATTTGTCTTTATCTTTTCCTTGCTGTGAAATAAATAACATGCAACAACTTCATTAGTGCAGTAGAAAATTGTCTACATATGGATATCATATGTTGAAGAGTTTCAGTACTGGTTGATATCCACAGTATCATTATGTTTTGATTGGTTCGCTATGATTCATGGTGATATCTGGTGCTAAGCATTGAGAGTTGAGACAAGTAAACGTTAATTTAAAATATGTTTCCTTGTCATGATACTAATTCTGATCTGAGCCATCATTGTGGTTGAACATTCTCCTCTATTATACCAATGCAAACACAAGTGGGTTCATGGCTTATGATATGCATTTCTTAACAATTTAATTTAATCTATTTATCATTATGCATGTATAAAAGGTATCGAATGAGTTCAAAATAAGTTTTATCCAATCTTTCCTCTCGTACAGCTATTGATAGGTAGCACATTTGCATTGTGAGGCATGGTACATGCTACATGGTAAGACTTACACACTGTCCCAAGCATCATCTGATGTAGACATGATTATTGATTTTAAAACCTAATGTGTAGCATCATCTGTTTGAATATAAAAATTAATTTTCTCAAATAAAGCATGCCTGCCAATGTTTTTGAATATCCAGGTTCATGTTGATGATATAACTCTAGAAATGCCTCGAGTTCAAAAAATCTGGTGCTTATGTTAACCAAAATTATTATACAAAACAACTTTAGCACTTGAATAACATCCTAGTATAAGATATAATAACTATTGCAACCAAGGTTTGCTATCTCAGTATCCGATCCTATACCGGTACCATTCTATTATAGTATTGGTACGTGGTTTGGTATGGTATGCCAGTGTTGGTACGGCATGGTATGCCGTACTAGTACAGTACCGGTATGGTGTGGTATGTCTCTTATGGATAGTACGACAAACACTGATTGCAACTATGCTCAGTGTGGTCGACTTTGAAGGAAAATCATTGATCTTGCACTTTAATTTGTAAGACTCATAAAATACTGGAGCCTAAGTTGGATCTTAATTATGTTGTTCAATTAGTGGTTTTGGACAAGGTCCACGAAACTGGAGCCAGGACTTGTGCCAACTGGCTGGCAGTATGAGTCGGTACGGATCCATACCGAACCGGACCGGATCGAATTGATATAGAAGCGAAGAAGAGAATCAGGGAGGAGGAAAAGAGAGAAAGAGGGGAGGGAGAGGGTGGCCCAAGGAGGCATTGGAGGTGGCCATAGGTGGGACGTGAGCACATTCGGAGGGCTGCCATGGCCTCCGCTTCTTCCGCCAAATCTCAGCCGAGAGAGAGAGGGAGGGAAAGCTGGTGGAGAGGTTGCCAGAGGGCCTTTGGCTAGCAAAGAGGCTGTCGGATTGGATGGTGAAATTACAGTCTGTAGCTCTACAGGCACAAAATAGGGGTGATCGTCCTTGTTTCACGGGACTTTTTTAAAAAATTTCGATCACAGTGAAGCTAGTAGTGGGTTTGCCGACATCATTTAAGTGAAGTTGGTATACTCATTGCCTTCATTGTTTCTCCTATTTTTTTTAAAAAAAATTTCTGAAATAGTAAAGCCAGCAAACATATGGTCGACTTCACTATTCATAATCATTTTAAAAAAATACAATGAACATGGATAGTTGCTCGTATTTTGCGATTGCGGCTCCACCCATGCCTTTTCCACCACTCGGTGGCCATGGCGGCCACCCGCACCCTCTGGTGGCTTCTTTGCCAGCTGCGCATCCCTTCAGTAACCTTGCTCCCTCTCTCTCTTTATCTATCTCTATTGATTAAACGCCCTATCAGGCGACACGAAGCCGCGGAGGCCTCTGCGGCCCTCAAGCGGCCTCGATGGGCCACCGCCGACCCTCCGACAGTATCATTCCCTCTTTTCATCCCCTCCTTTCTCTCTCTGTCTTCCTCTCTTTCCCTCTCCCTCGTCCGGGGTTCTAATTTGGGCAGCCGAACTGTCTTGATTTGCAGCCAGTACGGCTGGGAATGCCCTGAGCCCCTGGTTCGGGATAGTTCGACGAATATTGGTTTTGGATATATCTTCTTTTGGAGGAATGATCATAATCATATGTCTTGAATTTTTGGGGAGTAGTTTTCCCCTTTTTGAACGGTGTTTTGTGGCACTTATACTAGTGCATCATATTGTGCAAGTTCCTGTTTTGATGCCAAACAATGCAAAACTAACATTTTTTTGGGAAATGTAGTTTCCACCCTACTGTCATACAGGTTAAATATGTAAGTATTTCAATTTAAATTTGAGTTATGCTTTTATGTGATGGAGTAATTAACGAGGTCAAGCTTGTTTTCTGAAAGGCTTTTGAGGCCTTGGCCATTTCTTGGTGGAGGTCATTGCCACCATCATACATCTCTCTCATTGGGTTAGATTGCTATTCTTTATGCTGTTGTTGTTCTTACATATGATTTTAGGCTATATATGTTTGAAAATTTTTGGCTTAAATATCCACATGTTGAGAATATCATGGGAACCTCGTTAAGATTCATTGCTAATGCTTTATTTGTATTTTGGACAAGGATTAAAACCTTGACCTTACTATGCTATACTATAGCAACCCTAGTGATAGTTATTAAACCTGGATCAGACCAGAAAACCGATGACCTAGACCTCTGTCAGGTCTAGTTTCTGTTTATAGTGTGAGGAAAGGGTTATTGCCTAGAATGTTGAACCATCTAATCTATAGAGTAACATTTAAAATAAAAAATTTATCAATTATTATGCATATTTAATTTTATCAATTATATATCATATATTTTAAAATGTTAAATATATTTTTAATGTAAACCCTGTTTGACTGACTGACTTGTCTGTTGGACCAGTGCCCTCGTGACCTGGCCCCTTATCTGACTCGGTCGCAGTCTAGTTTTAATGATTATGACCATGGTTCACTCTGTCCTGTGCCCCATGTTGCAGGGGGTATTGTCTTGTCTGGCGAACTGTGACCAGATACATGTTTGTTTTGGATCTCTTACCTTCCTGATACATGAGTGCTAAGGGGCATACTGCAAGATCTAAAACCTACTTCAAAATATTAGGAAGTTGCTTTTGTGTGGAATACTTCAAGAAGTTGCAACGAGTAGAAAAAGACTCAAGTGTTTTTGGTGATAGATTACTTTAGAATATCATCTCTAGATAAGATTAGCCAACTTGGACATAAGATTTTGATCACCAATATCTTCTAAAAGATATTCCTTTAGCAAATAACTCTTTGATCTCTTTTTTAGTGGAACTTGACCAAATTCTTTTTTTCACTTGAATATGCTGATTTAGAAAAGAAATCAAGGGCCTGAAATGGTGCTAATGGATAAGCCATCAATAATCCCTTGTTGTCAGACCTTAGAGATAATCACGTGGAGAAGAGATTGAATGAATGGATGGATGGATGCATCTTACACAGACATATATGTATATATACAATCAATGTTTTACATCACAATACTGGATTTCATGCTGGTACCTTCCCAGTATGGTATGGCATTGGGTGCTCCTGTATTGATGCATGGTAAAGGTGGTAAATAGGAAAAAGCACCCATAGCATGTGTGGGTATCATACCATATTGATTCCTTATGTTGTGCTGGTTCCCTATCATACTATATGGTATTGCTTGGTATGGACCGGTACAACATGATATGGTACGTAAAACACTTGCATGACAAAGTGGAGAACTAATGGTTGAAAAAAAGAAAAAAGAAGTCAAACATTATTTACTTTATTGTATGTCAGCATATCTGATTTTGGTCAGCATGGCTTTTCCTTGTTTTTCCTCTCCCCATCTTATTGACGTGATTTTTATTCTTTTAGGTTTTTGAGGAATGCCATGGCATTGAAAGGGTTACGGAACTCATAAAAGATGAACAAGGAGGTGAAAATATAAGGTTAGTTGCTTGACCCATTGAGCTTCATGGTCTTTTCTCCTTTGTTCTTGCTCTTAGTTGTTACAGGTAGCATGTTATTTCACTTCACTCAATTTGTATAAAATTTCAGGAGTTATCTTTGGAAGTATAACTTCTTCTCATTTAGTTTTTTCTTCCCTTTTAAATTGGAGGATTCTTGATGCCTCGATAGGTAATGAAAATCAAGCAGATGTCATTTTAAGGCTCATCTTTGAGCTCCTGATCTTGACTGACACTTGATGTAGGAAAGATTTCGGTCAAATATAGAATAGTTAAAACATTACAGTAGATGTGGAGAAGTTAACTCTGCATACAATATGGAAACATTGCTCCTAGACCACTGTTTTTAGTCTTCCCTTGGACATCTTAAAAGTCTTGGATGGTCAAAGTGGCTTTTTGCCATATTCTCATGCTTAGGCTTTTCTCCACTACCTGAGCTATTAATCTGCAAAACTAGTGAAAGCTGTATAGTTTGACAAAAATTGTAGATGCTTTCTCAAGATTGTGCAAGGAGAAAAATTGTACCTGAATCACCTGATCATTAGGTTTTGTAATGGGAAAGTATAAATTGTCTAGGTCTTACTTATACTTTTTGGAATTCTTTTAAGGGTGACTTCCGGTAAGTTAGAGAAATTCTCCAGTAAGCTGCTTGTGACCGAATTCATACACCAAATTATATGCATCAAAATAGTCTCTGCATCTTAATCCAACAATTTTTTTTTAAGGTAAAAATGTGCAGAATTCTGGGATCATCGATCCTAAGTGGGAGTTCTCTTTGGTTTTTTGTCAAATATAGGTAATTTAAGAGTGTAGTACAGTCAGTTTAGAACTTTTACTGTTATTATCCCTTGTAAATGCACATTACTGGTGTACTTTATTTTGACTACTATCGTCATCTGTACTCTTTATATAAATTGTTTCTCTTATTCTATTGGTGTTGTCACCACTATGATGACTGCTTGTTTTTGCGCATGTTTGTTATGATTGCCAGCATTGTACAATCCTTTTGCATCTGACATTTCTCTTCAGCTGTCTTGGTAACAGAGAACATATCAAGCCATGTGTAGGAGCTTCACAGATTGGTGCCTGATCCAATTGTTGGGTGTCGAGATTTAAAAATCAATTTAAAATTCCTCATGTTAGTATTGATACCAGCTTATGTCATCAACAAATTATTAAATGTTGAAAAATGCTCAAATCTGCAGAACTCTTATGCTTTGTGGTTCCCCTCCCCTTCCTTGTAAATCTTAGGTATTGGATGTGAAAGGATTGTGGTAGGCTATTGATGTTCTACATTTCAATTGGTGAATAATGCTGTTTTCTGTTTTACATTCTCATCAGTTCCAAGAGTTAAAGTGATATCCTGGTTCCCTCTGGTTCTATTCTTCATTCTGTTTTTCTCATTTATTTTGGGTACGCATGGACTTACATGACCTTACCCTTTCTCCCCTCTGTTTTTGCCTGTTGTCTTAGTAATATTGGGCATTTGTTTTTGTTTGTTCCATTTTAACCGTGTGCATTCTCTCTCTCTCTCTCTCTCTCTCTCTCTCTCTCTCTCTCTCTCCCCGATCTTAATATCCTTTCAGTCCTTTGACCTATTTTGGTCTTACTGCTCCATCTTGCCAAATTCTCTTCATAATATCTTGAGAGGTTTCAAGCATAAAATTTGGTTATTTTTCACCATTTTATTATTGATCAGACGGCTAGTCTTGCTCAATTGCAATGCTTTCTTTGAGCCAGGATGTCTCATATGAATTAGCAAGCTTTATAGAAGCCATATCTTGATGCTGAATTAGTGGATTCATATGATCTTAATTGCAAACGATCTATATTTGCCTTAGTCACCCCAAAGTCCCAAAAATGTTAGGGTTTTCATAGAGGCAGCAAATTCAGTGAGGCTCAGCATTGAATTTATTCCAATTTTTTGACATTCTTGTGAGGCAAGTAAATTAGCAGGGCATCAATATTATAGTACTTTTTGGAAGTTTCATACTTCTAAGTAACAATTACCAGAGGTACTTCTTTCTACCCTGTCAGATATGTGTTCAAGAACCATGGATAGAACCACCTGAGATTAATAGGGTAACAATTCCAATTTGCAGGAAGCAGCAGAGGATATCTGATAATGAAAGATCTTTATTTTCTTGTTAATTATAACATTGTTCTAAACCTAATGTTTTCATGTGACTTTGATGGCAAAAAGAGGCAAAATATGTAGTAGTAAATGAACGCATGCTCACACACACACACACACAGATTCTCCACTGCTTGTGGTGCAGAAATGGCATATGTAGTGGTAGCAAGAATGGGAGCAGGGACATGGTTGAAGAATGAATCCAGTGCCACAATATAGAAGCTTATGCTTCTAAGCACATGCACATTATCTTGGAATGATCATGTATAAGCATTGCTTTTTGGGTGGTATGATCAAAGATGTGGATCTTGATGGTTTTGCTTGTCAGATTGAATTGTGATACCTTTTTTTTTTTTGTTACATTAAAGGAAGGGGGGATGGGGAATTAACCCCATGCCGCGTAGCTACCCTCGACCACTCCACTGAGGCCCCCTCCCACCAGAGAATTGTGATACCTTTCATCATGATTACTTTATTGTCCTTTTCACCTTTTTCATCTCTAGATAGAATTACAGAATTGCCTCTTTAGTCTAGTATGGGGGGTCATTGGCATCTCACTAAACCTGACATTACATACATATTATATTATAAAAAGAGCTTCACCTGATTATTGTTGTTGTTGTTTTGGTTTTCATTTGAGGAGTTGGTCTTCTAGAATTATAATATGAATGCATGTGATGCTTGGTGAGCGATTATCTTGATTTCTCTCATAGTTGATGATATTTGCCAATTATCTTTTCTGTTGTGAAGTAGCTGAACATTTTCTTGATGCTCGGACGAAGATTTTCTTGGATTCCTTCTGATGTTCTGAAATAGCTGAACATTTTTCACTCTTAAGAAATTTACCAGGTTCCATTGGAAGCTTAAGTGCGACTTCTATTCTGTTGTTCAAAATTTTCATAAACTTTTTCTTTGAAATACTTAAGATTTTTCTGTTTTCCCTCCACTTGGGGAGGGTTCAGCTCAGAAACGCTATTTCTGTCCTAAAGCATGCTTGCATGCATCATATTGCTCAAAGATTTTATTCCTTTGCAGGTTAAAATGCGGAGAGTTCCTACTGATACTCATTGGGCATGTAAATGGGATGGAAAACTCTCCCTTGGCAAACATACATGATGATGTAAGGCGACTTTTAGGTGAGAAGTGTGCATCTCTAATATGGGCAGCAAGCCAGTTTGGATCAACCCTAGACCCAGAGCAGAGGCAGACTGCATTGCACATCCAAGCGCGACGCGTTACAGAGTCCTTGGAGCTATTCTAATGGAGGGTTTTGGCCTGATACATATGTCATTACCAGGTTAAGATTTCTTGTACACTAATCAATACCTTTATCTGAATCACAATTCCCTAATGTGAGAGAACTCGTTTTTCTCCCAACCTTTTTGTTCATCCACTTCTGTTAGTAAAATAACTTCAAATTTTCAAAATTTGTGCACTATGTGTGGTTTATACATGCAAGTTCTCCATCGCAGGTTTGCTACGTTTCAACTCCTTATAGAGATTGCTATAAAAAATTAAACAAAAAAAAGAAACTGTGGTGCATTCTTATGGACCACTGCTAATGTAGATGCAGGACTAATGGTAATGTTAGATTAGAATCTGCCATGTGTGCTGCACCCGGTATAGATATGGAATGAACCTTGGCAGATGCGCACACCCTTCTCGGGAGTCTTCTGCATTTAATAGTAGACTAGATATAAAAACAGAAAAGAAGGAAGAGTTCTTCAATTTCCCTTTTTAGAACTATTGGAATTTTTCATAGGGTGCGTTTATACAATTTCTCCCTACCTTATGGTTATAAGCATTTCCAGACCCGAATTAGGGATTCCCATGCAGCAGCCTTTGCACGAGATGATGCCTGTACAGAAGTTTCTGATGCAGATATCAGTGTGCCTAGAAGAAGATGAGTGTTCTGTTTTTGCTTAGCTATTCCGCACCTTATCCATCCAACCTCGGCTGGTTGAAGCTCAAGTTCCCTGGCAAATCGAGTCCTTGCTTGGAGAACATGATATTTAATTGTTTACGCTGCATTTTAGCTAACGATGGCATTCAAAGGATACAAGCATACTCAGCCGTATGGCAAGGCCATGGCGAGATAATGATGAAGAGGTTTCAAACCAAATTTCTTGAATTGATGAATTGAGATGGCAACTTAGAGATCGAGGTGCTGACGCTCTCTGATTCAGTCTAAGGAAACAGAATGATTAAAGCTTGGAGACGACTCAACATGGGATCTTTATGATACCCCATAGGCCGAGTAAATAGAATATCGACCATGACAAGCTATAAAGCCATCAAAGATGGGCTGAACAAAGACCAGTTGTGATGAGTTTGAGTTCGATCAAGGATGTTGATCTGTGAGATTCTTTTATCGGCTCAGCAGAGAGATCAAGATATAGTATGAGTTTTTGGAGTGTAGAGAGTAAATAGTTTGCACCGGTTACTAGAACCATTGGAGAGGTGGAGGCCCGATGTGGATGGGCATCGACATTAGAGATTGGCAGTTATTAAACCATTTATAATATTATATATAACTAGTGGGATATAACTCTAAGGAAAAGATCCTTTGCCTAATTAAACACATATCATTATTTTTCTCATTAATGTATTATTATGGATTTCTTTAATTTCTTTGCTTTAATTGCTTTGCTTTAATCAACCCTTTTTTTTTTTTTTTTTTTCTTTTTGATTGGATGTTATATCCATGCACTTGCACGAAACTACTATGGATATTAGTAAGAAAATAATAGCGAACATTAGTGTAATCACAAAATGAAGCGAGAGGTTGATGCTATTTCAAATACAATCCGGTAAAGAGCTGCAGTATTCGAACCAAATTTAGATGGTCAAATGTGTATATTCTGGAGTGCACATTTCCTTGTGCCGTGGAGAAACAGGTGGCACCTCCATCTCCATGGCCCCATAGGGGACCATGATCTCAAGTACATATTTAAAAGGTGCCGGCTATACCACTTATAGTAAAAAAAAAAAAAAAAAAAAAAAAAAATCTGCAAGCTAGCCAAGAGGGCCTTATCCGGTTACCACTTGTAGACCAAGTTGCATCAATTCCCAACAGGAAAAAGGACCAACTTGAATTAAAGGCCAACCAAATGACTCCCCGTGCCCACCTAGCTACCAGGTACACACTCCGTCTCCATCACCTACCACACATCTCATGTATTTCGCACACCTTCATTCAGTGTATTAGCAACCCTTGGCCCAAGAAGAGGACAACAGGGACATCAGATGGAACCCCCTCCCTCCCTCTCATGTGTTCCCCGCTAAATCTCCACTGGCCGATCAAAATCAAGATAAATCTATATAAATGGAACCGACCTTAAAGTAGGTGTAGGCCTTTTGGCTCCACCAATCATTTGTCAGGGGTCTCTGACTCCAGGTTTAAACCTCCAAAAGATCTCTCTTTTTTCCCTCTCCGTCTGTATCCCCAGAATTTAACGCAGAGAACGGAAGAAAACAAGCAAATTTGGACGGTCTGATCTCCATTGGCCTAAATTTCCATCTTCCTTCTTGTGGGTGGTCTCTTCTTCTCTCCCTTTTGTTCTCAGCCTCGCAGCGAGTGAGTCGGGGGTGGGGAGAAGGGAGAAGAACAAGGTGCCAGTTTTTCCCTATTTCTTTCGATCGGTCCACCGATTTCTTTGGAATGAGGAGCCCATCTTTCTGTGGTATGAATCCTCTGATCCTTCTTTTGGTTTTGTTGATCGATTTATTTCTTAGAATCTATTTTTCTATTCCCCTATCAAAAGAATCCTTTTTCCCATCTCTAGCTGGATACGAGGTGTTTTATAATTTTAGGTTGGGTTCGTCAACCGTAATATATGCGAACGGGACTTATAATCGTTAGATTTCGCATCCCCTCACCATCCCGTGACCCCCAAACCTCCCCTACCCCGCCTCCACAACACGTGACCTCTCCCCAGATCCCAACACTTCTCATCCCTCTTTCTGACGACTCCCGTTTTCAAACAAAAAGAACTCGGCAAACCAAGATAGATGATCACTCCCCAAGTACCTGGCAATTCCTAAGAGTGATCTTTCATGATTTGCTGTGAACGGGCCTTGTAACCATTAGATTTGCTGCGATCTTGAACGGGCCACTCCAACAACTTCTTCTTCTTCTTCTTCTTCTTCTTTTTTTTTTTCATGATCAGACCTTTTCATGTAATTTTGGACAAAAAAAAAAAAATCCTTTCAAGTAACTTTTGACTTTGAGATTCCATTAAATTTCTATTGCAGTTTAGTTCAATTAAAGCCCAGGAATTGCTTATATGTTATCTTTTCCATGGCCTTTCAACTATTTTAAATAATTAAACAAAAAGAAAAAGAGAAATATGAATTAGTTTTTCAAATATAGTACCTCAGCTACATCATCCAAAATATAACACCTTAGTTCTTAAGTATACATGACTCTCAGATTTCCATCATTAAAATACAAATACAAATATTTTCAACAAGTCCTTTAAAGCATAAGCACAAAATGTGTTCCCTTTGTAATAGCTCTTACACCGTCCCAATCTACCTGACCTGTAGTCCATTTGTTAAATGCTAAAAAAAAATCAAAATCCAAAAATTACGACACTCATTCTCAATTAAGCAAAAGATATCCAAAAAATTTCCATCTGTTTATCTTTAAATTAGACCATACCAGCAACATTGGAATTCATGCTTCCTCGCCCATTGTGTTGTCTGGACTTGGAACAATATTCATGTTGAATAAGTAAGGTGATGCAGTTCCCTAAAGATCAATGTGATATATACATACATATATATGAAGAGACATTATGCTTAACTAGCCAAAATATTAGAATAATCAAACAAACTGTAAAAATGGCTTAATTAAACATCCGTACCTGAATAAGTTGTCCTACTTGTCCGTAACTGCAAGCATCAATATTATTATTTAAATCATGCATTCTATTGAAATTTCCATCACCGGCATAGTTAGAATTTGTTGGTGGCCATTACAACTTTGGCATTGTTAATTCCTGCATTAAAATTAATATGACGTCAATAAATGGCTTTTTATTGGACATTTTTCAGGAAATAAAGTTAGTTTTGTAATTACAAAGATGAGAGTAATTCAATACTTGAGTAAAAGAGAGTGGATGATAGACTGAAGACCCAATGTTAGACTATGTAGGGAAAGGCCTATGTGGTATGTCATGGTTTGAGATTGAATTGAGAGACATTTCTGGCCTTATTACCAATTTCTCCTGTAAATAAACAAAGATCATTACACTCCCAAAAATAAGAAATATGAGTCATTATAGGCCTTCCAAAAAAAAAAGAAAAAGAATAATGATGTAGACACAAAGATAACCAAGTACAAGATAAAATCGGTACACCTTACTAAAATGTCCATACTCATTAGCAGTGACATCGTGCATCAACAACTTGCTATTATCTAATTAAAATTCAGATTTATGAGTTAAAACACCAACAACTAAGTATCAAAAGATGACAGTTGAAAAAAAAAAAGCATGCTGGTTGAAAAGCTAACAACGGTACTAGATATGTAGTCCCAACTCTTACTTAAGTGCATTGAGAGGTTCATTAGCACTGGACATGCTTAACTGTGTTATGGCATTCATTTGCTTCGTACTTCCCCTACCACTCATGTTAGTTGCCTCTATGGGCATGATCCTTAGTTTCTTGCTAGTCCTTTTAGCATTAATCTACTTCCCTTTATCTAAGTATGATTTCAACTTTTTGGACCGCCCTTTATGTTTCTTGATTGGAGGATCAAGTAATGGCAACGATGAGCTTGAACAGTTCTGTAGATTTTCACCTTCTTTTATCTGCCCAACAACATCAAGGGAAACATTCTTCAATGCAATTTCAACTTCTTTTAGCATCCTTGGAAACCATTCAACACTTCATTTTTAATTGCAGCTTTCGCTGAAAATTGATTGCTTCATGACAAAGTTTAGTATACCGCAATGTCACAGACTCATGACAATCTGCTCTCATAGTGCTGCCTTGGCTAGTCACTATGGTTCCAGATTTTGCATCCTTGGTCCATCTCTTCATTACATATTGTGGTGGAATACTTTGAACATCATCCATAAGAAATATCTTCAATATGTGTCTGCATAAGTAGCCAGCAAATTCAAATAATCGACAAGTACATTTAGCATCCATGTATTGTGGTCAAATGTAACAATGCGGCATGTTTGCTTGTCCTTCTTCCACACTAAAAAAGTGGATATGTCTTCACTATTCATGACCTTTTCATGATGATAGGACAAACCATTAACGAGCTCCTCTTGGAAAAATTTAAATATTTCTTTTGTATAAAGTTTAGCCACCTCTGCTTCTATATTCATGCTAATCTTTAAAATTGGCCTTGAGAAATTACTCTGAAAATCAGCATCACTCTCTTGTTCTCTACGAGCTATGACATCTCATTCAAATTGCTTAACAAAGTCTAGTAAAGGCATATGTTTTTTCAAATACTTGTCAGAAAAAGCATTAATCCTCTCACTCCGTTGCGTGCTATACATGGCATCACAAAATACATCACGAGAGTAAACGATAGCCCATTTTTCTTGCTTCTCATGTAGTTTTTGTAGCCAACTATTTTTGCTTAAGTTATACTTATCAAGTAAGCTTTCCCAATTAACTTCAAACTCCTCAACAGTTTCACCACCATACAAACGATCATTGAAATCATTCTTAAAACCTTTGTATTTATTAAACACATGAGGGATGTTCTTCAATGCATTTTGCATAATATGCCATATGCAAAAACGATGATGAGTCTCTGATAGAACAAGTGAAATTGCTCCTCCAATTGCTGATTCTTGATCTGTAAGAATTACTTTGGGTCTCTCACCTTCCATAGCCTTCACCCATGTAGAGAACACCCAAGCAAATGATTCTTCTCTTTCATCAAAAAGCAATGCACTCCCAAATATGATTGTTTGATAATGATGGTTGATGTCGATGATTGGGACAAATGGCATGCCATATCTATTAGTTAGGTAAGTTGGATCAAAACAAACAACATCTCCAAAATAGTGGTAGTCTATTCTTGACCTTGCATCAGCCCAAAAAAAATTGTCATATGACCTTCAAAATCAACTTGAATTGAATAAAAAAATGATGGATTACCTACTTGTTGTCTCTTTAAATATTCTAACATAGCTGCCGCATCTCCTTTTTGCAATTCCTTTTGGTGCTTTGAACTTAAAAAAATTCTTATATCTTTCTCTCTGAAGCTAACATTTTGAGATCCCCCTACCTCAACGGTCATCAAACTCATTATAAGATTTGTCCTCATTCTCACTGAATGCATATTCTTGATCATTTTTGCTTCACCATTAGATATATGCCTATGAGATCAATGATTACGGGTTTTGCTTGGAGTGATTATGAGTTTCAACCACTTGCGATACCAGCCACTTCCCATCTTTTGTCTTTTTTATTGCAATAAGTGCTTGGCATCCAATTCTTGAATCCACTTGAATTCTTTGCCTTTCTTCATCTCCTTTTCTGGAATTCCTAAACCCCAGAAATGAGCAGCAAAACTGACGACCTATAGTATCACCAGTGCACTGAGATTTCCGAGTTACATGTTTCCTTGTACCAAATCCCTTCTCTCTTGCATAAGCATTGTAATAACTGTATGCATCTTCACATGAATCAAACTACATGCCCACATAAGGACTAGGTAATTTTGCCCTTACCTCATTATCCTCTATTTCATTGGAATTCTCATTTGCAGTGTCATCATCTTTCATACCTTCAACTTTATCTTTATCTAATTTGTCATTTTCTTCTTCAAGCATGAGTTTACATAGTCGGTTATTATACTCTTCCGATAAAAGCAAATTATTTTCCAAATCATTCATTGTAGTTTGCATGTTGTTATCTACAAAAACATACAAATTAAGGTCCTAGTTTTATTTGACACGAATTAAATTATGTGAAGATATAAACATCAGTTTCTAAAATACAGTAAAGATATGAAATCCAAATTCTAATTACACACAACAATATTATAAAAACTTTTTTCTTGGCCATCAAGATGAAAAAATTATAACACTGTTAAAAATTAAAATTGTGACAAGATTCTCCAAAAAAAATAAAATAAAAGAATTGTGACAAGATTTTACCTTTAGTTCTTCCACTGGAAAATAGCTGTGTATAGTGTAGACTAGTAAAATAATTTTTCTGAGCTTCAACCAAATCGTACTATAGTAAAAATCCGTGGAAGCTCAAAGGTTACGTGATAGGGGATTGTTGTTAGAGTAACCCTGCCAAAATGATTACTTTTCCCATGTTATAACCAGAGTAAACGTAGAAGTTGAAAGGATTAATGTGTTGGATGGATGTAGCAAATCCAATGGTTACCAGACCCGTTCGCATATGCGGGCTTTTCCCAGACGAACCCTTTTAGGTTCTTCGCGCTATCAATGTCAGCAAGAAGAAAATTTTGGGGTATTGATATTTGGGTTGTTAAAAAGTTGTGATTCAATGATTGGGATTGGGTGATTGGTGCTGCTTTGGGTTGACATGAGGCGTAATAGTTATTTCTGGAGGTGGCTTTGAATTTATCGCTCTGGGTCAGTGGAATGAAAGGTTTGAATGTTTTTGGATTTGGAAGAATATTAGATTCTTTTTAAAAAATAGCTTAGAAGAAGGAAATGATTGTAATTGAAGTTTCTTATAGAGGTCATATGGTGGAGTTCTCTAGTGGCTGTGGTGTTTATGATTAGAATGAGGAATTTGGATGATGATTTGATTGATTACTAATTGTTTGTTTTTGTTTGAATTTCTTAAGGGGAACCTTGATATTATTGAGCACATCATTTAAAAATGTTTCTTTAACCCTGTGTTTGGTTGGGGTCATGGGAGGAATGATGGATGAGGTTGGAAGGATGGATGGCTTCCATCCATTGTTTGGTTCAAAAAGTTATAGGAAGGATAGATGAAAAAGTAGGATTCTCCATCCATCCTGGTCTGCCAATTTGCATCCTTCCAATTTGGGAGGATGCAAGAAAGGATGAATGGAGCATTGATGGATGAATTTTTGTATCAATAAAATTATTTCTTATTAATTTTTTAACAAAACTATAATATTTCTTCACTTTTTTGTTCATATTATTTTTAGATATACTATTAAATTTTATTACTAATTATTTTAATTTTAATTGATAATTTCAATAATTATAATTAAATAACTAAAATTATTTTTAATTTCTCTATTTTTATTTACTATTTTTAATTAATGATTTATATAATATTAATTAATTATTAAATTAAATTATAAATTAAGTAGTTATTTATATTATTAATGAAATAAATTATTAACTTAAATTATAAATTAGCTAGTTATTTATATAATTAATTTATTAATAATTTAATTATAAAATTATTTATTAAATTAAATTAAACTAAAATTAAATATTTATATAATTTTTTATATAATTATAGATTATAATGATTATAAGTTTATATATTGTTTACTTATTTAGTATAAATTAGTGTAATAAATTGATAATTGTAATATTTTTTCAAAGAGTAGTTTAATAAAAATGTTATATAAATATCATCCATCCTTTCTTTCATTCCTTCTATACCAAACAGAGGAGAAAATTATTTTGATCCATTTTTTCATGTTTTACCAAACATATGTCCTCCATCCATCCTCTCCCTCATCCATCCTTCCTCTTCCATCCATCCTTCCTTTAATCCATCCTTCGTACCAAACAGAGCATAAGAGTCATGTGAATGTATGGAATATTAGGGCAGCACATAAATTTGGTTTAAGAGATTAAATGAGGGTTATTTACTAGTGATATCAAGAGATTCTTTTACTAACAATGTCTACTGAACACTAGAATCTAAAGATTGAACCAGGATGACGAGTATGATCACAAGTTTATTGCATATGATGAGAGACATTTTCATATAATGCAATATGGAAATATGAGTTTTATAACTCAAATCCCATTAAGTTTTCTTCCAAATGCTAGCCTTCCCCAGACCTAATTGCATTTGGTACACATACTAGTGTTGAGTAGACATTGATATTAGAATTGGACTTGGATGCATATTTAAGTGTCTGATATGACAAGAGCAAAGAAACAAGATGAAAAAAAAATAGCAAAAAAAAAAATTATTTTGACTGTATGATAGATTTAGTTTTATATTGTAATGTAGAAAAGGTTAAAAAGCAGCATTTGTTGAGGTTTTCTATTTAAGATGTAATTGATGAATATTATTGGATGTTAATGCTAACTTACTAGTAATTGATTGGTTTGTATCACCAAGACAATGTCGCTCTTGATTTAATACATTAAAAACAATCCATGGTATATCGGAAAAGGAGTATGCTAGTAAATTTTTTAAGCTTTGGAGACTATAAAAAGTGGTCACAAATATGAATCATGAAGTACAAGGTTGTTTTTGGTATTGCATTTACAACTTAAGGGCATTGACATCAATCATAGTTATAGAAGACACTAGGATGATAAATTATGTGTTTTTTGTTAAACTCTTAAAGAATATTAAAACACTAGTGGTGGTTGGCTTACCAATGTTATTGTTATTAAAATATATGCTTCTTTTTGGAAATTGATAATTAGCTTAAAGACAAAATATATATGACATAGCATTATTTTCTTAATATATTTAACCTTAAAGGAACTATAAGAGGAAGCAATGCCTATTTCTAATTATGTTTTGTCTAAGAGCCATGTCAAATTTGTTGTTTGAAGAATCTCTCTCTACCAATTTTTTTTAGTATAGGCAATCCAAAATCTGATATGAATCTAAGGTATCTAATGCAAGGTTCGCAGAACTAGTATTGGAGGGCATACTACTTGGTGACTAGTTTGGTACAGTACAAGTCCTATCATGCCGTTTGAGGTTTACCAACAATAGGAAAACCAGAGAGAGGGGGGGGGGAGGGGAGGAGGAGGGGGGGAGGGAGAGAGAGAGAGAGAGGGCTTGGATGTTCTAATTGAAATAGGGATCCCCTATTTCATTTTGAAAATAAGGGTTTCTTTTTATTTTTGCCAATTTATGACTGAAGCTGGTAAATGGTTTGCCGACTTCACTTACATAAATAATCGACATGTGTTTAATTTCATAATTTCTTTCAAAAGAGAAATGATGCTCTATATGTTTGCTAGTCAAGGGGCCACAAAAGTAAGAGCTTTGTATGATATAAGTTACTAGAATGCTTCCTTATGATTTAGTTCAAGACTATAGATAATTGGATACTTTGTGTTTAAGGCTTTTGGTAAAGGAATAGGAAAAATGGGAATATGAAAAGTTATGACAGGTGGCATCTTTTTGGTTGTCAAAAATCTTATGCCTAGATAGAATAGATTGAGATGTTATTTGGTTGATTTCTCTTAAATAAGTTTAAAAATGGGAATTATATCTTTCTTTGTTGTTTGTATGTATTTTAGATTGTAAATTTTGTGATTTATTTGATGAATATGCATGTCTAACTTCAGTATGCAGGCACAATGATGATTGGGATAGTTAATTTGATGCCCCACATTCTTTCTTGCAAAAAAAGTAGCACTTAGATTAAAATGAAAAACATGATAGAAAATCCAAAAACCAGAATTTGGAGGCCAAAAAATGTTGTATCGAGGATGTTTAGGACATATCTATGTGTAGTTGCCCTTTGCAAGAGGAGGTGGTCTACAATTTCCTCTTGGGATGAGCAAAAACTTCGTTCCATCACTTCTAATTAAAACCTCTCCTCCGTACCTAAGTGCCAACATCACAAAAAATTTAATTGTCTTTGGGCTGCAACTTTTCCAAGGTAATGGAGCAATTAGGCAAATGACTCTTCCACCATGGTTCAAAGATATACAGGAGTTGATTAAGAAGACCCTTGAAGCAAACCATCTCCATAATGTTTACCCTCATTGGCTTTAGGCAGTGTCAGAGATACCACCTTTTAGTGATTTAGTTTTTAATTCGTGCAAGTATAGGTTTCTATGATGAATGCTACCCTTTTACCGATTTAGAAAACCATTGAACTGAAAAAAATAGATTTTAAAACAAAGGAAGAAAGCTAATATTTTGTGGAAATTGATGCAAAGGTTGGTTTTCATGCATAACAAAGACTCTAACTTGGTAAGGTAGCAAACCAGGCAAGGTTTGATTCATACAAAATATAATGTTACCAATATCAAAAGGAAAATCTGTTAAAAAGTTGAACTATATTAATGGAACTGAAATTAACATAAATATAACTAAAACAAAATAACTTCTTTACTCATTTTCTTTTTCTTGGCTGTCCCTTTATGCTTGTAACATCATTAGAATTTATCGTCTCCCTTCTTTAGTTTCTCTTAGCTTGAAAGTATCTGAACTTTCACATTGTGGATTTTTAAGGGGCTAACAGAGCATGCAACACAGGTACAGAAGTTGACTTACAATATTCTTGGATGGATACCAAAGCCCGGGTAATACTGAAGACACCCTAATTATAGTTTTGAATGTATGCCCATTTCGAACTATGATAATTGGTAAAGCATAAATTGAAGTAGTTTTCCTTGAGAATTCTTATTTTTCTAAACAAAATCATTTAGTTATCGTTGGTGTGTTAATGCATGATCCTGGCATAAAAATAATGTTAGTTATTAGTAATTGTCGACTATGGTTTTTGAAGATAAAGTTAAGGAAAAACCTTGGTCAACGTTTTAAATTGCAAACGTAGAAAATGTGTTCTTAAATATGCCACAATCCAAGATTCAAACTTATTTGAAATTCAAGAAGCAAATATCATATTGGTCACTTTGGCTGCAAAGTAAGTATATGATTGAGCCATCCTTAAACAAAGTATGCAGTCATAGAGTTAACTAAAAGAGTATCACATACCATAAAATCTTAGATAAAATTCAAATCTGAAACATGAACTTAGCCTATCATGCATGATACTATTTTTTTAATACTTACAAAGCAACATTACTTCACATGCGACTACATTGCTGCTGCTTCAATAATCACTAGATCCAAAAGCAATAACATAACATGGAGTCCACTTACTCTAGAAGGGTCCACTACAACCATCACTAGTCATTCTGAAAATGTTCTATCAAGGTTTTGAATATCATGCACTAAGGCTGTCCCATTTTTTTTGTGGAACAGGACGTCCCAGTCACTGATACTTGGGATGATGGACGTCTTGTCCCATCCTAATCCATTTCCAGATTCTCATCTGGATACTCAAGACAGTCCTTCCAAACACTTGGGATGATGGGATGCTTCACCCTTCCATTGGTATTTAAAACGTTGTGTTCTATAATAGTTGGATTGAGCTACACAGCTAAATAAGTAACTTTAACATGGTCAGAACAATTTAAGATTTCATTAAAAATAAGTGACTTTTAAGATGCAGCGCATAAATCATATTCATTGGAAAGTTCAACTGAAGTTTCATTGGAACCATTTTATAGTGAAATGCCAAAATCAAAGCTTTCAATAAGGAATAAATACTATAAAAGGGATTAGAGAACATAATTTTAGAAAATGGTTGAAATAATTCACATAAGATTACATTTCCTTACAAAGTTCACTTGGCCCTTAATGCCACTTGTGTCCTTATTGCTAATGAAGATGACACCATACATATACTTACCAATAATATGGATCAGGCCACTCATATCCTCAAGATCTGCACATTCCACCTAGCCGAGGTCTGTTTCTGTTTATCATAATATCTTAGATGAGGCCAAATATATACCACCAAGAAGCTCCATGTTTATTATTCTTGTTGATAACTCCAATGAGGTCAAATACACCACTTGGCAAGTTCCAGATATATCAAGCAGGATAACCATTCAAAGTTAAATAGAAATCCATATATGCTATCATGGAAAACTCCAATGAATGTAAACATGCCAATATAATGATATGTCAGAAAAGTTCTATTAAAACTGTTTAAGTTTAGGATGCATAAATACAAGTTTCAAAAATATCAACTTGAATCATATGATTTTAGATATTCTCAACTAGAAAATTGGAAATTGAAACCTAATTTCAGACTAACAGTGTCCAAGGTTTCCAGAAGAATTAATTAAATCTTGCTAACTAATTACATGTTTCAAAGACTGCATAAAAGTTAACTGAAGAGACCAAAGTTTGAGTGAAACCTATGATTCGCAAGATACAGGTAGAGCTTTTAAGGCATTATGAAAGCTTAAAATTGACTAAAAGGTTCGGAAAAAAAAAAAAAGAAACTTGAGATTCCAAAATTGAGTAGGTTTTAGAGTTTCAAAACAATACCTTAGCTCGGAATTGGCTACAAAGTTTTAAAACATACACAGACTCGAATTCAAGATGTATGGTAAAGGCAATACAGAAGAAACCATAACTAGAAATTAGTTATCAGACAAATTTCAAGAACATAAACTTTAAAAATGACTACTACAAAGCTCAAAGGACCTACAAACGTTAAAGCAAATACTAAATTCAAAGGCGTGGGGAAAGATTGCTTGCATTATGATTAAAATGAAATCCACTGAATCTTCTCCAAGCTTTCCTATCTTTTCCTTCTTCTCGGCTTACAATTGTTGCCCCTATTTATAGGTATAATAGGTTGGTTACCCATGTAGGCTTCTTGGTTTGCCTGGTTTCCATTTCCTTGAGATATTGTATGTGAATAAGGAACTACCCTTGAGTTTGATTTTTAGTTCAATAAAAGTACCTAAAAGTTCAACTTCTTAGAGTAAAAAGTCAGCTTCCCAACTCATGAACAAAATATTTGATTCTAGGCAGAAGGTACATAGTGGCATTTAAATAGTGAGTTATTTCTTGAATCTTAGGGGTTTATGATTTCTATTGTATCCTGACATTGCTAAAACTTTAAGGCTCAGTAAGGAAGATGGTATAACATTGTCTTCAAAAACATTTTATATAAAATGGTGCTAATAAACTCCTAACACTTCAGTGTAAGGATTCCTTTTTAGATGCTACATTTGCCCTTTTTTATACATGTGGGTTTGGTAAAAAGTTGTAGAAGATGCTGCATGGCCATCAATTTGCAGCACTCAAATACATCAATATATATAATATATTTACATATTATATGCATTTATATATTAGACAATATGTAATATAATAGTATCAGTGCCATACTGTTCTAGGACAAAACCAGCACAGGGTAGCGGTATTTAAACCCTTAAATAAGACAACTCAGTTATTGTAAATGATTGCAGTATTCTGATCCATTTTGAGTTCTATCAACTAGTAAGTGTGGCACAATTTTTCCTAATAGATTGAAGTTTGTAAGAAGCTTCATTTAATGATGAAGTATCAATTTTTCGGTATCATGTCTATCTGAGTTGTTAGTTCAAGATACAATAGTTAGTACCTCTTCTGGATATGAAGTTTCAAGAAAATTGGATATACATTGGAAGATTAAAAAGCTACTGAGGTATATCCAGGTATTGCACCACAAAATCTCCAAAGAAGAGTAGAAAAGAATAAGGTGGTCAAAAGCTCATGTAATTGGTTTTATTGACATTGAATAATTTCGTGGTATGGGTATATTGGAAATCGAAGAAGTTACATCTTTAGTTCCTGCTATCTTCATGCTGTGCCACACTACCACATTAAAATTTGTTAAAATTTCATGGTTAGCAGCTGAGTTGGCATCTTCATTGCAGATCTGTAGCATCATATGGAGACCTTTTGTCTATATAAAGCATGGATCTCATTAGACTTTACATAACCATATGGACCAACCCAGGGCAGCCGGGACATGCAAGTTTGGTGATCAAACCACAAGTGATGTCACTGTTCGCTTGAGAAATAGAGATGGGAGGCCTGAGTGGTTCCCTTGCCACTCGTTCATTTTAACAAAAAGGAGCAAGTTCTTTGCAAACTGGCTTTCTAAGCATCCTAGTGATCCAAGTACTCAATCTAATAACTGCATCGAAGTACGCTGCCCAGGATCAGAGTATGATCACCATGTTAAGCTCTTGAAGCTTATCTACCTCTCTGAAGAGTCGGTTTCAGACTCATGGGATTCTGTAAAATCTGCCCTCGGTGTTCTCCAAGCTTCCATTGCTCTTCAATGTGAAACAATCACCAAGAGCTGCATCCAGTACTTGGAGGCTGTGCCATGGGATGAAAAGGAAGAGGAGGAAATTTTAAAAGTTGTTCCAACCTTAGGTCCAGAAGCCGTGCCTATAATGGCCCGGGTGCAACCTGTCGACACCAATGCCACTAAGAGTGTTTTCATCTCTGCAATTCGCTTTGCTACTACTATTGAAAGTTCATTTCCTCCATTCTCAGACGAACTGAAGTCTTCTGCTCAGGAGCAAGTAGAGTACATGCTTCTGGAAGATGAAGAGACTCCATTAATAGCAGTCGATGAAGATGTGAAGTGCGAGGCAAGATCGGGCCTTGCCAAGATGTTTACAACTTTGGAGAAGGGACTTAGTTTGCTGCCTTCGGAGTACGATCAGTCACCAGAGGCAGCAGAGCAGAGAGTCTTGCAGAGCCTATTGGACCTTGAGTGGATGTGCAACATGCTCCCAAAAATGGAAATGATGAAGGATTTCGTTTCCGGCTGGGTTTGCATCTCTGATCATGTGCTTGCAATTGTTCAAGATGAGAAATACGGCTCTGGCTTGTGGGCGGTCAAAGCAAAGCTGATGGAAGTGACAGGGAAGGCTTTGGATGCCGTTGGGTTTGGGAATGTGCTTCTTCCAGCACCATCCAGAGTCCAGTTCCTCAAGACATGGCTTCCTTTTGTTAGGAAGTTGAAGCCATTGCTGGATTCAAAGAGTGCTGAGGATGAAGCATTCCCTTACAAGATGGACGGCGATCTGTGCCAGAACATTGAAGGGGCTATCACCTCACTGGTGCTTGCCTTGCCATCAAGTGATCAAGCAGATATACTCATGGATTGGATGCAGAGGAACGAGCAGTTGAAATATCCTGATCTGAGTGAGGCATTTGAAGTATGGTGTTACCGGACCAAATCAGCAAAGCGGAGGCTGCGGGCGGGTTTCGATGCAATGGACAACCCAACCATCACCCTTAGATGAGTCCAGTTCTTAATTTTATCTCAGTAGGCGATTTTGATTTTGGTTGGATTGTCGTTGTTGTGAGTTGCACCAGATGATAGCCTTTGATGTCTAGATGCTTTTTTTTTTATTAAAAAAAAAAAAATTAATATTTTAAGATCAATAGTACTACTGCTCAAGAATTGCTCATTGCGGAGAGAGCACGTGGTTCAGACTTCTGAATCTCTTCTACAATTTGATTGCAGACTTGTTCAACCAAGCATAAATTTTGATGGGGGGAACTAATTGTTGCTTCAACTGCTCTCTCTGTGGGTTGGATTTTTGTGCCATAAGCATGTTTCATGCTTGTGTTATGTGGTGAGGGAGATGGATTGCTTTTTCAAATATTAATCGTTGCATGCAATTTTGCATGACTGGCTGGCTACGAGGTGGTTTAGCATATCAGTGTCATATTCTTTTGGTATTCGACGTATTCACGGGCTGGGGAGGTTTCTCGGCCCACCCAAGTTAAAAGCCTTTTGGATGGCTTGGGTTAAGATTTTAAGCCTGGTAGCCCAGGTCGGGCTTCAAATACAGACCAGTTCGATAATCTGTACGGGCGCCGGATTGGTGATTAAAGCCCTCTCCTGTTTATGTTTGATGTATTTATAACCTTAGTTAATTATTGTTATAATTGTGGCTCATATGTGATTTTAATGGGATGATAAACATAGTATAGGTTATTAACAATATTTAGTTATTCAAATTTAACATTTTTAAAAATATTTTAAGCACTTTTAGCACTTAGAAAAAAAAAGTGAAAAAGGGATGGGAAGCTTAGGGTCCAAGTAAGGGCTGGGCTTGGGATTGGATTTGGTCGGTGTGTAGGTTGGGTCCTGCCCGAGCCTAAGTATATTGTATTAATATTTAGGCAAAGCTCAGCCCGATCCAACCTGTGAAAATGTCTATTTAGCATACGAGGAAAATTAACATACCTTTCATTATTAGAGCAATTAAAAGTTTCTCAAAGTTTTTATTATTTGTTATATTTTTGTTGAAGAGATGTTGAGATGTTTATAATAATTTTATCATGTGCCAAAAAGGCCTTACGAAGTTATATTACTGTTAGCTGCGAGATTCTTTGTTGGAGGAATATCTAGAAAGAAGAAAGGATGAAAGATTGATAATGTGGGTCTTGATGTCTTGAACTTCAAAAGTTTTTGCTACCGTAATATCGTTTGCCTAAAAGAGGAGAAGGTAGGTTATAGGCAGGGGTATGGTTCTATACTAGAAATTATGGATAAATTTAGATAAATAAAATAAGGTAAAGATAAATATAGTGATAAAGTAAAAATAAAAATAAAGATAACAACATGTGTTTGATTAGCCAAGGTGCTCTTTCCTAGAGTTACATTAAACTTTTTATACATAGTTATAATCAGTTTAGTAATCATCTATCTCTTGTACTGATATCTATTCACATCCAACCTTCCATGGTAGGTTTAGTAATTAGGTTTGACCATTCTCTACTATCTATTTCTCGATAACTATTAGATCCATATCATATCACTATCACTTTGCAAGGCCAACAAGGAAACCCTATAGATCTCCATAGCCTTCAACTAGATATACTTGTTCAGCCATCTTTGAAGTTTATCCAATCCTATCCTGACCTATGCTATCTTTATTTGGCCTACAGGATGTTATATAGGTCCCATGTTAAATCATTCTTGAGCTTAGTTGGTATATTATTCTTAAAAGAGTTGAAAGTGCTATATTCGTCAATTTGTTTTTCGGCTACTCAATATATGTTCCTTGGGCAAGATTAAGAAGATATTGAAGCTTTAATTTCTAGGTGCTTTATCTAAGTACTTAGTTCGAGACCTCCTTGGTTTGGATCCCCTTTTTCTTGGAATTTCTACATCCTCCTAAGGTTTTGATCCCCTCTGAATAAGATTCTTGCTGATCCATCTTTTCTTCCAAGTTTTAACCACATGTCATCGCAAGGCAATTCACTCATTTTGATTAGGTTACTTTTCTAGATATTCTAATTAGTTAGGATCCTATTAGTGTACGCTATAGTACGATGTAAAGGTCTTTACAAAGTCTTATAAGTTTGCATCCGACCTTCATCTCTCTTACCAACTCTTGTCTTATAAAATCTTCTTGTCTTTGCCGAGTTTTATGAACTTGCTCTTGTTTTACAATGGATAAATTATGCTTTGCTTCATGCCTTCACCTCTTAGAGGCAAGAATAGCTTGAGCATTTGGGGGATTATACAATATATAGATATTCATGTATTGATTCAAGAGCGTCTTTGGATACTTAACCCTATCTTCAAGTTTAATATGCCTAGACTCCTCTCTTCCATCTTTCCTTATCATCTCAAAGATATTTTTCTCTATAAGAGGCCAAGCTTTTGAAACTTCTACACTGGTATGTGCTTAAATAATTCATGCTCTTCTCTTCATTAGGGAGGATTGAACCACACACACAAACCTCATTTTAAATTGATACATGTGAATGCATGGATATGACACTGGCATCTCTAGTTAGAAAAGAAAGATGAATAGGAATAGAGTAGCATAGGTCTTGGTGTCCTAAACTTTAAGGACTTTAGATATTAATCATTACACTATATGTTCAATAAAAAGAACGAATGTAGCCAGGGATATGATAGAAGTACTCTAACATTACTCCTATTGGTAAATTAGAGTCCTATTGTGAAACTAAAAGCAAAAAAAATTTAAGATAAAAGTGAGAGAAACAAGTTTTATTGATTGGTGAAAGGATCTTTCTTATTGGATTATAATTTAATATTTATAAGTAGCTTGCATTAAGTGCTAGGATAGGTATCACAACTTGACCTGAACATTTGATGTTGCTATTGTGAACTATATGGACTACTACTTTCATGTGTGGATACCGCTACTTAGTTTTGATACACGTCTTTGCTATTACGTACTATATGGCCTACTATTGTCATGCATAATAGATAGTTTTATCATTTTTTACTTTTTGGATAGTATGCCTATCTCTTCCATGTCATAGGTAGATACACCTATTGACTAATCACTATCTTTAGACTCTCTTTATTAACTAGCTCACCTTAGGCTGATAGTTTCCATTCTTCTTGATCTATACATCAATTATTTGATATGTATCCTTGGTGTATCAGCTTGTATCCTTATTATTTAATGTTTCAACTTACACCATTAGATTGTTCCACCCTTTTGATCAATCACAATGTTGGTTGGAAAGTGGTATAAATAATGCCCCCCATATTTCATTAATCAATGATTAGGAGAGTGATGGGATATATTTGGTACCATATCCATCAATCTAATTTTAGACTTGATGGTTATCCAATTTAGCTAATTTGAAATAAATACTGGCCAAGATCTTCTAAATCCATCATTTACTTCACTAAGGAGGTTAATAGATTCACCTTTGAAGAAATATGAACATTAGCAACTTATACGGGCCATGGAGGATTTGGTGGAGGCGAGACTTAAACATGAGCAGCATGTATAAACCATAGAGGATCTAATGGAGGTAGAATCTATTGTTCTGCTTATCCCCAAAATATATAAATATGATGGATATGATTGATTTGGAGGAGAAGGTGCCTAATAATATAGCCAATTCTTCTACAATATATAAATTTAACATGCATAGTTGGTGATAAAGAGGATGTGATGGTATCCTCAGAGATGGTTGCCTCCATCCCTTGGAATAAGGATAGGGTGCACAGTAAGCTGGTTGAATCATTCTCCTCCATTCACTAGCACTAGATAATATTCGACTTTGGTAAAATGGATTGATGTTAGCATGATATCACTAACACTTTTCCTAATTATCTACAGATTAGGATGGCCAAAACCTATATTGGGCTTAAATATTGGCCTAATATTGACTGAAATATCATTGATAACCCTATCAAGTTAGATTTGCTCCTATAACCACTTATCGGTTAACTTTCTCTTGACCTCAGTTTGTAAATCTTGAGGATTCCATAGGATAATGTTTAGTCTCATCCTCTTAATAAGCCAAACTTTGAGAGAAAGATATCTTATGGAAAGATATCTCTTGCCATGACAATTAGAAAATCA
Organism: Cocos nucifera; assembly: GCA_006176705.1. Classification (NCBI taxonomy): domain Eukaryota; kingdom Viridiplantae; phylum Streptophyta; class Magnoliopsida; order Arecales; family Arecaceae; genus Cocos; species Cocos nucifera. The sequence goes on from QRFJ01000134.1 coordinate 295,946, forward strand.
ATTCATCTACCATAAGTACATGTGTCATGCCTTGAACCCATTACATGGGTCGACCACATGACATGGCCACATGAATCCTAGGACAAATCTTAGAGATCATGCAGGGCCTATAAGATGACTACATCACTTGAATTTTTTGATCAAACCGATCCAATGCTATATATCCTGTGGTTATAAAAGAAAAAAGAAAATTGAGAATGTGAGCTTTGTAGTCCAGTAACAATCCCATCACACTTATACTAATATAATAATATGATTCAAAATAATGAGTAAGCAATATCAAAGAGAAATTATAAGTTACAAAATCTCATATCAAATATCCAATATAACTCAATAGTTATATAAGCATATAGTATAAATTATGTATTATGACAAATCCATCATAATTATCATTCATGTAACTTATAGTTCATATTTTATTATCATAATCTAAACCAATAGTTGTCATTTAATTTTAGATTAATCATGATCACATTTTGGCCGGTAACCAGCAAACCATAATCATGCTTCGGTTCATGATGGTAAACCATAATATCTGTACTTTGATTTACAGTGATAAATCAAGATATCTATACTTTGGGCCATGGTGGTAATTTAGGATGTGATGATTTAGTTCACGACTAGTAATCCAGGATGTTATAATTCAGTCTATGATCAAAAATCCATAATATGGCTTGTCTAAATTCTCTTACATAATCAACAAATTATTCAATAATTTCATATTATGTTTCTTGCTCTCAATTTCAAATATTTGATATTTTATTCTCAAAAACCAAAATAGTTAACATGTTATATAAATATAATAAGAAATCTTATATTCAGCATGAAACCAAAAATCATCATGCATAATACAAAAAAATAAATCATATAAATAGGTGATCATATAAAGAGATTTTTATCTCCGTCGATTTTAGACTCAAGCATAGTAATCGATAAAACCCTTGAACCACGAACTCAAGGCTAAGGTGTTCCACTCGACATCTTATGCTGATAATTGCATCTTTACATAATTAAGATCAATCATAGATGATCATGGATAAAAAAAATATGAAAAATACCTAAATATTATAGATCCAAGATCCCTCCTCGAGTCAATCAATTGATCTGGGTTTACCTAAATATTTGGACCCTCTACTAATCCAAAAGATCTCTAGAGGGAAAGAAAGAGATTAGAGAGAGAAAGAGTATAGTAGAGAGAGAAAGTTGAGAAAGAAACTAAGGAATGCAAGTGAAGAGAGGAAAGGAAGAGAGAGAATCTCTCTCTCTCTCTCTCTCTCTCTCTCTCTCTCTCTCTTTTTGTCCTTTTCTCTCTTTTTTATTTTTTCTTTTCTTTTCTTTTTCTTTTCTTGCTTCTCTTTTTCTTCTCCTTCTCTTTCTCTCATTTCTCTTTCTTCATGATAAAAAAAATAGGAGAATAGGGGAAACTTTTAGGTTGGCCAGCTTCTATGGTGGCAACCCCTTGGCACAAGTGGCAATAGCTTTGATCATTAACAAAAAAAGTCTGAGCAAGATTACGTCTAGCGACAACAACTAGTATGATGAAAGAGAAGAAAAAAATAAGAAAAGATCCGATCTATTAAGAAATTTGGTGATGACAATCCAAGGTGGCCAAAATGGCTAGAAACCAAGAATTGGAGGAGAAGAGGAGTCGGAGGTATTTCCCACATCTCTGATAAGATACTTGATGGCTGCTGATCGAGAGATCTTGATGAAAAATCAAGAAAAACTCGAGAAATTTTACTGATGGTGGATTGGTATGAGAGTTGAGATGCTAAAATGGAGAAAGGGGTTCCTTTAATAAATGGGGTTTAGAGCTTTGGTGAGACCTAGGATTCAATTTCTGATGGAGATCAAGAAGAAGAGGTAGATTCCTATCGAAAGTCCTCTTCTTCAGTCTCACGTGACCAGCATGTGAATTCCACTTTTTTTTGAAGTTTGCTTTAAAATTCTTGCAAAGAAAAAAAACTAAATTGTCAATGGGTCAAGTCCTTACAACATAGTCATCCAATCTTTCCATAGAATGCATCAATGCATGTTATAGTATATAGTCTCTGCTCTTAATAAGAGAAACAAGTCTTTTAATCTATTCTACCATTAAAACTGAAGATGCCATGTGTCGTTTTATAAATAGCCTTAGTACAATGACTACTTACAATTACTCCATTGATCTCTTTTTGGACTTCCACTTTCTAACAATTTTTAGTAACAATGCTAACCATCCTCCACACTCTACGTTTTAATAACCATAGATTATTGCATCAAATTATGATCCCTCTGCAAGGCTGATAAGCAAAGCCCATAAATCACCATACTTCCATAGATTTACTCAACATAGCTAAGCTAGTCCTCATTTGGTTTATCTTTGACAGTTATCTGGTGTATCTCGATTGATGCTTTCATTATTCAGCTTGTGGAGTATTATATCAGTTGTATACAAGCTTAACCGATTTGTTATTATAAGGTGAGTCAAGGGTGCCATATTTATCAATCTGCTTTTCAACTACTTGGTTTGCTCTTTAAGGAAGACCTAATGATATCAAAGCTTCAGTTTCTGGGTGCTTCGCCTAACTACTTAATTCCAAACCCTCTTGATTTGTGATTGCCTTCTATTTTATCTTATTCAGTGCTAAAACTTGTATAATTATCTTGAATATTAGCATATGGTGTAAATAATTACTTAGATTGATAAATAATTAGACTAATGAGAAATAGCATGATTGATGGTTTAGATTTTTTTTTTTATCCTTAAGGTCTAGAAGTATTTTTTTTCTTTCAAAATTTGCTTCAAGATAAGTTTTTTTCTCAATTGAGATCTTTGTTTACATTGGAACTAGATATATTCCAATACGAGAACTTAAAAGTATTGGTCCTAAAATGCTCAACCAATATAAATCAATAGAATCAGATATATCCATCAAGATGATATAAATGAGGCGAGATATTTTATCAGGTTAGTAAAAATATCCATTAAAATTAAGCCAAGACAATGATATTATCATCAATATTTTTCTCATATCAGTCAATCAAATAAAGGATCATTTATTTTTTAAATCTCTCCAAAGCTTACTTAATTGATATCTTGATCGAGATAACTGAAATAATTCAACATCATGATATCTTGACTAAGATTAAAAAATAGTTTATTTAATTCTTTATAGTATATATTTTTTTATTTAGTACATGATAAAATAATTCATAATTGGTATAGAAAAATTTATGAATAGTCAATTCATAATTATTTATATCTTGTACTTTATTAACTAAGTGCATGTACCTATGTTTATACCAAAAAATGAATGAAAATTCAGCCTTTTCTAACACTTCACGATGTAAACTAATAATCCTGAATTAAAATGATTCTATTTAGCCTATAGTAGCCAATTAAATACTTTAAAGTCATAACAAATTTGAGTATATTTAAATTATCATATAATCTAAAAATATTACATATATGTATCTCAATGAGGATTTTCTAATTTAACTTCAAACTTTACAAGAATAGTTACTCTCCATTTAACTATCAATACAATATATTATATTATTGCTATTTTGATATGAATAAGATTACTCATAAGAATATATTTATCAATATTATATTATATATGATATTAATTATTAATAATTAATTTAATTTAATTTTATACTGAAGATAATTTTATTTTATAAATCCTTTGATTTTATTATATAATTAATTAAATAATATTATGTTCACTAAGTGATATATAAGTATGAATTATTTTACACTTTTTTGTTATGATTTCATATTTATTATATACCATACATAAATATTATTAAAGAAATTTACACATCAAATTCCAATCCTATCGAGATTTTGAGATATATCAACCAACACATCATGATATTTTTATTTTTTAAAAAAATGAGTCACATTGATTGTTACTTGTCATTGAAACTATGGTTTTGGCCCTCTTCTAAAGTTATCGATATCTGGGCCTTTAAAATCCTTTGTCATCAAGGCATTTCAAAACACTTGATAGTTAATGAAAAATTTAATATAGTTTACTATGATTTGCAATATATCTTTGATATTTGAATCGATCCAATTATAGATAGAAATTTGAGTATTTGATTAATATCTATGCTATATTTATATTCATAAAAATAAAAGAGATATAGATTTGGATAGACAATTACTAGATCCATATTTGAATATCCAACTCTATTTATAACTCAATAGATATAGATATAGATATTTTAAACTTGATCGATAGTTATATTTGAGTTTGAGATTGATAAAGATAAGAATCTTTTTACATGATCACCTATATGTATACTTTTATACCATGAAAAATGATTTTGGCTCTATTTGGATATATGATTCTTTATTTTATATATATATGTCACATATTGACTATTTTAGTTGATAGAAATATGATATCTGATTCTTTTAAAATTGAGCAAGATATATAATAAAAATTAATAAATGGTGTATTGAATGTATAAGAAGATTTGGACTAGCCATGATGTGAATTGCAGATCATGGACTGAATCGTGATATCTTAGATTGGCAGTCATGGATTGAATTATGATATATGATTTTCCACCATGGGCCAAAGTACAAATATTTTGGTTTGTTACTATAGGCCAAAGTATGGATATTTTGGTTTGCCACCATGGATTCAAGTACAGTTATTATGGATTGCCATCACGAAATGAAGTGTGATTTATGATTTGTTAGTCACAGACCAAAGCATGACTATAAATAGTTCAAATTGAAAGAAATTATTGATTAGGAGCATGTTAATAAAACATAAATGATAAGTCATATGAAATCATTGATGATATATATGATAGATTTGTCAGAATATTTGTTTCACGATATATATCTAAATAACTATTGAGTTATATTGTATACCCAACACAAGATTTTATAATTTATAATTTTTTTTGATATTGCTCATTCATTATTTTTTAATTATATTATTATATTGATATATGTGTGATGAGATTCTTATTGGGCTATAAAGCTCACAATCTCAATTCTTTTTTCCTTATGGAGTTGCAAGATGCATAGAATTGAATGGGTTTGAGCATGGAGTTCGAACAATAGAGTCCTCAGTTAATTAGTTGATTTTATAATACCAAATAAATATTTCAATGTTGTGAACCTTATGCAATAAAAATGGATTGATTTGGTTTGATAAATATGATTGAAATTTTATAATTTTTTTAGTATTCTTGTAGACTTGTTTATTATTTAGGCCTTACATGATCTCTAAGGTTATGTCATATGGTCAACTCAGGTGCTGGATTCAGGGCGCCGTGACATAAGTGATATTAGAGCCTAGATTTTAGGACCCTAAGGCATAAGTTTAAATAGAGTGAATGTGGGTAGATTTCCAAGTGTGGGTAAAATGCTATAAGGTGTATTCATATAAGTTATTTAGGTTAAGATGATTTATGAATACTAACAATCAATGGTGTAGGATTATATAGTACGAGGGAATGGACATGGGCATGCTAGGAGGCCTACCCGATTTATTGATGGCTCTAGCATTTGGAAGCCCTGAAATCAATAAGAAAATGCCCCATCCTCATCGGTTAGCATATGCACTAGCAAGGACAACTAAGCAATTATGCTGATACTACTCTGGAGATAGAAACTCTAGAAATGGGTGAAGAAAAAATTTTGATTTTTCGGATCAGGTTCGTTCAGATCTGATCGGATCAAGAGATATATTTTAATTTTTTTTTTAATTCAAATCAGATCTGAGATATTTCAGATCTAATTCTTATTATTTTAATAATTAAAATAAATTTAGATAAATTAAATCAAATTTAATTTATCTTGATGTAGGATAATTCTATTATCCGTTGATGATCCTGTAAGCAGTGGAAGATTCTAGATCTAGCCACACAGATGCCTGACCTCTACTGGTATCCACTCAGACTGGATCTGAAGATCCTTTTATTCTCTATCACGTCTCCAAAAATTAGATCTGAATCTAATTTGGAGGATCTTCAAAACTCTTTTGAAGATCAGCAGTCGTCCTTTGCAGCAGCGCAGCCTTCTTAGCTTTTGATCGCCTTTCTCTTGATCTGAATTGCACCAACCAAGGTCCAAAACCTTTTGGACGTGGAGAGGAGAGGGAGAAGATGGGCTTGGCATGGAGAGGAGGGGAGAGGCAGCCTTGGGGCGTGGGAAATTTCTCAATTACATCTTAATCTGAGTTGGGCGCAGGGTCTTATTTATAGACTAGCTGTGATCCAACTCCTCTTCTTCCCAACCAATCACAACCCTTTGTGAAATCAGATCTAAATCTGATTGGTGGGAATAGAGTCCCCTGGATTCCTCCTTAGAGGGCGCCTAAGACCAGTCAAAGTTGGTTCTTAGAAGAACTCTAATTGGAATCCAAAAAGGAGATGGAGTCCTTGTCCAACAAGGACTCCTAGGCGCCTCCAACTTGGGCACACGCCTAGGGTGGCATGCGCCCTTCTCCTTGCCAGGTTCTGGCAGGGGGACAGGCCCCCACCAGCTCTCCAATAGGTGCATGACATGTGGTCAAAAGTCAAAGTGTCAATGGTCAACGTTTGACCAGTCAAAGGTAGACTTTTGACCAAAGTCAAAGAACAAGAAATGGCAGGTGACCAAAAATGGCAGGTAATGTCTTACAAAATAAGACAACCTTTTCTGACTTGGACAACCTCCAGTCAGACCATATGAAGGCCTCTGATTGAGCACAAACTCCTTTGGCTCAGTCAGGACAACTTATTTATGATAGCAAAAGAAGAACGTTAGGTTCAATCGAGTGCTAGCACGATTTCCTTGAACCTAATTGAATCTCATTCAGATCAATTGAACTAGATCAGTTCAATTGATGATCACCAGATTCAAACCCTTGTTTGTGTGACCCAGTTAGGTTCAGTTCTGTATGGTAATGGGATATGTCATGATCTCTATCATCGACATCATCGAAACTCCTTTCGATGGATCAGAACTCTTCTGATTCGAACAGCTAGAATGATCGATCATCTAAATCATTCTAATTGCTCCCAAAATCCACCAGTGACACCTAGCAGTATATGGTGGCAACCCATCAGAGCTGAATGCGAACCTCTTGGTGCAGCTACCTGTGTGATTAAGTTCTTCTATCTTGAGCCCCGATCAGATTAGGGTTAAGGTGAACTCGTCAAACCCTAGTCTCTGTCATATGATGTAATCATTCGATTCGAGTCCAATGTGAAAATCTAAATAGAAACTCTTTCTATTATTTCACTCTGCCATGGCCATGGGCTTCTGGACTTGATTCTCATGATCATCATAGGGCTGCTCCTCTACCACCGAGGTAGATAGATTCCATCTTGATGCAATCCAGTTCCTACAATGAACATGCTATAGCCAACATACACCTCAGGGTTCCATATGGCTAGGAGACCGAGTAATGGTGTAGTCAAACTATAACACCCTCAAGGTGAACTGCCGATGCATCTCAGGTCAAAGAACCAGACACACTACTGCAGCATCGAGTCAGTCATTGACGAGAAGGTAGACTTCCCTAATGACTACTCGAGGTGGTCACGCTCAGTGCCCTCGTTCTCTAACGAGTACCTGTACTCTCGCTCCGGTGTCTCCACACCGTAGACTCAAGACTCATCTACTAAAGAGAAGCGATTGTACACCAACCTTCCGGATCAATCACCATCCTCGTGATGATCCTATGGTCGGGAGCATTTTATGAGTTAATAATGATTATTCATGTCTTAAATTTTCAACTCTTGAAAATATGAATTATCATTACCATTAACTCAAAAAGGATGTATCACAGACACTAAATACACATATGTGATAGAAAATAACCCATTTTATTGATTATAGTCAAAATTATAATTTTGCCCCTAGAAGTGTATTACAAGTGTCAGCCAATTCTGGCTTCTAGGGCACATATATCTAACAATCTCCCACTTGTCCTAAAGCCAATTGGCTACAAGTCTAAGTCCCATCTTCTCAAGGTGGGCTTCGATCTTCTGCTGGCCCAACGGCTTTGTAAGTGGGTCTGCCACATTATCTGCGGAGTTGACTCTCTTGACCTCGACATAACCCTTCTCGAGGTAATCGCGGATGAGGTGGTATCGCCGCTCAATGTGCTTGGATTTCTGGTGAGACCTCGGCTCCTTAGCAAGGGCTATGGCGCCATTGTTGTCGCAGTATAGAGGAATGGCATCTGATGGCATTACTCCAATTTCTGCAGCAAACTTCTTGTACCAGAATGCTTCCTTCGCAGCCTCTGATGCAGCGATATATTCTGCTTCCATGGTGGAATCTGCTATCACCGTTTGCTTGGAACTCTTCCAGCTGACAGCACCACCATTGCACACAAACAGACTCCAGATGTCGACTTTCGATCATCTATATCGGACATGAAATCCGAGTCTGTGTATCCCTGGACTTGGAGTTCTCCGTTACCAAAGACCAACATCATATCCTTAGTTCTTCTCAAGTACTTAAGGATACATTTCACAGAAGTCCAGTGTTCTTCACCTGGATTTGACTGATATCTGCTTGTGACACTCACAGCATGGGCTATATCAGGTCGTGTACATAGCATGGCATACATGAGGCTCCCTATTGCAGAAGCATAAGGGATCTTGCTCATGCGTTCTATTTCCTCAGGTGTGCTGGGGCACATCTTCTTGGAAAGATGAATACCATGTCTGAAGGGTATTAATCCCCTCTTAGAGTTTTCCATACTAAACCTCTTTAGTACTTTCTCTATGTACATCTTCTGTGAAAGTCCTAGCATCCTATTCGGTCTATCCCTATAGACCTTAATTCCTAGAATAAAGGATGCTTCACCTAGGTCTTTCATGGAGAATTCCTTGGACAACCACATCTTGACTGATGTCAACATGGGAATATCATTCCCAATAAGGAGGATGTCATCCACGTACAATACGAGGAAGACAACAGCGCTCCCACTGACCCTTTTGAAAACACATGGTTCCTCTTCATTTTTGATGAAACCAAACTTTTTGATCACATCATTGAAACGAGTGTTCCAGCTCCGAGATGCTTGCTTAAGTCCATATATGGACCTTTGCAGCTTGCAAACCTTGTGATCAGTATCACTGGATGTGAAACCTAGCGGCTGTTCCATATAGATATCTTCCTCAAGATATCCATTTCAAGGAATGCCGTTTTCACGTCCATTTGCCATATTTCATAATCGAAATAGGCTGCAACGGCAAGCAATGTGCGGATGGATTTTAGCATAGCCTACTGGAAGAAAAGGTATCCTGATAGTCAATGCCTTCGCGTTGACTATAACCTTTTGCCACTAGTCTAGCCTTGAATGTCTCCACATTCCCATCTGCACCAATCTTTCTCTTGAAGATCCATTTACACCCAATAGGTACTATACCTTCTGGTGGATCTACCAAGGTCCAGACTTGGTTTGAGTGCATCGAGTCAATTTCTGACTGCATTGCCTCTCTAGCCATTTCTCGGAGTCGATATCTGATATCGCCTCGTTGTAGGTTTTGGGATCATCACCATGAGCACCATTACCTACGAGGAACATTTTCTCTACTTCCTCTGAAATAATACCTAAGTATCTTTCAGGGGGACGGAAACTCTTTTTCGATCTACGAGGTGGAGGAGGTAGTGTTCTTATTGGCTCAACCTGATTTGGTTCCAATTGGTCCTTAGCTCGTTCTACTTGTGAGACTTTCTCATCAAGCTTGATCTGCTTTCCAATGCCGCTATCTTGAATAAACTATTTTTCAAGAAAGATGGCATGTCGACTCACAATCACATTGTGGTCTTCTGGAATGTAGAAATAGTATCCTAATGACTCTTTAGGATATCCTATGAATCGAGCTCTGAAGGACCTAAACTCTAACTTGTCCGCTTGTTGTCTTTTGACATGAGCCGGACAACCCCAAATTCTGAGATGACTCAGACTTGGTTTCTTACCGTGCCATATCTCATACGGTGTGGTAGGAACGGTTTTAGAGGGAACCCTATTCAGTAGATAAATTGAAGTTAACAATGAGTGTCCCCAAAGAAAATCAGGGAGGTCTGTGAAGCTCATCATGGATCGAACCATATCCAATAGAGTCCGATTTCTCCATTCTGAAACCCCGTTGAGTTGAGGTGTTCCTGGTGGAGTCCATTGAGAGACTATGCCATTTTTCCTTGAGATAGTCTAGGAATTTCCGGCTAAGGTATTCACCTCCTCGATCTGATCGAAGAACCTTAATGGGTTTTTCCAGTTTATTTTTCTACTTCATGTCTGAATTCTTTGAACTTTTCAAAAGCTTCAGACTTGTGTCTCATAAGATACACATACCCATACCTAGACAGATCATCGGTAAAGGTAATGAAGTAGACAAAATTGCCTCTAGCCGGCACATCAAATGGGCCGCACACATCAGTATGTACTAGGGCAAGGAGATCTGTGGCCCTTCTCCCCATGTCCAACAAAAGGGAGTTTAGTCATTTTGCCTTGAAGACAAGATTCACAAGTTGGATATGACTCTCGAAAGTCAATGGACTCAATAGCCCATTTTTCTCCAATTTGTTGATCCTATCTTCTGCTATATGACCTAATCTCAGGTGCCATAGATATCTGTCGTTTGGACTATCCCTAGGTCGTTTGGCATTCACGTTTTGCTCGATAGTTAGAAATAGGTACATCAATATGTAGCTGATAAAGACCATTAATAAGGAAACCATTTGCAATTTTATTTCTTTCATAAAGAATGTTACAATGGTCCTTAAAGAAGGTAATCACATAGCCTTCTTGTGCTAAGAATGAAACAGAAATCAAATTCCTGCTAGCTGCAGGCACATAATAACAGTCTTTCAAAACTAAGTCTAAACCAGATGGTAATCGAAGAGGGTATGTTCCCACGGCTACTGCAGCAACTCTTGCTCCATTACCGATGCGTAGGATCATGTCTCCATCCCTCAGCCTCCTGCTATCCTCAAGACCCTGCATGGAAGTGCACAGATGAGCACTAGAACCAGAGTCAAGCACCCAACTGGATGCAGAAGAAACCGTAAGGTTAGACTCAATAACGAGCATACCTCCAGAAGGACCTTCCTTCTTGTTCTTCAGGGTGGCCAGGTAAGTAGGGCAGTTCCGCTTCCAATGGCCGTCGCTGTTGCAATGGAAACACTTTCCTTTGACATCGGCCTTTTTCTTCGGACTCTGCCTTCTTCTTCTTTGTTCCTTCCACCTTTCTGCTTTTTTCACAGACTTCTTTTTTCTTTCCATAAGACTTTCTTTTGGAAGAAGTCCGTTCCATAGCAAGAACTGAGCCTTTAGAACCTTTCATAGAAAGCTCAGCGGTAACCAGCATATTCATTAATTCGGCCAAGGAATTTTGAAGTTTATGCATGTGGTAATTCATGATGAATTGCCCATATGCATCAGTCAAGGATTGCAGAATAATATCGTTCTGCAGGATCCAAGTCTAACTTCACACCGAGCTTCTCAAGCTCTTCCATGTCCTTGATCATTGTCAGACAGTGATCTTGGACTGACTGCCCATCACGCATCTTAGCCTTAAAAAGTCATTTCGTGACTTGATATTTGGCTGCGCGACTCTGTTCACCAAACATCTCCTGCAGGTGAGCCAACATTTGGCGAGCAGTCCCGATATCTTCATGTTGGCACGCTGGAGCTCATCAGACATCGAGCCCAACATGTAATATCTGGCCTTATTATCTTCGTCTATCCATTTTTTCCAGAGATGCTCTCTGTTCAAGTGGATGGACGGGCTGGTAAGGTGGGAGGGTCCTGGTCCAAAACATGGGTTAACTTCTCGGAACCCAAAATAATTTTGTAGTTCCTGAGCCAATCTTTATAATTGGGTCCGGTCAGTCTATGTGTGTCCAGGATACGTGCCAATGGGTTGGACGCAGACATTTTTCTGTAGAGAGTCAAAGATTCTAGTTAGATACTGTAATTATGACTTGACCAATTTATTTAAATTTTATTTTTAAACAAATTAGCTCCCACTATTTTCTCGGATCCCTACACTTTCCTCTCTGTAGAGATGCAAAAATCTCCATGATTAATGATTTCTAGTGGGTGGTGCGGTCTCACCAACTGACTCATCACCTCACCTAACAGTTATTGGTGATGGGTTAGCCAATGAGTGAACAACTCTTGTTCAATGATTCTCTAATCATGGTGCACCCAAACTTGGTCTCTAATTCATGAATCTCACCGTATCCAAAATATTGATCCACTCCTTAGTTAAGTCAGACCCACCATTTGCATAGACTGGATTCCTAATTGAGTCTCTCACCGTATCCGAAATATTGAGCCCAACTCATCCTCCAGCCCATAGCATCCAATGCCTAATAGACATGGTTGCATCTTTCTCGGTGCAACTGAGCCACTGTATCCAGCCGAGAACAATCAACCCCGGGAAGGGCCCGCACATCTACAATGGTGGAAGACCTCAGACTTAATCTTTTCTTAGGAGAGAATTGATTCAGGTCTCATTAAACTAGACTTATCATAGTCATAACAATTATGACTAACCTAGTGGCATGGGTTAGCTCGGATTATTGACCACCTCAGATCAGAACTGTGTCAACAGATATGGCCAGGTAAGTGAGATCGGTGGAAGGAATATGCCATTAACTCGTACAAGAATGCATTCAGGTCGAGTAGCTTCCAATTAAAAAACCAGTCGGTCGTATGTGCCAAACTTACCTTAGACACCAAATTGTTGAGTCAGAACCAATTGGGTTAGCCTACAATCCAGACTCTAACCTCTGAGCCTAATTAGGTCTTGCTTGATCGTGACTCGATCTTGACCCAGACTTAATCCTATTAGGCTGGTCAATTTAAGCATTGTTGATCCCATCTAACCAACTCTTGATTCGGTTTGATCAACCGCTTAGACCTAATTGAGCTACCCAAGCCCGAACCCAGTATTATGAATATGTCTTAGATCTAAAATTTCTCAATTTTAGATCTAATTAATATTTCATAATCTTAATTCTTAATTAAGTAGGGTTCATAAACAAAATATGCACAATAAATCCTAGGGTTTCAGGATCTAGGGTTTTGCAGAAAGTAAGTTTTGGGTTTCTGATTAAGGACGAACACGCAGCACCCCTACACATCATAAGAACACCCCATCGAATGGGAAGAGAGGGCCTTTAAACCCTTCTTCATTCTTATGACCGGACGGCCAAGAGGAACGCCTTAATCAGGAACATGCAATACTACAAAATAGTTTTAGATCTATATCATATATCTCATATACAAATTAGATCTAATCATGGCATATTTTGCATACATCTCATGTATCGAATCATGCATATTTTTCAGATCTAAATTATCTCATAATAATCTAAAAAATTAGATTTAAATTGATCTAATCAAAATAAATTCTAATCTAGACAATTATGTAGAACTATTCTACAACTAGTCTAGACATGCATCAATCATATCTCATATGATATTTAAAATTAAATAATTTTTATTTTTACTATTTTTTAGATGTTATTATAATAATTATAATATCAAAAAATAGTAAATAAATAGATCTAAAATATGATTTAATCAAATTAAATTGAAAACATGCAAGACTATTCTATAGAACTATTCTATTTTAGAACTAGTCATGCATATTTTCTAATCTTAGATCCAAATCATTATTTAATTTTAATTTTTTTCTGATTTTAGATCTGATCACATCTCATGTGACATCTAAAATTACTTATTTTTTCTAATTAAAATAAATTTAAAATCAGATCTAAATACTTTTAGAACCTTGGCTCTGATACCAGTTGAAGGAAAATCCTGATTTTTCGGACCAGGTTCGTTCAGATCTGATCAGATCAAGAGATATATTTCAAAAATTTTTTTTTTTTAATCTAGATCAGATCTAAGATATTTTAGATCTAATTTTATTATTTTAATAAATTAAAATAAAATTTAAGATAAATTAAATCAAATTTAATTTACCTTGATGTGGGTAATCCTATTACCCGTTGATGATCCTGTAAGCAGCGGAAGGTTCTGGATCTAGCCACGCAAGTGCCTGGCCTCTACCGATATCCACTTGGATTGGATCTGGAGATCCTCTTCTTCTCTATCACATCTCCAAAAATCAGATCTGGATCTGATCTGGAGGATCTTCAAAATATCTTTTCGAAGATCAGCAGTTGTCCTTTGCAGCAGTGCGCAGCCTTCTAGCTTTCATCGCCTTTCTCTTATCTGGATTGCACCAACCAAGGATCCCAAACACTCCTTTTGGACGTGGAGAGGAGAGGGAGAAATGGGTTTGGCATGGAGGAGGAGGAGGAGAAGGCAGCCTTGGGGCGTGGGAATTTTTCAATTACACTTTGAGTTGGGCGCAGGGTCTTATTTATAGACTATGCGTGATCCAACTCCTCTTCTTCCCAACCAATCACAACTCTTTGTGAAATCAGATCTAAATCTGATTGGTGGAAATAGAGTCCCCTGGATTCCTCCTTAGAGGGCGCCTAAGACCAGTCAAAGTTGGTTCTTAGGAGAACTCTAATTGGAAATCCAAAAAGGAGATGGAGTCCCTGTCCAACAAGGACTCCTGGGCGCCTCCAACTTGGGCACACGCCAAGGGTGGCGTGCGCCCTTCTCCTTGCCAGGTTCTGGCATAGGAGGACAAGGCCCCCACCAGCTCTCCAATAGGTGCATGACATATGGACAAGAAGTCAAAATATTAATAGTTAATATTTGACCAGTCAAAGATCAACTTTTGACCAAAGTCAAAGAAACGAGAAATGGCAGGTGACCAAAAATGGTAGGTATTGTCTTCCAAAATAAGTCGATTCTTTTCTGACTTGGATAAGCTCCAGTCAGACCAAGTGAAGGCCTTTGATTGAGCACAAACTTCTTTGGCTCAGTCAGGACAACTTATTTATGATAGTAAAAGAAGAACGTTAGGTTCAATCGAGTGCTAGCACGATTTTTTCCTTGAACCTAATTGAATCTCATTCAGATCAATTGAACTAGATCAGTTCAATTGATGATCACCAAGATTCAAACCCTTATTTGTGTGACCCAGTTAGGTTCAGTTCTGTATGGTAATGGGATATGTCATGATCTCTATCATCGACATCATCGAAACTCCTTTCGATGGATCAGAACTCTTCTGATTCGAACAGCTAGAATGATCGATCATCTAAATCATTCTAATTGCTCCCAAAATCCACCAGTGACACCTAGCAGTATATGGTGGCAACCCATCAGAGCTGAATGCGAACCTCTTGGTGCAGCTACCTGTGTGATTAAGTTCTTCTATCTTGAGCCCCGATCAGATTAGGGTTAAGGTGAACTCGTCAAACCCTAGTTTCTGTCATATGATGTAATCATTCGATTCAAGTCCAATGTGAAAATCTAAATAGAAACTCTTTCTATTATTTCACTCTGCCATGGCCATGGGCTTCTGGACTTGATTCTCATGATCATCATAGGGCTGCTCCTCTACCACCGAGGTAGATAGATTCCATCTTGATGCTATCCAGTTCCTACAATGAACATGCTATAGCCAACATACACCTCAGAATTCCATATGGCTAGGAGATCGAGTAATGGTGTAGTCAAACTATAACACCCTCAAGGTGAACTATCGATGCACCTCAGGTCAAAGAACCAGACACACTACTGCAGCATCGAGTCAGTCATTGACGAGAAGGTAGACTTCCTAATGACTACTCGAGGTGGTCACGCTCAGTGCCCTCGTTCTCTAACGAGTACCTGTACTCTCGCTCCGGTGTCTCCACACCGTAGACTCAAGACTCATCTACTAAAGAGAAGCGATTGTACACCAACCTTCCGGATCAATCACCATCCTCGTGATGATCCTATGGTCGGGAAGCATTTTATGAGTTAATAATGATTATTCATGTCTTAAATTTTCAACTCTTGAAAATATGAATTACCATTATCATTAACTCAAAGGATGTATCACAGACACTAAATACACATATGTGATAGAAAATAATCTATTTTATTGATTATAGTCAAAATTATAATTTTGCTCCTAAAAGTGTATTACAAGTGTCAGCCAATTCTGGCTTTTAGGGCACATATATCTAACAATGGAAACTCTAGGTGAACCTAAAGTTCGGCCAAGTGAACAAATGCAACTACTAATACAATAGCAATCTACTATTATAACTGATACAGCAAAGATAGTAGAGGTACAATAACAACAACAACGACTTATGCATTAACAATAGTAATTCATGGAGCAATTGTTGCAACAGCAGCAATTGCAATAGAAAATTTCTTAACAGTAGTAGGGAGTTGGGATCCCATAAGAGCATCGTATCACTTTGATAGGTTTCAAGAAGTATGCTCCTCTGGCATTCATAGGAACCTTTGATCCCATGGAGGCTGAGGTTGAAAGTGATAGAAAAGATGTTTTAAGCTCTAAGATGCCTTGTTGAGAAAAAAGTCAATTTTGCCACTTTTATGCTATAAAGTGAGGCAACAGATTGGTGGGATATGGAGCTTGAAAAGTTAGGAGCAAATGATGCACCTTTTACATGAAAAAGATTTCAAAGGATCTTTACAAAAAAATACTTTTCTTAGAGTATTCGATTCTAGGAATTTTAAGAGTTTGATCGATTGCAATAGGATAATATGGCGGTTGCCCAATGTATTGCAAAATTTGAAGAAATATCTAGATATGCTCTAGCATTGATAACAAAGGAGGGCGCCCAAGTTAGAAAATTTGTAAATAGACTTAGAGATTAGATTCAGCAATTAGAAACTATATTTGAGTTGCCAACATATAAAAAGGTTATCAATAAAGCCTTAATTAGTGATAGAGCGAGAAATTAATCAAGCTCATATTGCAAGAAAAAGGAATTTGAATAAAAGGGCTCGATTAAATAATTCTCCGACTTAATAGGATAATGACATTGAATTTGGGATAAAAAGATTTAGTACTAGTACAAATTCTAGAGCTCTACCTTTAGGTGAAATCAAATATTATAGATGTGGTAGACCCCATTATCAGAACAACTATGCATGACTTGGGAGAGCTTGCTATACATATGGTCAACTGGGACATAAGCGATTTGTGTCCTCATAGGAAGGAGTCATAGGAGCATCAAACTTTTCAATTTACTCAAGAAGACTTAGCAAACCAAGCACCCCAAAATGCACAACAGAAACATAGGACCTAGGGGCAGGTTTATGCACTTAATAAGATGTTATGGCTTTTGATTTGATGGAAGTAGGTACTAAACTAATGCCTTATAATTTTGCTTAAGTATCCATGATAATGATTATTATTATGAGATAGATCATGGATACAAAGATGATTTATGACTTTGATTTTTGTTTCCAAAACTTAGGTATGATAATTTTGAGGACTTGAATTTTTTTTTTCAATGAAGGAAGCTATTTAGGAACTCGAGGATAAGGTAAAGACTTTGTATCCTTAAGGTTTCAACTTGCAGTATGCTAATTTTGAGGATAAAATTATTTTAGGAGGGTGAATGTAAGGATCCAGATCCTTTAAAATTTTTTGCATGAATCTTAAAGTAAAAAAAAAAAGAAAAAAAATTTTTACCTCACGCATTTAGCACATAAGATAGAAGAGGACTCCTGATGGAGTTTGTCTCCTCTTCCAAGTTTGATTAGAAAGAAATTCTAGAGCCAATCAAACTCCAACAAAGATCCTAAGATTCCTACATATAAGTTCTCTAGCCATCTCCCAAAAATCATCAGTCAATCACTAGCAAAATCGTGAGAATTAGAGGGTTCTTACAATCGAGTGTTTCCATTAAGTTATCACCAATTGATCATGGAAGTTAAGGTATTGACCCCTTACCCCTTTTCATCTCTTCTTTCCAAACTCTAAAGAGCTTTTGACGGGCCACCAACTACTGGATTTCATGGGGATCAAACCTCCTCTATTTTTTTTCTTCTTTTTTTTTTCGTCGGATCAATCGCTGTCACTAGATTGGTCTTGCTTGGTTGCCAAGGATCAGAGCCATCGCCGTCAGTGCCAAGAGGTTGCTGTCAGTCATGGTAACCGCCATGGGTGGTCGATTCTATGCCCTATTTTTGTGAAGAAGGAAGAAAAAAGAAGAGATGAGAGCAAGAGAAAGAAGGCAAAAAAAAAAGAAAAAGAAAAAAAAAGAAAAGAAAAAAGAAAAGAAAAAGAAGAGAGTTTCTCTCTTTTTCATCTATCCTCTCTCTACCTTCTCTCTCCACTTTCTCTCTCTATGGATTTCTCTATCTATAAATTTCTCTCTCTTCATGGATCTCTTCCTTTAGGAATTCTATAGATTGATGGAGGGTCCAAATATCTAAGTAAACCTGGATCAATTGGTTGACCCTAAGAGGGTCTTGTACCTATAATATCCTGATGTTTTTCTATAATTCCTCTATTCAAAATCATATATGATTTTTATATTTGATCCTGTACAAGTGAAATTATCTGCTCAAAAAGGTATTGAGCAAAATATCTTGATCTTAATTTTATAGATTGACAGATTGATCGATAGCTGTATTTGAGTTTAAGACCGATAGAGATAAGAATCTCTTTACATAATCACCTGTATGTATATTTTTATATTATATATAATAATTTTGGCTCTATCTGGATATATGATTTTTTATTATATATGTAATTATAGGACTATTTTAGTTGATGAAAATATGATATCTAATTCTTTTGAAATTGAGCAAGATATGTAATACAAATTAATGAATGGTGTATTGAATGAATAAGAGGATTTGGACTAGCCGTAATATGGATAGCTAGTTACGGGCCAAATTATGGTACCTTAGATTGCTAGTTATAGGCCGAATCATGATACTGTTGTTTGTGACCATGGGCCAAAGTATGGATATCTTAATTTGTCATTGTGGCTTGAAGTGCAGATATTTTGGTTTACCACCATGGATCAAAGTGCGGTTATTATGGATTGCCATCATAGGCCAAAAGGTGGTTCATGGTTTGCTAGTCACAGACCGAAGTATGATCATAATTAGTCCAAACTGAAAGACAACTATTGATTTGAAACATGTTAATAAAATATAAATAATAGGTCATACAAAACTATTAGTGATATTTATGATGGATTTATGATAATATATGATTCGTGATATATATTTATATAATTGTTAAGTTATATTATATGCTTAATATGAAATTTGTGACTTATGATTTTTCTATGATATTGTTCATTCAATATTTTTAAATTATATCATTATATTAGTGTATGTATGATGGGATTCCTATTGGATTATAAAGCTCATAATCCCAATTCACTTTTTTCTTATAAAGTTGCGAGATATGTAGCATTAGATAGGTTTGAGCGTACAATTTGAGCGATAGAGTTCTTAGTTAATTAGTTAATTTTTTAATACTAAATAAATATTTAATTTTATGAACCTTATGCAATAAAGATAAATTGATTTAGTTTGATAAATATGATTAAAATTTTATAATTCTTTTGATATTCTTATGGACTTGTTTATTATTTAGGGCTTGCATGATCTCTAGGACTTCACTTTAGGATTTAAGCGGCGTATCATATGGTTAACCCGGATGTCGTGCAGTGACACGGACGATAAACCTTAACACGGAAGGTAACTTTAGCAAACGGGATGGTGTATTTAGGTAACTTGCGACTTCCAGCATGAATAAAATGATGAAGGCTGTCATGGATGACATAACCTGGCACTAGCTTCATGCCCTTTTGCTAAACCATCAAAATTCATTTTCAATACTCCCAGGGGCAGAAGTAACGCATCCCTTTCGTTTTCATTACCGGGAGTAGACTTCTTGGCCGGACTCTTCAAGCATTTGCATCTTGCTTTATTTTTTTCTTTTTGATATGATATGTAGACTAGATTCATGATAAACATATCTCCCTATGCTTACTCTTAAATGATGCAAATGGAACTGTATGAAAATAAAGTAAAAAAATGTATTTATTAAATCCACTCTAAAGAAGTTTGACTGACAGGATGATGCCATCCATCAAATGTATATCCAAGGCTGTGGGGGTCCCTGAGCCAAATGTTTGGTTCCTCTCAACACTGTGATACCTACCTCTTAAATGGATAAACTTCCACCTTTTTTTGTTTTCCCTCTAATAGAGAGGAACATGAAATGCGCCTATCAAATTGACACTATGAATAATAATAGCAAAATCAAATTCTTTCCTTCGGGATAATATTTTGCAGTTTTTCATTCTGTTAGCTCAAGTTGCAAAAAAAAAGGATGAAAGAAAGGAGACAAAAAGATATATAAAAATTTCTATTTTCTTTAAAGTGCCTTTTTTTTTTTCTTATTTTTAGCAATACTTTTGCTGAATTGCCATAATATTATGTATCTTTTATGTTATTTCTTAAAATTATTACTAGAGAGTATTTATAGTAATATATTTTTCTGAGTGTTACTAAAATTCTGTTGGTATAAACTATTTTTATTATAATGGATGCTTCTAGCTCTTCTTGCTGCTAGCAAGATTATCCGGACTTTTAGTTTGCCAATTTAATCCTGATCATTGTTTGACTTCTATCTTATGATTGACTATTTGTAAGGGTCTTAAAGTTTATTCTCTACTACACAACCTTGTCCTTAGCAATGCCTATTTACATTGATATATTCTTTATTTAAGAAATGTATGTTTTTTTCGAGAAATATAGATTTTTTTAAGAATTATTCCTATATATACACAATTGAACGCATCTATGCAAGGGTTGATAACTCGTAACAAAAATGACCATCAGACTGTAGGGTCGGAAAATGGTCGCCCTCACCTTAAATTAGTAGTCAATTGGGCGAACAGACTTCATTTTCTCCATTATACTTGCCGTATGGAAATGGACACGTCTGTCCATTTCCATATCGATAGATAAGTTTACATGTTTTTAATCCGGTACACTGCTAAATCCAAAACTCTCAGACCAAAATGTGACACAAATTATGACTTGACTTGGTGATACAAACTGCCAGTGAGAGGAGGAATCAGATTATAATGATGCATCGATCACGTTGACGAACAGCTTGACTCTAAAAATTTTGTATGCTAAGGAATGAATGAATCAACAATATAATCTATGAGGCTTAATACCCTTTCTCATGTCCGGCTTGGACCATGAAGGTGAAGACAAATGGGAACAAGATGACAATTGTGTAAATTAACTAACCCATTGACTTAAAGGAGACTTGAACTTACACCTTGCAGTAAATTTGGCTTTGTTACCATGTAACGATGAGAATTCAAATCAAGACCTTGAAGTCAACTGCCTAGTGCTTTCGAGTAAGATTTAAGAGTAGTTTATCTTTGACCTTAATATATTAGATTGTAAAGTCCTTCATAATCTAGTAGATCCACCTATTCTCTCCTAGTTCTGCCTCTTAATTATTTTTTAGAGTTTTGAAACAAGTTTTAAGAAGCCAAAATATCCAAAGCATGGTATGCTAAAAATGGTGCATGATATAATTTGCGAAGCCTTTCCAAAGTCAAAGGCATTTTTTGGTAGATCATACCGTTAATTAAGTACCGAATTGCATGAAAACCGAAGATGACTAAGAGATAACCTTGGAGGATGCAATCTGTTTTCTAATATTTGACAATGTCTCAAGTCTATTTGGTGTTCTTCCCACTGGCAATTGTGCGCACTTTAAAAACTTAGATCTATGAACATCAAATCAGTAATTAAGTTCATGGCTTCTGTGGTTTCAGAATCATCCATTTCATGGATTATAAGTGCAGTATTGACACTAACTATGTTCACATTTATAGGGGATTCTTGATTAGTTCCAGATCATTATGAGTGCTCTAAAATGAAAAATTGACATGTAAGTTTGATTTTTCTAACCTGCATGAATCTGAAAATTGAGGGTGATAGTGTTATATGATAGAATGTAATGATATTTCCTACTTCTGCACTGTTTTCACAAAATAGTATTCTTGCTTTTTTCAATGACTCAATTAAGCTGTAGAAAATCTCCAATAATAGTACATACAAATGACATTAAGAAGGTGATTGAGACAGTCTGAATACATGTTTTCAAAAATTCATTCAAAAGGGCACCGAATGATGAACAGGAGTAGCAAGATATTTAATGATTATATGTAATTATAATATGTAATCCTGCTATAAATATCGTAGATGATCTAAAAATCATAACATATTGTCATGGAAAAAAGTTAAAATGCTAGACATCATATGTAGACATACAAATAGGGAACAAACTAAAGCTCGAATCCTAGCTAGCTAACCTTTCTAAGCATCAATCCCAGGTCAAAAATGCATCACAATCATGCTAGTCTTTCCTTGGTTGTTCAAAAACTTCGGAGAAATTTAGTCAGACCATATAAATGTTTGGTTGGACCAATAGTCAGAAGGGTATTGCCATGCAAATACTATCAAAGGTTTGGAGTATTGCTTGCAAATATATTGCTATCTTATGTATGATTGGTCTCAATCAGTACAACATTCAACATCTAAAATACTTTTAAAGAAGTAAAATATCTACCTATTCAACTACTTGATCTATGCAAATATTATTTGTCTGACCAGAAAACTTTCAACAAAGAGGATTCTGGAGTAAGGAGGAAAGACAATAATTAAAGACCCTCAAGGCAACTTCGCTCACTTGCCCAACACGTTATGGATGCCTTTACATTCCCCCCAAAAGTACTTTTAGCAAGATATGTTTTGATGTTCCTTGCATCATAATTCCAGAAGTCCATATCCACATCATACTATAAACAATGAAAGAAGAAATTAAAGCTTTTGGAGTTGTAAATATTTGGAGTTATTCTCTTGAAAATTTTTCTTCTATGAAAAAAATTTTCTTTTGGGGGCCCTCTTTTTTGTTTGTTTTGCCATTAAGGCTTGCTTTAGTTCAAATGACAGGTAACTTAATCCTGTTGGAGGGGCAAAGAGAGTATTACATCTGCTTCATCATTTGCCATTTTCTTTAAACCTTGGCAGAGGCAATTCCTAGTCCAGCATTAGTTCCAGTCATAAATTCCCCAAAAATAAACATGAAATTTGATCTGCTTCTGACTAGACAACTGGAATATCACCAAAAATGTTTGCCATTAATCAAACCTATCCTGGCAACATGCTATCACTTTCTTCTCAATAAAACTTTTTAAGAGACTTTAGTAGGTTTCTTTGCACATTGGTGCCCTCAGCTGCCATCAAAGTGGATTGATTAAAAAGATCACGTCAATATGTTTAATGCTGTGATTCATAAGGAAAATCAACGAATTTTATGATAATTTCATGATAATTTTGAGAAAAAGATGTGATGCTTAAGAAAAAGATCATGTCCCATTCTGTAAGAGCTGAACATGTTAAAATTTAATGATAATTTAATTTTTCAAGTTTTATTTCAGTATTGTGATATAAGGCTATATAGATGGTTTCCAAAAGGTCATATATATAGGAGACAGTTGCGTTCGATAATGTCATTCAAGTACTCCTTGAACATTTGCAACTCACACTCACAAATGTTTTCTTTGGTTGTAGCAGTTCTAATTCGGATGGTTAAATAATAATATGTTGTCTTATATATCTCTATATGAGCATAATGTATAACATTAAATTATATATGTAGCAGATACTGATCATAAATTCTAAGAGAATTTCTGTTCTTTTGTTTTCAAAAGCAAATGAATTTTTGTGAGTGTTGCATGGAGATGAGTATGGGAATTGGATTCAAAGATGTGTCCAATTATTTGACTCAACAAAATGAAAAAAAAGCAATATATACAGAAATATGTAAAAAAAATAATTTTAATTAATTATATATATTTAATGTTTTATAAAATAAAATATTAAAATATATTGTTTGTTAAGATTCTTTTACTACATCTATTTCTAAAAATTCCTAATTTGTTGAAAGATGAAAGAAAAAGGATATTTTATGAATTAATTTCAATGTCTACACCCTTGATCAGTCTGTAAAAAAACAAGAATAGTCAAATTATCCATTTATCTATAAAAGTTGGGGGAAAAGAAACTAAATATTCCAGTGTCTGATGATATTCCGATCCCTCTCTTTGCATTTCCACCATTTTGTATTTGCAATATCATTTATCCTATATTTGATTAGGGTCATGAGAAGAAAGATGGATGAGGTTGGATGGATGGATGGTCTTCATCCACCATTTAGTTTAAAAAATTATAGAAAAACTAAATAAAAAAAAAGGTTGTCCAACCAATTTACATTCTTCTAAACTAAGAGGATGCAAGGAAGAAAGGATGGAGCATTGTTGGATGATTTTTGTATTGATAAAATTATTTCTCATTAATTTTTTGATAAAGCTATAATATTTCTTTATTTTTTCATTCATATTATTTATATATATTTTATATATACTAATAATCATATACTATTAAATTTTATTACTAATTATTTTAATTATAGTACATATTTTTTATGATTATAATTAAATAATTAGGATTATCTTTTATTTTTTTATTTTTATTTACTATTTTTAAATAATTATTTATACAATATTAATTAAATATTTAAATTAAATTATAAATTAACTAGTTATTTATATAAATAATATATCATTAATTCATTGATAATTTATTTATAAAATTATTTATTAAATTAAATTATATTAAATATTAAATATTTATTTAATTTTTATATAATTATAAATTATAATAATTATAAGTTTATATATTCTTTATTTTTTTAGTATAAATAAGCGTTACAAATTGATAATAGAAATATTTCTATCAAAGAGTTGTTTGGTCAAATTATTTTATAAATATCATCCATTCTCCCTTTTATTTCTCCTATACTAAATAGAAAGAAAATCATTTTATACATCCTTTCATGTTTCACCAAACTTTCATCCATCCCTTCCTTTTCCATTCATCCTTCCTTTGGTCCATCCTTCATACCAAATAAATTTTTGATTGATAAGTGTCCAGCTAGCACTTGTATGAAGTTTTCCATGATACAATCAATACAGGTTTTGATTATGTAATCCATAATTTGTATGATGATAGTATTATGGAAGCAGCTCTTTGTCCATGCTAAATCTAGCTTCTACCTTTAGGTCCATATATAAGTATAATCACAAAGTGAGTATATATATTGTTCAAACCTGAAAAATACAATCATCAACAAGCTGTCTTGTATTATCATGGTTTAACATTTGGATTTGATCTAGATCATAATAATGTCACATATGAGAATGCTAACTTGCTTGGACAAAAAAAAGAAGAAAAAAAAAGTGGTGCTAACTTGCTTCATAAATACTTTCTTTTTTCTTTTCTGAAAAAAACACTTTATTAAAAATGTTTTTCATCAAAAGAATTATTAATTTTATGCATTTATGCCACATAATGACCACCCTTCTTTTGGTGCACATTCACATTATTTGCAATCCAGACTTCAATTCTCATCTTACAAACCGGATCCTTCCTCAATTTAAAGAGGAAAGAAAAAGCAAAAAAAGATAAAGAAAATTAAGTCATTTATTTAGAAAACCTTCCCTCAAATATATATATATATATATAGAAAACCAAAGAAAGTATTTAGAACTATAAGACACGCTTCCTTTTACCTTTCAAACCAAGTAACAGGAAGAGAAGCAGGGGAACTTGCTCCATTCCTTCGAGTGCATCCCTAAGATCTCCTTAGCCATCTCTTTGCTCTTCATGCTGCCCTCCACCTGTACCACCATGAAAAGCTTCCCTACTCCTCCCACATCCATCATCTCCTCCTCCACCCCACAATGCCTGCAAACCAACCCCAACACCTTCACCGCCTTCTCGGTCGCGATGCTCGACACCTTCAGCACCTTCCCCACCACTGCTGCCACACCTGCCGGGTGTGCCACCAAGGCTGCCCGCCCCTCTGCCCTCTTACAGACGAACTCCAATAGATACAACATAGTTTCACACTTCCTCCTATCCTCCGTCTCCTCCACCAGTAGTTCTACCATCACAGTGACAGCCCCGGCCTCGACCACCCTCACTTGGTTTCTCCCATGAGGCAAGACTTCAATTAGAATCGATAGCAAGGCCATGGTCGTTGCACGGCTCGAGTTATGGTCTTTTAGTATCTCCACCACCCCTTCAAATAGGCTAGGGTGTAGACTGGCTTTGTAGCCATAGTCAACCACTTTAAAGATCGAGCGAAGGAGAAGGGCGGCATGAATTCTAGATCGGTAAGAACCTCTATGCAATAGCAAAGATAGAGACGTGATGAGCTCACCATTTTTGCGCTCTGAGACTTGTTTTAATGTCTCAGGCGATGGCTCAAGGAGACGCAGCACACTCATGGCCTCGTCAACTGCCGATAAAGCTTCAGTGAAATTTATAGTCTCTAATGGTGATTCATATTTTGCGATTATTGATGCAACGAGAGACGTGACGCCGGCTTTCTCCATGCGAGCTATGTTATCAGCATCATCTTGTACCAGTGACCTAATCTTCTTGAGAGCTTTTATTTCGAAGTCGGGATTGATCATGGCATCGGTAATCTCACGAAGGACATCAGAGATGCTGGAGCCAGGCTCCGGCGTCATGACGGTCGACAAGTTGGAGGATTTGCGGGCAGCAGCGGGCCAAGACTGGATGAGGCGGAGGAGGGTGGTGTTTGGGATGAGAGTTCGGTCACCGAGGGGCTGCTTGGTCACCGGGCACGTCTTGCGGTCGTAGGTGGAGAGCCAGCGCTCGATGCTGGAGCGATCATAGGAGATGCCGGTCGAGATGGTGACCGGATCCTTCATGATCTGAAGAGATATAGGACATAGGAAGTAAGGAGGGATCTCAGACCCATCCATCCTTCTCTTCTTCTCTTTTTCCTCCTCTACTATCCTTCCTTCTTCTTGATGGGATAATTTAGATTGTGCTAGGTTGATGGATAGGTAGATGGAGAACTTTTTGAAGCCTATAAAGATGAGATGAGATTTATGAATGGGTGGAAGAAGAAGATGGAAAGGTTGGTTGGTTGTTGCTTAGAAGGGTCAAAGAGGAGGCGCTACGTGAAGAGCATTTAGGGCACTGAGAGGGAAAAGGGATGGGCATATATTAGACCACGAGAACAGTTAAGGACCATAATCTTTACAAAAGAATAGCATACAACTTGCTCGTTTGGCGTAAGCGATGGGTTCACATGGAATGTCGTGTAGGAAATGAGGGTTGAGTTGTTCTTTTGACTCGCGGTTAGAAAGTATGAGTGCTTTGGCAGAGATTTCCGAGAAGTTTTTGATCTTGTTGATCGGACGGCTGGAAGTGTGGCGACTGGATCTCCAGACGCTGACCGCCAACTTTGTCAAACCGGCGGGGTGTCGTAAACCGCGAGCGATGGACGGCAGATGCTGACGTGTGAGTAAGCGGTTCCATATCGGCTGGACCCAGTAAAATGGTTGACTTGACGGGCCCTAGTTGCAGCCAATCAGGGATTGACACGTCATGAATAACACGATGGTGTTGTTGACGTTTCTCCGCTTGATTAGATTCTTAGACATTTGGTGTCGGTCAAAGGTCTGTCGTCGTCGAATTCCCCTTTATGGCGGGAGCAGGACATTTTGGACGAAAACCAGTAGACAGCAAAGAGGAGTAGGTTAAAACTGCTGCTCTGACGGCCGAGAGCAAACTTCTGGGGTTCAAGTTGGTGGATAAACATGAAGATGGCATCAAAGCATTGGTGCAATTTTTTACCAAAAAAAGAAAAAAAACGATCGGCGCAATTCATGAGGAGTTGGTGGACATGCTAGTTAAATTTTATAACTTGCAGGTGGAACAACTTGTGGGGATTTTATGTATGTGATGAGAAAATTGAGTGGCACTCCTTTGCATTATTTTAAGAATAGAATAGAGGAGTCTTCTTTCTTGCAGTCAGGGAACATAGATGTGAAAATCAAAGTGGAATACGATATATTTTCGGGAAAGACTAGAAATTTCTTTCTAGTGATCAGAATATGGATATGAAAATTAAAATGGAATACCATAACTGTAGATCTTAGAAGGCTGACTAAGAAAAGCTACCAAGTTTAAGATTTTAGAGTTGCAGTAATAAATTTGAGATTGGAAATGCATACTGAGTGCCTGATCCATGAAATGTTGATGCCAACAAACCCATGAGAGCTTATGTCCATAAATGAGTTAAATATGAAGTGATTTGATTGCACTGAACCACCTTTTATGTTAAATTATATTTTTGTATTATTTTAATTTACATTGAGCTTACTTTTAGGGGATTCTTACTTAACATATATAGATGTTATTCAACTAATTTCAACCTACTTTGTTTCGCAGCATTACGGCTTCGATAATCTAATAATAGATTCCCTATAATCCAAGTTATTGACAGTGTCTTTGAAAGTCAAAAACTCTTAAGAACAGGGTACATATCTAATGTGAGATATTTATTCCACAAATATTTGCTTGTTATGCGTCAAACATATTTTTCCAAAGAGCAGCATAAGATAAAAACACTTCTTTCGTGGAGATACAAGTTGACCAGAGCCCAACACAACTGTGTTTGGTAAAAATATAATGGCAAACCAATTAAGCATGCATGAAGTATGAAGCTATTTAGTTGCACTAAGCCACTTTTCTTCTCTTTTGCTCTCTTGCCTTGTTATATTAAATTGCATATGCTATAGATATTTATCCAAATTAAGCTTTTTGTAAGGGAAACTCATTTAGCTCCATATGGATCGATGTTATTCAAGCTAACGTTTATTTTTTATCTTTTATTTTTTTTTGCACTACAACCTTTACAAATTTATCACACATTAACCATTATACAAGTTATTGATTGTATATGTCAATAAATATCATAGACTTTTAACTAAAAGGAAAAACAGACAACTAAAAACCTCATTGTGTAGGGAATTTTCAATGCAGAACATTTACTTCTAAGTATGTGTTTGTCATATGTCAAACAAATTTCTCAAAAGTGCAAAGACACCAGCATTTTTTTCCTATGGAAATACAAGCTAAGCGAAGCTCACGATTGCACATTCTGTTATTTATATATATAAGGAAGAAGGCATGAACAATTCTGTTAGGTTAAAGATCAAGGAAGAAAGTTATTTACATAGGCATTAACCATGGAGTTACAAAATTGCACTTAATTACCTTTTTTTATCTCTCAACTTCCCATATTAAATAGCAAATTCTATTAGTCTTTCATTTGAATTTAATTTATTGTTGGGGAATGCCCATATATGGATGTTACTCAAGCTATTTTATTTGCGTTTTTCTAATATTCTGTCCATCATGGCCTACAAAAATTTTATTTGAAGCTTTTGATTACACAAATAATTGACAATGATGTAGATTTTGAGGCCATTAATGAAAACCTTATTGTGCAAGTTATGTATGATAGCACATTGGTTTCATAAATATTTGTTTGTCATATATCAAACAATTTTCTCAAAAGAGAAGAGCTAGATAATAGCACCTTTTTTATGGAGATTGTGACACTTGGGCCAGGGTCATGGTTAAAAAACCCCAGGCCCTGTTCCCCCCGCGGTACTGCAGCATGTGCAAATAAGGTGTAACCGGAGGAAGAGGGAGACGGCGTGCGTCCTTTTAACGCGCTCCCCTAATCTTATGTCCGGCTCCCACGACTCTCTCTCTCTCTCTCTCTCTCCTTCCTCATTACACTATATACCCTCTCTCGTGCTGTCTCCCTCTCTGTCACGTACCAAACCAATTGGATTGACCGTGTAACACGATCACATGAATTTTAAAACAGAGCTCTAAAGATTATGCATACAAAATCTATAAAATAACTTTATTACTCAAACTCTAAATTAAATCTATCTGAACCTCTTGCAACTTTGCCAAAAAAAAAAAAAAAAAATCTCAGCCTTACGGTCCAGTAAAGATCCTTCACACTTATATCTATATAAATATAAAAAATTTTTAATTAGCAAATATATATAATTAATATTAAAAAAAATATTATTAATGATGGCTAAATGCCATCGCTAATAATTGATTTACCATCACTAATACTATTAGTAATGACTTCTTATTGCTAAAAGATAGTTGAAAATAATCTCATCGCTAATTATCATTATTAGCAATGGTAAAAATTTCATCGCTAATACTGATAATTAATAACGATATTAGCGATAGAAGTTGCTATCGCTAATAATCCTTTAATAGATTTTTTGCATGTATACCCTCCTAAACATTCAAATTTACGTCAATATCTTTTCAAAATTGATATTTATATGTATACTCTTATAAAATACTTATTTTGCATGTATACCTTTCTTTTTTCTTGTTTTTTTTGCATATGTACCTATATCATCTAACGTTAGTTAAAAATTAAAGATTTAAAATTTAAATGACAAAAATATTCTTATAGGTAGATGTGCAAAAAAAAAATTTATAAGGGTATGTATGCAAATAGCAATTTTATGAGGGTATTCATGTAAATTTGAATATTTAGGAAGGTATACACAAAAATTCTAATTTATTTTTTATTTATTTCATTTAGATAGATTTGGGCCCTCTTACTCTATAGTGTAGTAATATATTACATAATATGACAACATGATAATGATACTAAATAATATTTTATATATTAAAATATTATATTATATTTTTAGGCAAGATAGGATGACTCGTTAGAACTTCGTTCATTCAATAAAAAAGTACAAAAAATTCTTTAGTATAGAGGAAGAGAAAGTGAATAAAAAAAAATTATAAAAATCATTGTAAACTAAAACTAGACCACTAATAGTAAGAAGATTAATAGAAATTAACAGCCAGCATAGTTTTTTCCAATAAAACTTGCCACAGTTTTCAAAGAGGGAGATAGCTTCATATATGCCACCATCAAGACTTTATCTCATCCTCTAATAACTCTTTCTTGACTTCAAAAAATAATGGTATTGGTATTTTTTATGTCTTCCAAATATTCTAGAGCGACGAACTTACTGTAATATCCTACTTATTTTGTTGTTTACTTTCAACATTGGTTACCTTTGCTCTATCTAAGAAATATCGAAGCTAAAGACTCAAGAAGGATAGAGAGGCCAAGGAAAGAGGCCTGTCTAATCTTTCTTCATCTAGCAAAGCAAACTCCAATAAAGCACTCGATGAGGCAAGCTCTGTTAACTACTTAGTGTGGAAACTTCTACAAAGTATATGATGTGGAAAACTCATCAGGCGAAGTGCTTGGCATGCTATGCAAAACTACAGCAATGTGCTCGATATTGTTTAATGGAAGGAGGATCTAATTGGTCATCCTTGGTAGTACTGCTGAGCAGGAGTTTGAGTCTAATGTTGAGAAGAACTCTGATGAAGGGAAGAGAGGGAGAGTCTGGCTAGTTGTCCTTAGGAGTGGCAACAAGAGGGAGTATGAGTTTAAAACCCAGGAGATCTCTGATGAAGGAAAGAGAAGAAGAGTCCAGTTGGTTATCCTTGAGAGTGGTGATGAAAGGAATTGAGTCTAACAGTGAGGAGATCTCCAGCAAAAGAAGAGGATACCAACGATGAAGAAAGAAGTCGAGGGAAGGTGCTTGATGTTGTTGATGATGGCTTCAAGGGCTATTCGACTATCATCCTTAGTAATGACTTTGCAAAATCATGAGAAAAACTTAAAAAAGCCCAGCTCAGTTCAGCCAACGTGACCCGAGTTCTCTT
The DNA here is from genome assembly GCA_006176705.1 of Cocos nucifera. NCBI lineage: Eukaryota > Viridiplantae > Streptophyta > Magnoliopsida > Arecales > Arecaceae > Cocos > Cocos nucifera. The sequence continues at coordinate 327,556 of QRFJ01000134.1, forward strand.
AAAAAATTTTTAGATTGTATGATATATATAGTAGACTTGATTTTATATTCCATATGGTATGATATACCTTATATATTTCACAAAAGCATTTTTGAAAAAAAATTCTAAAACAAAATATAATAAGATTGTAAATTCTTATAGTTACGCAATGCCCAAATTCACAACTATGTCTATTCTGTGCAAATGTATAAGCTATCCATCCAATATCAAGTTTAAATACTTTTTTCAGAAGTATATTATTTTACATTAGAGAAAATATAGATGCTTACGATCTATCTATTTTCTAGATAAAATAATTTTGATCTATCATTTGATAAAAGAATCTTTTTATCCATGTAAGTCAATAAATTGTATATTCGTTATTTTAGTTTGCATGTTTATTTTTCTCCATTAGAATAAGCAAAAAATTAATAAATCAAGAGAAGTATATTTATGTTTAGGATTTTTTTACATGTATATCCTTCCAAACATTCAAATTTGCACGATGATCCTTATAAAATTACTATTTACATATATACTCTTATAAATATTTTTACACATATACCCATAAGGGTATTTAGTCATTTTAATTTTAAACCATTAATTTTTTAACAATATTAGATGATGTGGGTATATATACAAAATAAATTTTTTTAAGAGTATATATGCAAATATTAATTTTGAAAGGATATTCATGCAAATTTGAATGTTTAAGAGGGTATACATGTAAATTTTTTTTAATTAAAATTTAAAAATACTATTAGTGACGGCATTTATCATTACTAATAGTTTTTTAAAATTTTTTAAAATTTATAATTAATTTTTTTAAAATCTATTTTAATCATAATAATAAATAATTATATTTTTTTAAAATATATTTTTTCAACTTAGTATGAAAAAAATAATAGTTTTAAAAATTCGAGTATAGAAGCCTCCTCCAGCAGCCAGCCGCTGGTCGGCTGCCAGGCCCCTCCCTCTTTCCTTTCACTTTTCCTTCTCTCTTTATCTCCCTCCCTTCCTCTTTCCCCTCTTCTCTCTCTCTCTCCCGTTCTTCCCCCATCCTTTCTTTCTCTCTCCTTATCGGTTGCTCTCGAGGTCTGGTTAGTCCATCTTAAGTGGCAAGCCATTTTCTCCCTTTCTCCATCTCCCATCCTTCCTCGTCCTCTTTCTTTGCCATTGGAACCCCTCCTCCTCCCATGGATGAGCCCCTCATCCTCTCGTGGCCTTCTCCAGCGGCCAGCTGTTCTTAAGGGTTGATGTTGGTAGGCCACTAGGCCCCTCTCTCTAGCTCCTTCCCAACTGGGTGATGTGCTTTACCATAGCCAGCCGACTGTTAGCCCTAATACAAGCATATGATTTTCTAGCATTCAATAGTTAAAATAGTAAATTTGAAACCTTAGTTTGCCATGAAATTTTCAACAGCAACACCACTGATTATAGCAAAGTAATTAAAGATATCTTAAAAATATAATATCTTGAAAAAAAAATTCAAAAATTAGAAAAATAGAGAAGGGCAAAGAAAAAAGAAGGCTTAGATTCACCATTCTTCCAGTAACTAAAAAATCAAAACGTGTACGAATGGTTGTCTACAGAAGAAGAGCAACAAATCATCCAAGGTTGCCTTGCCAAAAATCATTTTTCTCTCAATAATATAGTAAAATCCTCATCCAAAAATTATCACAGCCTCCTCATTTAGAGCCATACTAAGAAAATGAACAAAAACCAAAAAAAGAAGATATATAAAAGATCGCAGAAAGCACAACATCACCTCCATTATCCACCTGGAAGATCGAGGACAAGAAGAAGAACAAGAAAGAGAACCCAGCCAATCTTGAGAAAAAAATTTAAAAGCCAACCTAGGGACAAAATCCCTCTCGCATTATCTTCTTCTCCTTTCCATCTAACGATGGTTGCATGCCGATTGTCTGCTAAATAACAGACTTCTTCCAAAGCTGCCTCGCCTTATCACTAAAGGAGGAGAAGGAGGCATACAAAGAAGAGAAGAAGACGGGGAGGGCATGAGATAGGGAACCGAGAGGGGACGTAGCGTAGGAAATTTGGCAGGCGAACGGTAGCAACGATGGGAAGAAGGGGGGAGGGGGAGGCAGGGGAAAAAGAGGGCAGAAAGAATGGGATTTCATTAATTCATTAAAAAATAGCAACAAACCCAAGTAGAAGCATACAAGTTACTGTCATACCCTGTCACATGTTTGATATTAGCAAGAGTAGTTAATCTAGATGCTAACAAAACCAATATCACTTTTGGACATGCCGCTGTTGGAACAATCAGTACTGCTTTGATACCAATTGTAAGGAATCATGATATCGCTTGAATGCCAATCCTCCTGACATCACAAGCCCTAATACTATGTTGTGGAAGCCCCTAATCTTTAGCATGGATATGGAGAGATCTTTATCATTCTTTAAGGCAATATATCATAGATCATCATCTAGATCTATGCTGGGGTGCCTCCCTCCTTGGGCTTAAGGGAGGCACCCCCTCTCTCTAGAGCTTCCTTAAGAATCTAGGATAACAACACTAGAGAGAAGAGAGAAAAAAAATTGAGGGAGAAAAGATCTGTATTGCTTCTACTAATGAAAATTCTAATACAACCTATGTATTTATATGTAGCCATTAGGCCCAACCAAAAATTTTCTTGGCTAACCCAATGCATGAAAGCACTCACCAAACTCATGTACACTTATGTTTTCCATGCTCTTATCCTTTGGATCTAAATCCGATCCATATATGAGTTAGCCCCTTTAAGACCTATCAAATTAGGCCTTAAGATTCCTAGGATAAGTCCCCATCCTAACCCCAAACATATTCTCTGCGTAGCTCTACCCGCGCACTGAGCTGACTCAGTCCTCTACGTAGCTCTACCCATGCACTGAGCCGACTCAGTCTCAGCACTGAGTCGACTAACCTGAGACTAGGTCAGCTCAATTTTAGACTGAGCCGATCTAGTTATGCGCCAGCTTGCAGTTCCGAACATGCTCCTCTCTATTTGGCCATCCTCTAAGATCTAGCCGATCCAGTTTTAGATTAAGCTGGCTAACCTATAGAAAATATCCTTCTCTGCAGTCTTCATGCTCCGACTTTGATTTCTTGCCCCATCTTTTATCCCAGATCTTCGAAGCACCAACCAAGTCTCTCAAGGCCCTTAACTCTTGAACCTTGAGCCCGTGGAGGGCTAAACACCACCTCCATCCTAAGACAACTCTTATCCTAGCCCTAGGACCACACCTATCCTAGTCTTTCTAGAGTCAACATCCTGACTTCTCTCATGGCCTTTCAAGACTTGAAAGTACTATAAATCCTCACAATCTCTATCTTAGTACTTCAAAGTCTTGGCAAATCTTTAGCAATGCCCTTCTGCATGATCTCACTATCGTTGCACATTCTGATAGCCTCTTGTGCAAACATCACCTCCATCAATTCTCTTCAATTGTTGTGCATCTTTGGAGACCTTTGGGATGACTGCCTCCATAGCTAAATTCTTGGTTTGCTTCTTAGCACCATCCTGAATTGTAGGATCTCTTTTGTTTAGCAGTTACATCATCTTTTTTAGACTTTTCTAGATAACCTACAATATTCCTGCACCAGCACAAGCTATACCATTTGACATGATCTCCTCAAAACTATGTCTATCTACCTGCACATGCTGTTTTACCTAAAATTGTGCATCACCGATGCTGGTTCTAGGATATCAATCCTCCTACATCCCTCCACTCTAAACTCATGCCAAATTTTTCCTCCACCTATGAAGCCACCACTTCGGAGCTCCACTTATGTAGCCACCTCTTTGGTGCTCCATCTGAAATCAAAGTTTATCTGATGCCGCAGAAGATCCTGACTCTATCACCGAGTCACTCAAGGTCAACCACCTAATGCTACACTGCTAGGCCTATTGCTACACCTCGAACACCATCGATGTTCCTTCGAATCCTCCACACTCCACGGTCCTCTTCGAAGCCATCTCGAATACTACCATAATCCATGGGCACCTCCAAAATCTAAGAGCTCATCCAACTCTTCTAAATTCAGTGATTGAATCCTAGAAAATTTCATCATAGCCTTCTCTCTTCTGTCCCTGCACTAGCCATTGCTTCAGTTGCGCCCAAAGAAACTATAGCTCAAATCTTGTCCTGGGCTCAAACCCAGCAATCTCATTCTGAGGTTTCTGAGACTCCCTAGCTCTGCTTGAGACCTGCTTCTGGTCTTCCTGAGATGCCTTCTGACACTCTTCGCTGAGATACCTTCCTTGGCTACTGCACCACCGAGCCTCTCTCAGTTCCGTGCCTTTAGGAAAGCGCAATTGCAGTACTCCAGGACTCCCTGCCTTGTCTCGATACCATCTCTTCAAGGTATTTGGGTCCTCTCTTATTGTACACAAACCATCCTCCACTGAATCGTGACTCTCCCTAGTACTCCTACAGAAGAAACCTGATTCAGGACACTCTCGGCTACCTGAGAACTCCTGATGCTCTCTGAGACCTCCTGGCTCTCCCTGAGATCTGCTTTAGGTCTTCTTGAGATGCCTCCTAATACTCTCTATTAAGATATCTCTCTCGGCTGCTACACCGTCGAGCCTCTCTCAGCCCCGTGCCTTCAGGATAGCGCTACTACAGCACTCCACAGCTCCCTGACTCGTCTTTACGCCACTCTACAGCCGCCTAGCCCTAACCTGCTGGACCTTCATAGATCATCCATCTCCATCATCCCCAAGGCTGCTTAAATCTATGCTCTGATCGAACTACTGAATACATCTTCGACTACTTTTCTACCTTCCTATAATCGAAGGACATATAATCACTTTTTTAGCCTTCCTTCAACCATTATTTCTTGAAAAATCTTTCTTCAACCATCAACTATCCCATACTGCCCATCTTTTTAGAGAACCGTGATGCTCTCTATTAAGGTATCTCTCTCGACTGCTGCACTGCCAAGCCTCTCTCAGCCCTGTATCTTCAGGGAAGTGTTACTGCAGCACTCCAGTGCTTCCTGCTTGTCACCCATCATACATTTCGATCTTTTTTTCAAGATCAAACCAGCAAATCATGCACCCAAATCTTCCACCTTAAAAAAAATCCTTCTCATTAATCCTCTCAGCCTTTACCTTCAACCTACTGCTCTCGGTTGACCAAATCACAGTAATAACAAAGATAGATCTAAGACATACCATGAAATACTTGTGCAGATTTCTGATTTTACCTTATATGACTTCTCCTTCTCTTCCATGCACCATCAAACTCTGATACCAAATGTTGGAACAATCAGTACTGCTCTGATATCAATTATAAGAAACCATGATATCGCTCGAACACCAATCCTCTTGACATCACAAGCCCTAATACCATATTGCGGAAGCCCTCGATCTTTAGCATGGATATGGAGAGATCTTTATCATTCTCTAAGACAGCATACCATAGATCATCACCTAAATCTATGCTGGGTGCCTCCCTCCTTGGGCTTGAGGGAGGCACCCCCTTCTCTCTAGAGCTTCTTCAAGAACCTAGGGCAACAACACTAGAGAGAAGAGAGAAGAGACATTGAGAGAGAAAAGATCTGTATTGTTTGCACCAATGAAAATTCTAATACAACCTATGTATTTATACATAGCCATTAAGTCCGACCAAAAACTCTCATAACTAACTCAATACATGAAAGTACTCACCGAGCCCATATACATCCATGTCTCCCATGCTCTCATCCCCTAGATCTAAACCTGATCCATACATGAGTTAGCTATCTTAAGACCTCTTAAACCAGACTTTAAGACTCCTAGGATAAGTTTCTATCCTAGTCTCAAATAGACCCTCCATGTAACTCTGCCCGCGCACTTAGCTGGCTCAATCTCAGCACTAAGCCAGCTAACTTGAGATTGGATCGGCTCAGTCTAAAACTGAGCCGACCCAGTTGCATGCCTACCTGCAGTTCCGAACGTGCTCCTCTTTGTTTGGCCATCCTTTGAGACTTAGCCGACCTAGTTTCAGACTAAGCTGGCTAATCTGCAAAAAATATCCTTCTCTGCAGTCTTCATGCTTTGACTAATTTAGTTTTTTGCTCCACCTTGTATTTCAGATCTTCGAAGCATCAACGAAGCCCCTCAAGCCCTGGATCTTGAGCCTATGGAGGGCTAAACACCACCTCCATCTTAGGACAACTTCTGTCTTAGCCCTAGGACCACATCTATCTTAGTCTCCCCGGAGCTAATACCCTGGCTCCTTCCGTGAGCTCCTAAGGCTTGGAAGCACTATAAATCCTCACAGCCGCTTCCTAGGATCAAGATAGATGATAGTTTTAGCATTCCCGACAATGATATTCTGATGATAGATAAAATAATCTGTGAACTTAAAATAAATTCAACTGAAATGCTAACTTAAAATAGTTTCAACTATATAAACAATATTAATTGGTATTTAAGACCTACTATTATGAAACATTCTTAAAATAAAGCGGATAGTTGGAGGTTTGTTTGGATAGTCCTCCAAAAATTGAAAAGTAAGTTTGAAGATTCCTAGAAAACTCAAGATTTTTTATATGTAAAGAAAATATATTTAAGCAATGAATACAAGACTAGCTATCAAATTTAAGAAAGAACCTTAAATTATGAAAAAATCAGCAAAATCAATACTCCATATAAGCACAAACAAATCCCATTCTTATTTTCTACACCTTGCGGCAACTATAGAAAGTGAGGAAAATATTTAAAGAAGTTTGAATGAACAAAAGCAAAATCAAAGAAAGTGATATAAACAAATATTAATAACCATCAGATACAAGCTACTTATGCATTAATTTCTGGGCTTCACTAATCAAATCATTCTATACCATGTACCACCCATATACAAGTTATTTTTTATAGCAAGATGTCCAACTTAAGGCCAGGAAATAAGGACCCATCCGATGACCTCACTGTTATGCAAAGGCATATAGATTTCCAAGCAAAACTATTTCGGTTAGCAAGAACACGCCATCTAATGATAAGCAAAACCTTATTAATCTGTTACTTGACTGCTTAGGCTGATATGCATAGAAAATAAGATGCACATATATGTAACCATTCCAACATGCCTAAATTATAATCGAATGCAACAACTGAGGTTGAAGGGACTAAAAGCAGAATCAGTGATGAGCAAATTGCAAATAATAACATTATTCTTTGCATGCAAAGCCAGTTTCTCCCGAACTTTAATACACAAAGAAAAGAGGAGCATGCTTCAGAATGAAATATGATTAAACACGCCTTCACAGGGGAAAACTACCTGACAGCCAAAACCTAAATTTAGCAAATAAATTATTGGAATCAATATAAAAAAGATTTATTGAGATAGCACCAACATGTAATTGATATAAAAAATTCTCATGCTGCACGTATATCTTAGAAACAATACTGGAGGAGCTGAGTTGCCTTACCTCCATCCCAAGGCGTATCATCGGGATTGCAATTCAAAATGCATGCATAAAGTTCAAGCAAAATATGAAAATACAAACAAATCTAACAAGTAAAAGTAGATCAAATTGTTCCTTCCAAACATACCCAAAAATAACTGCATTCCAGACAATGATGTTATTGTCCAGGGGAGCACCATTTATACCAGTTGGGGGGTCCTGCTGCAGCCGCTTGAAGTCCCTCATCAGCCTCTTCTTTGCAGGAGTCGACATTCTCACTGCCTAGTGCATCAAAACATAACACAATGATCAGAAGAAAAAAAATAGGACAAAAAATTAATTACTTCCCTCCAAAACAGACATGTCTTGAACTTCCTAACATATTCTAATCTGCCTGAATCCTGAGAATTCAAAGAAAACTCAACTCTAAATATTTTAAACAAAAGAAAATATAAAAGCAAAGATTGTTCTTATTCGCCAAATGATACAAAGCCAACTGAATCCAATGATTAGTAAGAAAACAAGATAAGAGGAAGAGATTAAACAAAACTCTTGAGTTGTTTCTAACATGATATTAAAATTCAGTCACTATTTATCCAAAAATATAATATTTTAATGATAAATGAGGATATTTCAAAACGAAATTGGGTTTCTTAGGAGCTTATAAAATAGGATTTTTAAATCGTTTTCACACAAAAAGGCACCATGCATCAAAAAAAGATAGCAAGAAGGGTCCCTTATCATGCAAGCAGTACGAACAAGATCTGCAATAAAAACCTAGGGTTATTCGAGACTAAATTAGGTTTTAAGTCACCTGAGTTGGGGAACAAAGTAGAGCCACCAAATTACATGCACGAGGGAAACAAGCTTCAAAAAAAGAATAAGAAATCATCAAGAGAACAGGATCAAGAACAAAGCCGAGGGAGGTGGGCCAGAGGCTCAGAAAAATGGCCTGGACTCGGGGAGGCGAGAGGCAGTTGGAGGCTCAGGGATGGGGGCTTGGGGAGGCAGGAGATGGTCGGAGGCTCGGAAAGGCAGAAGGTAGCCAGGTGCTCGTGGACGTGGGATCCTATGGCATGGTCGAGGAAAACAAGGACCGGAGGAGCGAAGGCTGGGGAAAGAGGGGGGCAACGGGGGATCAGAGGCGGGGGAAAAAGGAGGTGGGGGAAAATGTGAGGGCACATAGGGGAAAACGAGGGTGCCCGAGGGGTGGAGGAAAATAAGGGCGCGGAGAAGGAAAAAATATTTTTTTGGTACAAAGGTCGGATTGGATCATGAGTGACCCCAATCTAATTCAGCTTCTTGATCGAATCCTAATGTTGGACCCAGACCCAACCCAATAGAAGATCGGATCGGATCGGGTCAGGGCAGGTTCATGGTAAAAAATTTTGTCCTATTGGATCATTTGGGTCGGACTAGATAGGGTCGCATCCATGTATAATTCTACTCTATTTGTCCTATGATTTACATTTTAAATCCAATACTTAATTTAGGTCGGATCGGATCTAAATTTAGTAAATCCAGACTCAACCTGAAAAATTGAATAGGTCCAATTTTAGAACCCGATCCAACCCTATGGGTCTTTTAAAATAGGTTGGATCGGGTCTAAATAGATCGATCCGGATTGGGTCATGGGTCAATCTGATCCATTTGCAGCCTTACTCAAAATATATGGAGCAAAATAGAGTGAAATAGAGGAAAAAATTCATGTAGCTAACCACAACTTGCTTGATATTATATTTTAGTTGAGTTGAGTTTAATGTTTTTAACTTCCAATACAAACACATTTATTTGATAATAAGTAATAGATCTCGGTTCATATCTTGGATGGTCCGCCCTCATAAGATTCAAGCTTGAATAATTGTGTAATATTGGATGGTCCATCCTTTGGGAGGCAGGAGCCGATCGGTGGCTCGGGGAGGCGATCGAGTGCTCAAGGATGCCGGATCCGATGGTGCAACAAAGAAAAATAGGATTCTGACCAAAGGTGGGGGAAAGAGGAGGGCGGTGGGGGGACTGGAAGCGAGGGAAAGAGGGGGACGGTGGGGGAAAGAGAAAAAATGAAAATGTTGAAAATTGGATAGGAGGTAGAATTAGGGTAAGTATTAGTGATGGCTAAGTTGTCGTCACTAATACCATCGCTAATACATATAGCGATGGTAGTAGCTATCACTACTGCTATCGCTAATAATTATTAGCGATGGCTAAACTTCTATCGCTAAAACTGTTGGTTAAAATAATTATTAGAGATGACAATTTTGCGATCTCTAATTCTATTGCTAATACCCATTATTAGCGATGATAAAAAAATTATTACTAATATCCATCGCTAATATTCTATTTTCTTATAGTATAATAGAAAAATATTAAGATTTAAATATCATCAATTTGATGATTGAATAATATCATCACAATTCTGTTAAACATGTTACATATCATCAAGCAGTAATTCTTTTCAATAGTAATTTAGTAAGATTACTTATCATTAACTACTTAATATAGCTTTGATTTTGATAATATTATCATTCTAGCACTGGACCAGACTTGTCCATGCTCTAGTCTATAGTAGGCGAAACACACATCATGTTTTCACTCGTGGCAGGCAACCATATATTAGCACATAGCTGATATCATAAATACCATATTTCATATGTACCGACTAGGCCAGATATCATCTAATTAGACATGACTTATCATCTTGATTTGATTTCAGCACTAGACTAGTCACAATCATGCTCTAGCCCCAAACAAGATGAACATACACCATGCTTTTGCCCATAACCGACAACCATAAATAATATCTTAGCCCATAGTTGATATGCTAAGTTTCACACATCTCTGATGTTAAATGTGTGTCTTAGAAGTCAGATTGGATAATGTTGGTATAGAATCTGGTTGACGCCTGATCGAATTAGAGTTGGAGAAGAAGAGGTAGTCATTGGTGACCTACAAAATAAAGTTTCATCCGGAGTCGGTGGTGGTGGCTCCGGTAGGATCCTCCGATGATCAAGTCAGCTCTTCTGGCAACAGAAATGGAGTGCTCAGACAAGAATTCAGCAGAATTTTGAGAAGGAGAAAAGAGCTTAGAGAAAACGTATCTGAAGGATCCTTTTTTATAGATGGAGCCTATCGTAACCATCTAGTAGTGGAGTCGTCTGCAGCAAACTAATAAATGACAGTCATAAGCATCATTAAAAATGACAGTCGTAACCATCCGATAGTAGGATCGTCTATTCATTGAGATTTAATAGTCAAAGTTCGGAGGAAGCAGGCATTGGTTGGTGAAGAATTTTGATATATATCAATTTCAGAGGAGTTCAAACTCCTAAAAGAAATATGACTAGAGCAGATCATCTAGGAGGAATACTACTTGAAATTTGAAAGTAATCCACTGAAGGAATCCAGATAAAATTTGATGGAAGAAGAAGTCTGAAAGGAGTTCGGCTCCTGGAGAAATTCGATTGAAGAAGGATTCGAAAGAAGTTCGACTCCTGAAGAAATTCGACTGAAGGAGACGTCCGAAAGAAGTTTGGCTCATGTAAAAATTTGATTGAAGGAGAGATCCAAAAGGAGTTTGGCTCCTGAAGGAATTCGACTGAAGGAGATGTCCGGAAGGAGTTCGGCTCCTAGAGGAATCCAACTGAAGGAGACGTCCGAAAGAAGTTTGGCTCCTATAAAAATCCGACTAAAGGAGAGGTTCGAAAGAAGTTCGATCACTGGAGGGAGTCCGGATGCTTGAAGAAGTTCGGCTAGGGTTCGGCCACTGAAGGAAGTCCGGGAGGGATTCGACCACTAGATGAGTTCAACTTCTAAAGAAGTTCAATCGAGATTCAGCTATTGGAGGAGTTTGGCTGTTAAAGGAGTTCGATCGGGGTTTGGCTGCTGGAGGAAGAATTTTCAATCAAAGCTCTTCCATGACTACCAGTCACATTAGACTAAGCATTAGACTGAACTTCGATGGGAGCAAGATTTATCTCCAATAATAGTCTCCCCACTCTCGAGTTCAAAATTCGAAAGAAGAAAGTATAAAAAAGATGACTGTCGAAGTTTTTTTTTGGGCCCTGCACTCATTTAGGTTGAAGCTCGGGGGATATCTTATCTCCAGCCAAGGTTGAAGGAGATCTTATCTTCTATTGACATTAAAGTTGAAGCTCGAGGGAGATCTTATCTCAAGCCAAGGTTGAAGGAGATCTTATCTTCTATTGATGTTGAAGTTGAAGCTTGAAGGAGATCTTATCTCTAGATTGAAGCTCGGAGAAGATCTTATCTTCAGTCGAGATTGAAGGAGATCTTATCTCCTATTAAGATTAAAGTTGAATCTCGAAGAAAATCTTATCTCCAATCGAGGATGAAGGAGATCTTATCTTCTGTTGACATTGGCGTTGAAGTTTGGAAGAGATCTTATCTTTAGTCGAGATTGAAGAAGATCCTATCCTCTATTGAGATTAAAGTTGAAGCTCGGGAGAGATCTTATCTCCAGTCAAGATTGAAGGAGATCTTATCTCCTATTAAAGTTGAAGGAGATCTTGTCGAGGTCTCTCCTCTCACCTCATCTAAAATGAATGAAGCCTTCAATTTTGCTTACGTTAGGATGAGGTTCTCCTTCTATTTCTAACGGACTGTAGGAACACAGAAGGGCCGTTGTCAGAGCCTCTTCCTTCATCTCGTCTAAAATGAACAAGGCTTTTGATTTTGCTCACGTTAGGATGAGGATCTTCTCCTATTCCTAATGGACTGTAGGAGCACTTAAGCACCATTGTCAAGGCCTTTCTCCTCATCTCGTCTAAAATGAATGAGGCCTTCAATTTTGCTCACGTTAGGATGAGATTCTCCTCCTATTCCTAATGGGCTGTAGGAGGCACATAAGGATCGATGTCAGGGCCTCTCCCCTCATCTCATCTAAAATGAATGAGGTCTTCGATTTTTGCTCACATTAGGATGAGGTTCTCCTCCTATTTCTAATGGACTGTAGGGGCACTAAGGGTCGTTGTTAGGGCCTCTCCCCCATCTCGTCTAAAATAAACGAGGCCTTCGATGTTGCTCACGTTAGGACGAGGTTCTCCTCCTATTCCTAACGAGCTGTAGGAGTATATAAGAACCGTTATCAGGGCCTCTCCCCTCATCTTATCTAAAATGAACGAGCCTTTCGATTTTGCTCACATTAGGACGAGGTTCTCCTCCTGTTCCTAACGAACTGTAGAGGCACATAAGGGCCATTGTCAGGACCTCTCCCTTTATCTTATCTAAAATAAATGAGATCTTCGATTTGCCGAGGTTAACATGGCCATTTTTGATTGCTTCTTTCCTATCATCACATAGTTTTTGCACCAAGAAACAATAATGTTGAAATGGAGAAGTTTTATTAAAGAAAAATTACTGGTAGTACATTCTTAGATTTTCTGAATTCTAAGGTCGTGAGAGTATTATTCCTCCAAGCTCCTTCAGGCGATAAGCTCTAGGTTGGACGACCTCCTTTATTTCATACAGGCCTTCTCAATTTGGGGCAAGCCTTCCCTAGCTCTAAGGCTAAGAGATGGTGGCTCACCGAAGTACTAAGTTCTTCAGAGATAGTGTTGATGATGCCGAGAGGCTGTTGATCTTCTTGTTGTTTCTCACTCCTTGGTGGTTCTGACTGCGGTAGTGCCCTCGGTCGATCTTCTCTTGCTTCAAGCCGATGTTTATGGAGCATTGAGGAAAGCATAGTTGTGAAATCTTCTGGGAGGAGAACTTCTTCGTATTCTTCTGTCGGGACTTCTTTGACGACGAGCTCGAGGAGGAGTTCAGACTTGCTTGCGCTCAAAAAAGTCCGTGAGCATGGTCAAATTTCATTCGGCCCTCCATCAACTGTGAGTTTATTAGATTCGCCTGTGTGTCGCTCTCCTGTGGCTTTCTCATCCTTCAATTTGAAGATTTCTTCCACTCGAACATATTTTTCAACCCGAGCTAGCAAATCGGTAAAGTTTCTGGGATACTTCTTCTTCAGAGAGAATAACAAATCATTCTTCTGAAGGCCATCCTTGAGTGTGACCATTGCAATAGACTGGTCTAGGTTTCGGACTTTCAATGCAGTGGCATTAAACCAGATGACATAAGTTTGGATAGATTTTTTCTCATTCTGCTTGATATACATTAGAAAATTTGAACCTCAGCACGGACGTTGGCTGCTGACGAAGTGAGCCGCAAATTGATGGCTCATCTGGTCAAAAGAAAAGATCGTATTCGACTTCAATGCCGAGTACCAGTTTCTTGCTGCTCCCTTTAAGGTAGATGAAAAAGCTTGGCATAAGATGGCATCTGGTGCACCATGGAGTAGCATCATGATCTGAAAGACCTTCAGATGATCGATCAGATCAGAGGTTCTATCGTAGCTTTTAAATTGAGGAAGCTTGACATTCAGCGGAATGGGCCCTTGCATAATCCTCTAAGAAAAAAGAGGATCAGGGCAAATATTATTACCATATGAGGAGGGAGTATGACAGAGCTCTTCAATTTGTCGACTCATTTTCTGAAGTCTTTGATTCAGGAGATCTTCATAATCATTGATCTCCTAAGTTTTTTGATGGGACGGAGGCAAAGCTTCCCCCAGGGTCAAATTATGGTCCGAGCAATGGCTCTTCGCCTTCTATTTTCTCTTTTCGGAGGTCATCGATTGGCTAGCCCGAGTCGACCATCCTTCGATCGGATCATGAAGCTCCAAAAAAGTCTACTCCAGTTGAATTGACATCGGAGCCTGCCGATATATGGCCTGCACTGCCTCCATGAGACTGTGAACCTGTTGGACTAGTAGGTTAAACTGCTTCGCATCCATCATGACTGTAGGTGGAGCTTGAATTATCAGAGCTGGAGCAAAAATAGATGGATCTGGATGGAATTTGGCTATAGAGGCTGTTGATCATCGAATTGAAGCTTTCTTGGGAGGCTTTTTTTTTTGGAAAAAATTCTAGAGTAAAAAAAGAGAGATCACTGTTGAGCACTCCTTTAAGAATAAAAAAACTTTAGAAAAGAAGATGCCCTCCTTCTAGCACCAATCCTATTGGTACAGAATCTGATTGATGTCGGATCGAGCTAGAGTTGGAGAAGAAGAGGTCGCCGCTGGTGACCTACAAAATAAAGTCCCATCCGAAGTTGATGGTCGTGGCTCCGGCAGGATCCTCCGATGATCAAGTAAGCTCTTCTGGCCAATAGAAATGGAGTGCTCAGGCAAGAATTTAGTAGAGTTTTAGAAAGAAGAAAAGAGCTTAGAGAAAATATATTTGAAGGATTCTTTTTTATAGATGGAGCCTGTCGTAACCATTCGATAGTGGAGTCACCTATAGCAGACTAATAAATGATAGTCGTAACCATTCTGATAAATGTTAGTCGTAATCGTCCGATAATGGGATCGCCTATTCGTTAAGATTTAATAGTTGAAGTCTGGAGGAAGCAGACATTGGTTGGTAAAGAACTTTGACATATATTAATTTCAGAGGAGTTCGAACTCCTAAAGAAAATACGGCTAGAGAGGATCATCTGGGAGGAATACTACTTGAAATCTAAAAGTAATCCATTGAAGGAATCTAGATAAAGTTTGATTGAAGGAGAAGTTTGGAAGGAGTTTGGCTTCTAGAGGAATCTGATTGAAGAAGAAATTCAGAAGAAATTTAGCTCCTGTAAAAATTCAACTGAAGGAGAGGTCCGAAAGGAGTTCGGCTTCTGAAGGAATCCGATTGAAGGAGACGTCCGAAAGGAGTTTGGCTCCTGTAGAAATCTGACTGAAAAAGAGATCTGGAAGGAGTTCGACCACTGAAGGTAGTGTAGGTTCTTGAAGAAGTTCAACTAGGGTTCGACTGCTGGAGGAAGTCCGGAAGGGATTCGATCGTTGGATGAGTTCGGCTACTAAAGGAGTTCGATCGGGGTTCGACTGTTGGAGGAGTTCGGCTGCTAAAGAAGTTCGGTCGGAGTTCGACTGCTGGAGGAAGAATTTTCAATTGAAGCTTTTCCATGACTATTACTCACATTAGGCTAAGCATCAGACTAGACTTCGATGGAAGTGGGGTTTATCTCCAATAGATAATACTTGTAATACACTTCTAGGGGTAATTTTATAATTTTGACTATAAATTAATAAAATAATTATTTTTATCATAGTATGCATTTAAAGTGTCTGTGATACATTCTTTGAGTTAATGATAATGATAATTCATATTTTTAAGAGTTGAAAATTTAAGGTATGAATTTTTATAATTAACTCATAAACTCCTCCTAACCATAGGATCGTCATGAGGATAGTGATCGATTCGGAAGGTTGGCATACGATCGCTTCTTTAGGATAGACAAGTCTTGAGTCTATGATGTGGAGACACTAGAGCGAAAGTATAGGTACTCGTTAGAGAATGAGAGTACTGAGCCTGACCACTTCAAATAGTCATAAAGGAGTCTATCTTCTCATCGACGACTGGCTCGATGTTACAGTGGTGTATCTGGTTCTTTGATCTTAGGTGCATCGATAGTTCACCTTGAGGGTGTTATAGTTTGACTACACCATAACTCGATCTTCTAGCCATTTAGAATTTTGAGGTGTATGTTGGCTATAGCATGTTCATTATAAAAATTGGATTGTACTAATAGGAGATCTATCTACCTCGGTAGATGAGGAGTAGCCCTATGATGATCATGAGATTGAGTCCACAAGCCTATGGCCATGGTAGTGTGAAGATGATAGAAAGAGTTTCTATTAGTATTTTACATCGAACTCGAATCGAATGATTAATTCATATGATGGATATTGGGTTTGATGAGTTCACCTTAATCCTAATCCTGTCGAAGCTCAAGATAGAAGAACCCAATCACATAGGTAGATGCATCGAGAAGTTCACTTTCGATTCTGATGGGTTGCCATCATATTCTACTAGATGTCACTAGTAAATTTTGGAAGCAATTAGAATGATCTTAATGATTGATCATTCTAATTGTATGAATCAAAAAAGTTTTGGTCCATCGAAAGATATTTTGATGATGTCGATGATGAAGATCGTGACATATCTCATTACCATACGAAATTAAACTTAACTGGATCACACAAACAAGACTTTGGATCTAGATGTGATCAGTCAGGCTAACCTAGTTTGATTGATTTAGATTAGATCTAATTAGGTTTAAGAAAATCATGCTAGCACATGATTGAGCCTAACTTTCTCCTTTTGTAGTCTTTCTGGTTTGTCTCGATTGAGCCAAATTAGTTTAAGCTTACTAGAGAACCCTGTATAGGTTTGTCTTTATCTTACTGGTGCTTGTCTAGGTCAGAAAAGAAATGTTTTAATCCATTAGGTAAAAATAAGATAATACTTGCTAATTTCTATCGCCACCTACAATTTCTTGTCACTACCGAGACATGAGATGTCTCAATGCAGGAAAGAAGGGGTAGGGGCATGTGCCCCTTTGGACATCTCCTTGGGGTGCATGCCTCCTTGGACTCCATGCATAAGAATGTGCGCACGCCCCTAGTTGGCGTGCGCACATGGGGGCGTGCACACATGGGGATAAGGGAAGAATCCCATATAAATGGGACTCTAGAGGCTGCATGGGCGTGCGCACATAGGGATAAGGGAAGAATCCCATATAAATGGGACTCTAGAGGCTGCATGATGGCTTTAAACTCTTAGGCACCAAAAGTATTTGGGCCTATCCATACTTGACGCCATCTATGGAGAATTAAAGGGTCTCTAATATGATTGGATCAGGTGACATCATTCCATTAATCAGATTTAGATCTGATTAATCCGAGCAATATGATTGGTCGATCCTATGTGGTACTACATGGCATAGCAGGATCTATTTAAACCTTATCTGTGCCTAGGATTTTACGAGTTTGCCTATTCACCATGCCGCAAGGTTGCCCCTCCTCTCTTCCATGCCTTTCTTATTGGAAATTATGTCCCAAAGTCAATCGTCAGCCTGTTGATGGTTGAGATATTGTAATTAATTTATTAATTAATAAAAAATATTTTGGCATCTTTTTTCATCAGAGGTGGATATGTCTACTTCATCACTTTTATAGATGATCTATCTAATATGGATATGTCTATCTGATGAAACATAAGTCGGATCTTTTGAAATGTTCAAACGATTCCGAAGTGAAGTAGAAAAATAAACTAAAAAGAGTATTAAACTCTTTCGATCTGATAGAGGAGGAGAATATATTCTGATGAGTTTCTCACATATCTAGGAGAGAATAGAATTCTCTCCCCAATGGACTCCTCCTAGAACACCACAGCATCATGGTGTATCTAAAAGAAGGAATCGAACTGTTAGATATGGTCCGATCCATGATGGGTTTGCCAGCTTATCGATATCCTTCTGAGAATATACACTCGAATTGGCTTGCTATCTTTTAAATAGGATTCCAAGTAAATCTATGGTTAAAACTCTATATGAGATATGGATGGGGCGTAAGCCAGCACTTTCACACCTTAGAGTTTGAGGTGCCCGATTTATGTCAAATGATTAATTATAGATTAAACTTAGACCTAGGTTGATAAGTGTACATTCATAGGATACTCAAAAGAGATCAAAGGATACTATTTCTATCATGCTGATGAACAAAAGATGTTCGTCAGTCTTAGGATAATCTTTTTGAAAAGAAGTTTCTTAGTGAAGAAACTATTACCTCTAAGGTTGAACTTGATTGAAGTTCAACAAATAGAAAGTCCGAACAAGATTGTTGAACCTAAGTTGAATTTGATCAGATCAAATTCGAAGTCTAGTGAACCATACCATTAGACGATCCGGTAGAGTACCGCACCATCTTAGATAGATACTTGGATTCTTGGTCTAGGATGGTTGATCCCATCGAACTCGATGAGAATGATGATATCCAATCACTTATATGGATGCAATGCAGATATCCGACTCTGAAAATGACTAGAAGCCATGAGATCCGAAATAGATTCCATGAAGGTCAATGATGTATGAACATTAGTTGACCCACTTGAAGGGTTAAACCCATCGGATGTAAATGGATATTAAAAGGAAAAGAGTGCAGACGAAAAGGTGGAGACCTATAAAGTCCATCTGGTTGCCAAGGGGTATCATCAATATTATGGTATTGACTATGATGAGACATTCTTCCCAGTGTGCAATGCTCAAATTCCATTCGGATAATGCTTGCAATAGCCTATCCACCTAGACTATGAGATCTGGCAGGATGGATGTGAAGACGGCTTTCTTAAATGAAGAAGCTAATCGAAGAGATGATATATAATACAACCTGAGGGGTTTACATCCACAAATGAGTCCAAGGTGTGCAGACTTCAGAGATCCATTTATGGATCAAAGAAAGCATCTTGGAGTTGGAACATGCATTTTTGATAAAGTGATCAAAACGTATGTGCTTCATTAAGAACGGAGAAGAATTCTGCATTTACAAATGGACAAATGGTCCAGTAGTGATATTTCTTATTTTGTACGTGGATGACATTCTCTTAATTGAAAATAAACATTTTCGTACTATAAGGAATTAAAAGTTTGATTGTCATTCACAGTTTTTTCATGAAGGACTTGGGTGAAGCATCCTACATCCTAGGGATGAAGATCTATAGGGATAGATCTAAAAAGATGCTTGGTATATTTCAGTCCACGTAGATAGAAACTATGCTGAAGAGCGTTCAGCATGAGAATTTCAAAAAAGGGCTATCTTTCGATAGGTCAAAAAATTTCTCTCTCTAAGAAGGATTGTTCGATAACTTTTGGAAGAGAGAGACTGTATGAGTAGAATTTTATATGCTTCGATAGTGGGTCTATTATATATGCAATGACATGTACGAGATCAGATTGTGGTATACTCACTAGGAGTTAGTGAGTAAAATACCAGTCTGATCCATAAAGAAAATCACTAGAAGGTGGTTAAAACCATCCTTAAGTAATTTGAAAAATACTAAGAACCAATAGTTGATTTATGGTGAGTCAGATCTGAAGCTTATAGGATTTACAGACTCCAGCTTTCAATTTGAACATGATGACAGTAAAAGTATGTCGGAATAATCTCTTTACTCAAAATGGTGGAGCTATCTATTGAAAAAAGTTTCAAGCAGCATACAGTAGTTGACTCTATTTGCGAAGCAGAGTACATGGCAGCATCAGATGCAGCAAAGAAAGCTGTGGCTGAGAAAGTCATTACTGAGCTTGGAGTAGCATCCTTTCATTGATGGTCCAATCCTGCTCTACTATTAACAGCACTGGCGCCATAGCTCAAGCAAAGGAATCGAAAGCACACAGTAGACAAAGCATATTTTGTGCTGCTTCCATTTGGTTCGTGAGATCATGGATCATGATGATGTCGGACTTTCAGAAGATCGATGAAAAGGAAGAACCTAGCTGACCCCTTCACTAAACCCCTAACAATCAAGGAGTTTTGACAATCATAAGTCGAAGATGGATATTAGATACTATGTCGAGTAGCTTTAGGATAAGTGAGAATTATTTTGGAATAGCACGAACTGTTAGGTTGATCTAATTAAAATTAATTAAACTAATTGGTGTCTAAGATAAACCAGATCAGTAATTTTTAATTGGTAGCCTACTTATCTGGCCATTTCTGATGGTGTCTAAGGCAAGCTTTGGTAGACCCTCCTATTGATCGAACTTACCTGGCCTTTTGGTGAGATTATGTTTTGATTGAATTACTTAACTATTCGAGCTGACCCATGTCAGCTAGGTAAATTAGTGTGATTGATTTAGGTGCTCCTAGACCAGCCTGTTAGTGGTCTCCCTTAAGCTAACTTGGTAAAGTCAGTGGGATGATCATGACAAGCTGATTAATCTGACCTACTCACTTCTATAAATAAATTATTTAAAATTATTAGGTCCCTAAAATGAAATAGTTATATGATAACTGAATCATAGTCTTTCATTAAAGTGGATGATAATGGGTCCATCAGTTGGATAATCATTAGAGGCCCAAAGGCCTAGTGCTTATCGGTTGATGGAATTATCATTCATTTTATGATCTCTTTGATACATCTTTCTAAATTGTGGTCAGGTGGGTCAACCAAAGTTGGGCTTGATCATTCGTTGGTTAGATGGGCTAAGTATGGTCATATTAATGGTTGGATCTAATTGAACTCTTTTCTGAGAAGGCCAAAGCCAACTGATCAGGGGCTGGGCCAAAATTTAATTACTAAAAATTATTTGAAGAAATAATTGGTTATGAACCTATCCTTAGATGTACATGGGTTGGCCAACCATAGTTGAACTCGTATGCAGTCTATGTGGATTCTAGTACCTACTAAGGAATTAGGATAATTCCTCAAATTGGAGCTAGAGGCTATCAATTCGAATAAAATAGTGGAAGAAATCTTTTGATCAAAGTCCAAATCTTTAGGTTTAATGAATCAATTACTAATTAGGTTTTATTTTTTTTATGCAGACATGGCCACTTCTCAATCACTCCGATCATTGTTGGACAATGATAAGTTGGTGGGATCCAATTTCGGTAGCTGGTATCGAAAGTTGAAGATTGTTCTAGAGCATGAACGGATCCTATATGTGCTGACGGATCCTGCACCTGAGGAGCCAGCTGCTAATGCACGTGGAATAGTCAAAGATACTTATCAGAAGTGGCTCAGTGATCGAACCATGGTGCACTGTATTATGCTAGCTGCGATGAGCGATGAGTTCAGTCGTAGGTTTGAGATAGCTCAGCCAAACGAAATGCTCCAAGTATTGGAGGATTCTTTTGGCACACCCGATGACGTTGAGAGGCACAAGACTAGTTACGCCATCTTCAATGCCAGAATGCAGGACAGAGTCTCTATCACTGATCTTGTACTGTACATGATCGAGCTGATAGAGCGCTTGAGCAAACTCAGCCTTTTCTTGTATGAACAACTTAGAAAAGATGCAATACTGAACTCACTGCCAAAGTCCTATCTCCCTTTCCTTACTCATTACAGAATGACAAAGCTTGAAGTAAACTACCACAGCTTACTGGGGTTACTTTAGAACTTTGAGAAGGATCACCAGCTCTATAAAGAGTCGGTGAACTTAGTGGAAGGTTCGTCTTCTGGTTCTCGATCCTTTAGAAAAGAAAAGAAGAACAAGAAAAAGAAAACAAAGAATTGCAAGTTCAGGCTGGGACATCAGTGTAGGGCTAGATTAGAAAGATCAAGTTCGATAAGAGTCAAACTGAATGCTTCTTTTTCAAGAAGCGACGGCATTAGAAGAGGAATTATCCTTAGTACATTGCCTCCCTAGATCCGAACAGGCAGAGAAAGAAGTAAGCTATTGCTGGGTAAGGTATTTATATGATAACTTCTTATAATTTTTTTATTTGAGATATTACTGACTGGATATTGGATACTGGTAACCCTTACCATATTTATAATTCATTACAAGAATTGTAGGTCAGTAGAAGATTCGAGCAAGATGAGAGATTCCTGAACATTGGAGATGAAAGATCTGTTTTAGTTCTAGCTTTAGAAATTTTAAAACTTGTATTTGAATCTCATAGAGTTATTTTTAGCGATTGTCATTTCTGTCTTAGTTTTTTTTAAATATCATTTTTATAGGCCTTTTGGCCATGAATAATTATGAAATTTCAATAAATAAATAAGTTTGTAATGTCATTATGAATGGTGTTACTGCTTTCTATGGATAATTGAATAATGATATATATATGTTATCACAACCTGTTAATGTAGTCTATCCTACTGGCAAGTATCATAGATTAGATAGTGTATCAGATATCTACTTATGGCACTGTAAACTAGGTCATATAAATAAGAAAAGGATAAATATGTTGACTCAAAAAAAATTTCTCGAAGTCAGTGATTATAAATCACTTCTAACCTATGAGTCCTGTCTTCTTGGTAAAATGACCAAGTCACCTGAAAAAGATGAGAGAGCCAATGAGCTCTTAGGTCTAGTACATACTAATGTATGTAGACCAATGAGCATAAGTGCCAGAGGTGGATATGTCTACTTCATCACTTTTATAGATGATCTATCTAGATATGGATATGTCTATCTGATGAAACATAAGTCGGATTCTTTTGAAATGTTCAAACGATTCCGAAGTGAAGTAGAAAAATAAACTAAAAAGAGTATTAAAACTCTTCGATCTGATAGAGGAGGAGAATATATTCTGATGAGTTTCTCACATATCTAGGAGAGAATAGAATTCTCTCCCAATGGACTCCTCCTAGAACACCACAGCATCATGGTGTATCTAAAAGAAGGAATCGAACTGTTAGATATGGTCCGATCCATGATGGGTTTTGCCAGCTTATCGATATCCTTCTGAGAATATACACTCGAATTGGCTTGCTATCTTTTAAATAGGATTCCAAGTAAATCTATGGTTAAAACTCTATATGAGATATGGATGGGGCGTAAGCCAGCACTTTCACACCTTAGAGTTTGGAGGTGCCCGATTTATGTCAAATGATTAATTATAGATAAACTTAGACCTAGGTTTGATAAGTGTACATTCATAGGATACTCAAAAGAGATCAAAGGATACTATTTCTATCATGCTGATGAACAAAAGATGTTCGTCAGTCTTAGGATAATCTTTTTGAAAAGAAGTTTCTTAGTGAAGAAACTATTACCTCTAAGGTTGAACTTGATGAAGTTCAACAAATAGAAAGTCCGACACAGATTGTTGAACCTAAGTTGAATTTGATCAGATCAAATTCGAAGTCTAGTGAACCCATACCATTAAGACGATCCGGTAGAGTACCGCACCATCTAGATAGATACTTGGATTCTTGGTCTAGGATGGTGATCCCATCGAACTCGATGAGAATGATGATGATCCAATCACTTATATGGATGCAATGCAGATATCCGACTCTGAGAAATGACTAGAAGCCATGAGATCCGAAATAGATTCCATGAAGGTCAATGATGTATGAACATTAGTTGACCCACTTGAAGGGGTTAAACCCATCGGATGTAAATGGATATTTAAAAGGAAAAGAGGTGCAGACGAAAAGGTGGAGACCTATAAAGTCCATCTGGTTGCCAAGGGGTATCATCAATATTATGGTATTGACTATGATGAGACATTCTTCCCAGTGGCAATGCTCAAATCCATTCGGATAATGCTTGCAATAGCTATCCACCTAGACTATGAGATCTGGCAGATGGATGTGAAGACGGCTTTCTTAAATGAAGAGCTAATCGAAGAGATGTATATAATACAACCTGAGGGGTTTACATCCACAAATGAGTCCAAGGTGTGCAGACTTCAGAGATCCATTTATGGATCAAAGAAAGCATCTTGGAGTTGGAACATGCATTTTGATAAAGTGATCAAAACGTATGGCTTCATTAAGAACGGAGAAGAATTCTGCATTTACAAATGGACAAATGGTCCAGTAGTGATATTTCTTATTTTGTACGTGGATGACATTCTCTTAATTGAAAATAACATTTTCGTACTATAAGGAATAAAAGTTTGATTGTCATCACAGTTTTTCATGAAGGACTTGGGTGAAGCATCCTACATCCTAGGGATGAAGATCTATAGGGATAGATCTAAAAAGATGCTTGGTATATTTCAGTCCACGTAGATAGAAACTATGCTGAAGAGGTTCAGCATGAGAATTTCAAAAAGGGCTATCTTTCGATAGGTCAAAAAATTTCTCTCTCTAAGAAGGATTGTTCGATAACTTTTGAAGAGAGAGACTGTATGAGTAGAATTTTATATGCTTCGATAGTGGGGTCTATTATATATGCAATGACATGTACGAGATCAGATGTGGTATACTCACTAGGAGTAGTGAGTAAATACCAGTCTGATCCTAAAGAAAATCACTAGAAGGTGGTTAAAACCATCCTTAAGTATTTGAAAAATACTAAGAACCAATAGTTGATTTATGGTGAGTCAGATCTGAAGCTTATAGGATTTACAGACTCCAGCTTTCAATTTGAACATGATGACAGTAAAAGTATGTCGGAATATCTCTTTACTCAAAATGGTGGAGCTATCTATTGAAAAAGTTTCAAGCAGCATACAGTAGTTGACTCTATTTGCGAAGCAGAGTACATGGCAGCATCAGATGCAGCAAAGAAAGCTGTGGCTGAGAAAGTTCATTACTGAGCTTGGAGTAGCATCCTTCATTGATGGTCCAATCCTGCTCTACTATAACAGCACTGGCGCCATAGCTCAAGCAAAGGAATCGAAAGCACACCAGTAGACAAAGCATATTTTGTGCTGCTTCCATTTGGTTCGTGAGATCATGGATCATGATGATGTCGACTTTCAGAAGATCGATGAAAAGGAGAACCTAGCTGACCCCTTCACTAAACCCCTAACAATCAAGGAGTTTGACAATCATAAGTCGAAGATGGATATTAGATACTATGTCGAGTAGCTTTAGGATAAGTGAGAATTATTGAAAATTATGTTCCAAAGCCAATTATCAACCTATTGATGGTTGAGATATTGTAATTGATTTATTAATTAATAAAAAAATATTTTGGCATCTTTTTTCATCATAAATTTACATCTTCTAATGAACTCCATTGTTGTGATGAAGTCTTTAAAACTATTTAGTTTCGATAAAGAGAGAATTTATTGATTAGTCCTTAAATTTGTTCACGATCAAATGATAGGCTGTTAATTAGGATGATAGCATCTATCGAGCATAGGTCGCTATATACCATATAGGTTGGTTGTCCTCATAACTAAGGAGTGTGGAGATACTGGTATGACATACAGATGAGATGTATGGGTACATCGTCATTGAACGTGACCAACTCTAGAGCATTCTGCTATCAAGAATGTCTCTGATGGGATATAAGTATAAGTATCCCTTAGACTTGAGATCATCTTAGTGACTTGCAAGCAACTCACTGTGCTTTGGTACTGGACTAACTGAATTTCTAATTTAGTAATGGAAGGCTTCTGGGCATAGTCAAGTATTTGCGAAGTCGGAGTATGATCAAGATGGAATTGACCACTCCAAGAGTTGGAGAAGAATGTATCACTGTATTTCAATATAACAAAACCTTGGCCAGGATAATCCATCAGATAGATTTGATATTTTAAAATATAATGTGGACAATCTGATCAAAGTTGATAGTTAAACTCTGAGATGTCCTACGAGCATTATGGTCAAGGAGATGAATTATATGGAAACTATATTTGCATGGTTTCTAAGGATGATTTTCTACACCTTTCGACCTATCCGACCGTCGGGTATCATTGCTAGATGATCACTTTGATTGGTATAAAAATTTATTTCTATGCTATTAGCTTAGATTTGCATTTATGAGGTCACACACATTAGAGTTCATATTCCGATCGGATGGTTGATCAGCGATTTAGAATCATTTTAGGGTTAAACAATCAATACAATTGGTGTTTAACTTAGTGCAAGTGTTGCAGGAAGATCGATTAGCAATTCTATTGCTAATTAGCTTAATTTAATTAAACCAAAAGGATAAAATTAAGTCTTATTAAATATAATTTAATTAATTTGATTTGAGCTTGATTGGATCAAGTCCAATAAGCCAAGTGCAAGGAAGAACTAGTGCTAGTCTAACTAGGACTCGGGTCAACCTAATTTTCTAATTTGATTAAAAAATTAAATTAGAATTAAATCTAATTTAATTTAATTTAATTAAGTTTTTAAATGGATTAGGATCTTATTTAATTGAGTTGGTTTACTCTTATTTTTATTTGGTTAAAAGACCTTGTTTGACCAAGTCAAAATAGGAGTCATAGTGTGACTAGGACTCCTTATTCCTTGCACCACCTAATCCTCACACCCCACCCTTTTTTTTATGTTTTTACATGAATAATCTCCACACCCAAGGTTTCTCATGCCTCCCTTCTCTCTTTCTTTTTCTCATATGAAAGTTTATTGGAAGACCAAGTCAAAAGGGAAATTAGTTTTGCTTAAGGATTCTATGAGATAGAATCCTTGTCAACCAAAACTCTTCCCATAAGTGTGCCGACCCATCCTTCCTTATTTTCTTTGATTTTCATAGTAAAAGAGGATATTTTTTTGTGCGCACCCCTTTTTGGTCCATGGTAGAAAAAAGGTAGGGGCGCCTAAGAGTTGGGCGCCCCAACAACTTCCCTTCTTTGGTCCTTCCTAGTCTAGGTTTTTGACCTAACTTGGACTCTGCATATCTTTTTATTTAAAAATAATTTTTAGTTAAACTTTTTATGGATTGTATATATTTGAGAGGCCTCTTTGTTATAGAAGAATCAAAAAAAAAATTCATCTGGGTCATGGAGATATTGAAAACACAAATTAGGGTGTCTAAAAAAAGAACAAAGAAGAAGAAGAGGGTCTTCTTCTAGGATTTTTATTCCAGATCTCTTCCTCCCTTTTTGTAAGCTTTTGAGAGTTGTCTCAGTATTACAAATCTTTCTTTTTTGTTTTGATATTTTAGAGTATCTAAGTTTTGAAGAAAAAAGCATCGGATCATCCATCGAAGAGAGATCAGCATAGTGCTAGCATACTGTGCTGATTTTCTGCATCAGAATCTCTAATCATGTTCGTGGGCTCGTGTGGATGACTTCTAGAGGCCGAACGCATGTGTGGCTCATGACTTCATCCTCAAGTCTGGATCAGTAAGTTAAAATGTCTAACTTGCTCAGGTAATAGATCTGATCTATTAACTTCATACATGCATTTGATGCAGTGTACATCTAGCTTGATTTGATCAACCTTTTCTTTCTTATTTGATTATAATTTTTGATTTAATATCATACCTTGATCATGTAATAGGACTAAGATCTAGATGTTTACATGTTTATTTAAATAAATATTTGATTTATTTAAGTCTTTCACTATATGATCTTGAAAAAATTTCAAGATCTACCTGTGAAACCCTAGATCTGGTTCCTTCATCCCTTTTGTCTTCTCTCTTCCCTCTCCATACCTAAAAGGTTGGGCAAATCCAACAAGAAAGATTAAGTTATTGGTGCAAGGATTAGGAAGACATACAACATGTTCGTGAGATGAGTGCACAGCCTTCATCGATCTTTTGAAGGCTCTACGAATCAGATCTAGATCTAATTTTTAGAAATTAGATCTAAAAAAAGATCATGTCTTAATCTTATCTGAGTGGATACCAGTAGATACCAGACATGTGCATGGCTTGATCTAGGACCTCTGGACTGCAGCAGATCATCGACAGGATAATCAGATTATCCAAACCAAGGTATAAAAATTTAATTTAATTTAATTTTTAATTTTAATTTTAATATTAAATCTATAGGATCAAATTTAAGATATCTTAGATCTGATTAGAATTTTTTAAAAAAAAATTAAAGTATCTCTTTAGATCCAATCAAATCTGAATGATCTTATGATAGAAAAATGCTGATTTTTCTTCAACTGATATTAGAGCTGCATTTATAGTTATTCAGATCTATTTTAAATCTAATTTTTATTATAATTTATAATTTAATATTAAAAATTTTAGATGTCACATCAGATGTGATCAGATCTGAAATCAAAAAATTAAAATTTTAGATTCATATTAATGATTGTATGAGATACATGTCTAGACTAGGTGTAGAATTATTCTATGTATAGTCTAGTATAATTTTTCTTTTTAATATGATTAAAATATTTTTTAGATCTTTTAATTTTTATTTTTTGATGTTATAAATATTATAATTAGATTTAAAAATAAAAATAAAAATTTTTAAATTTTATATATGATATAAATGATGCATGCCTAGACTAGTTGTAGAATAGTTCTATGATTTATCTAGAATAGAATTTATTTGATGTGATCAATTTAAAATTTTATTTTTTAGATATTATATATGATATATCAGATCTAATAGCATGCATATCTAATTTAATATTTGATACATGAGATGTATACAGAACATGCATGAATAGATCTATGATCTTATATTTGATATATGTTATAGAACTTAATCTTTGTAGTTTAGTTATTATTTTTTATTAAGGTATTCTCCTTGGCTGTCCGTTCATAAGAGTAAGAAGGATTTAAAGGATGTCTCTTCCCATTCGATGGGATACTCTTATGATGATCAAGGACCTAAAAGAGCTTGAGAAGCTCAGTGTCAAGCTAGATAGGGACTTACAAATTGATGTGATCTTGTAGTCCTTGACTGATGCATATGGATAGTTCATTATGAACTTTTATATGCATAAGCTATAATGTACTTTAGCTAAATTGATGAACATACTGGTTATTGCTAAGCTTTCTTTGAAAGATTTAAAGGGCTCAGTGCTTGCTGTGGAGTGGACTTCTTCCAAGAAAAATCTTTTGGAAAGAAAAAGAAGTCTGCAAAGAAGTAGAAGACAGATAGAGGGAAGAAGAAGAAAAAATCGAAGAAGAAGGTTGTGGACAAAGAAAAATATTTTCATTATAACACTGACGATCATTGGAAGTGAAACTGCCCTTTATACCTGGCCAGCCTAAAGAACAAAAAGGAGATAGGTCCTTCTGGAGGTATGCTCATTATGGAATCTAATCTTACGATTTCTTCTGCATCCAGTTGGATGCTTGACTCTAGTTTGAGTGCTCACTTGTGCACTTCTATGCAAGGTCTTGAGGAGAGCAAGAGGCTAAGGGATGGTGAGATGATCCTACATGTCGAAAATAGAGTAAGAGTTGCTACTATGGCTATGGAAACCTACCCTCTTCGACTAACATCAGAATTAGATTTAATTCTTAGAGACTGTTATTATATGCCTGCAGCAAGTCGGAATTTGATTTCTATTTCTTGTTTAACACAGGAAGGCTATGTAATTAGTTTTCTTAAGGACCATTGCAATATTTTTTTTGAAAGAAATAAAATTGCAAGTGGTTTCTTTTATAAATGGTCTCTATCAGTTACATATTGATGTTTCTATTTTTAATATTGAGCAAAACATAAATGCCATAGGATCAAAAAAATCTAAGGATAGTTTGAATGATAGGTATCTTAGGCACCTTAGGCTAGGTCATATAACTGAAGATAAAGTTAACAAATTGAAGAAATCTAGGCTATTAAGTCCGTTAACTTTCGAGTCATATCCGATTTGTGAATCATGCTTTCATGATAAAATGACCAAGCTTTCTTTTGTAGGATATGGGGAAAGGGCCACAGACCTACTTGCCCTGGTATACGCAGATGTGTGCGGCCCATTTAATGTACCGATCATTGGCAATTATATCTACTTCATCACCATTATCAATGATTTATCTCGGTATGGTATGCATATTTGATGCGACATAAGTCTAAAGCCTTTGAAAAGTGTTGCCTAAGGATGGCTATCCAAGAGAAGGGATGAATTAGATATTTAAAAATTTAAACTATGAATATACTGAATTTTAATGCTATGTGCTTGGTGAAATAAAGTAAAACACATGTATAGATGAAGAATAATAGAAATAAAACTATACAAATATAAACACTAAGCTTTTATAATAGTTCAGCACCAAACTCGGCACCTACGTTCACTCTCCAAGTAACCCACTTGAGAATTTAACTATAATCACTCAATTGATTATAGTTTGATTATTTTTCTCAGGTTCACAATCCAACCCGATTTGTTTTGACCTAGGCTCACCAACTACAACCTTTACAATGATTATTTTCTAGGCTCACATCAATTTAATTAGTTTTCTCTGGATCACCGACCAAAATCATACAAGATTATTTTTCTTTGGGCTAATAATCAACCTCGATTAGTTTTAACCTTGGCTTCCCAATCAAACCACTACAACGTCCAACTCTAGGCTTGGACTAACCCAAGTTTTTCATCCAAAAAAACTTGAAATAAAATATAAAAATACAAAGATTAAGTTTAGATAAATAAAAATTCTTTGAAGAATAAAAAAAAGTCCGAATGATAATAGTTGAATACTTGAGTGATGCTGAGACTCCTTGATTCTTGACTTGATTGCTTTCTCACTTCAATTCACTCTTGCTCTCACTTGCTTGAGAATGATTTATAGTAGAAGGATAAAAGTTAACTCTAAAATCAACTCCTCTTCTCTTTTCAGCTCATTCCTTTGGCTTTGTTCAATGAATACTCAATGAAACTCTCGAAAAGCTTCTCTTTAATGCTCAAAATATTTTCTAATATATTCTTAAGATTTTGCACCATTTTAATTCATTTTGGAGGTCTTCAGAAGTGATCTAATCATTAGAAACAAAAAAATAACCATTAAAAAAAGTTAGAGCTGAAAAAATATAATTCTGAAAAAATTAACCATTATAGTGAACTTAGTCGACTAAGTTTCTCTGAGTCGACTAAGTCTTAGTCTGCTCAATCTGACTTAGTCTGCTAAGTAGACAAAGCTTGAAAATCTACCTTTCTATCCTGCTGCTGTTCTTTGAGACTGAGTCGACTAACTTTTTAACTTAGTCGACTAAGTCTCCTAGGTCCTAAATTTTGATCTTTCTATGCTTTCTGTCTTCTTTATTCTCCAAGACTGAGTCGACTAACTCCTGGCTTAGTCAACTAAGTTCTGTGCCAAACGTGCCATGAGGTTTTTAGCAGCTTTTCTTCCCCAAATTTATTTGTAGGCTAGACTTACTTTCTAAACTTGATTTAACTCTTAGTAACCATTCTTTTTAAGGTATGTCGAGTCTAATTTTTCTTCAATGATCAGTTAATTGGAGGTACTCAATTTAATTGATAAAAATCACTTAGAGCATTATGAGCACTTAAAATTTAAACTACACATCCTCAAAAATAATATTAGTAACATAATAAATTATACTCAAAACTCTTTGTTATCATCAAAATCAATCTTTAGATCAATAATCTTCTTCTTTTTGATGATGACAACTTTTAAGTATATTCAAAATAATATATAGTGAGTTTCTAAAGAATTACATATTTAAAAGATATGAAATCACTAAATAATAAAAATATACTTCATTCTAGTTAAGTTCAAGTATATACTCAACAATAATTCTCTCCCTTTTTGATAACATCAAAAAGCTCATCCAAAGGATAAAAGACTAATCATCAAAATCAATAAGATATAAAAATTTTTCATCGAAGTTTTTTTTGAAAAACTTATCTTTTGATTTAAAAACATGTTTAAAGTACTTTTAGTTTCAGAAATTAGCTTGAATTCAAATATCAAAGGTTCTTCTCCTTTTTTTGAATGAATATGATCTTTTTAATTAGATTTTCAAGTATATACTTTTAAGCTTTAAGAGGAATAGAGTTTTTCAAAAGATTTAAATATGAAATCAAGCATAATATGTACTTTAATATTTAATCTTTTCTTTCAAAAAAATTTAATCAATTAAATTCAAAAAAGATATGTATCAAAAATATATAGAGCAAGTCAATGATAGTATCAGAGCAAAAGGAATTTTATAATAATTTTTAAATACACATTCAAAGTTCTATAGTACATTTAGATTTTCAAATGAGTTTCAAAAATAAATTTAAAAATTTATTTTGACTCCAACTAATTATCCAAAAATAAGATTGAGCAATTAAATCATGTAAGTCAAATATGATGATTACATGAAAGCTTAAATTAAAAATACTATAAAATAATTGATTGAGAATTTAAGATCATCATTCAATTTACTAAATTTTCAATCAAAACTAGATAATATTCAACAAATATCTCTCCTATTTTTAAGAGTAAATATAAGAAAATTCATCATAAAATATTTTTTTCTTTTTAAATAGTAGGTGAATCAAAAATATTTCTTCACTTTTTTCTTTCAAATTAAGCATTTTTAATTGATACCAAATTAATCTTTAACTATTTAGTCAAAATTTGCTTCTCCTTACTATATACCATATTTTTTAGTTTCATTTCTTGCTTATTCTTGACACAACAGAATCAATATATGTCCTTATTGAATTTTATTTCTCATAACCAAATTCATATCACATTAAAAAGATATAACATTATGACAAGATTTTGATGTAATTTGATATATTAAATTTATTTTCTTCATTTACAAAATTTTCTCTCCCTTATTGTCATCATAAGTGTTTACTATAATTTATGATACCAATTGAGTTTGAAAATATTTCTTTAAGAAATTTAGTTTATCAAATAGATATATCAATATTTCAAATTATTTTTACACTGTAATCATGAAAGTTCATAAATTAGTTTCATTTAATATATCTTCAATCATAATCAATCATAATACTCAATTATATAATCAATCAAAATCAAAATCAACAAGATAAAATATTGAATCATTTGATATGCAGTTGACTAATACTTAAATCATGAATCAATATTTTAATATTCTTTTTAATGAATTATAGGAGTAATTATCAATTATCGAGACTAACTTATCTCCAAGAATTTTAACTCCTCCATCTTTCATTTTGTGCCTTGAGCTTCCATAATTAAGGTGCCATTCTCTTTTGGATTAAAGGGATGTCAAGCACACCTGCACTCACAAAGATCAAGTATATTTTGGTACCTAAGCTAACTTGGGTCCTTTGAGGTTAGTATCAATGGTTTCTTTTAGAAACCAAATTTACTTAATCTTTATATTTTTATTTATATTAGCCCAACAATCAAATGATTTATATCCAGCTTTATTACATTTAATGCATGTAATAAATTTCTTATCAAAATGATATTTATCAATAGAAATTTTTGAAAACCTTAATTTTGCAAAAGAGTTAGCTTTAGATGTCACATTTTGTTTATCCATAAATATATGCAAATTTTATGAACTAATGGATAATTTATCTATAATTGATATTAGTTCATTTATTTCATTTTTCAAAGTTTCAGTCTTTTCTAATAAATCTTTTTGTTTAACTAGTAATTCATTCTTTTCATCTACTATAGATTTCAATCTATCCACTTCTTTTTATAGACTCTTATTTTGTTTAATTAAATCATCTTATTTAGTTTGCAAATCTTTCTTATCTTCTTCTAATCTATTTTTATTTTTACTCAAATCTTGATTTTCCTTCTTAAGCTCTTTATTTTTCAGCCTAATCTTTTTATATTCATTCATTAAATCATGAAAAGCTTCTAATAATTCATCAAAAGAAAATTTGGAAGGATTTTCATTGTTTACCTCATTGTTGTGAGCCATGAGACATAGATTTGCTATACTTTCCTCCTTTTTGTCCTTATTTTTCATTTCTTTGCATTGCTTTCTCTTAATTATTGCTTTCTTTATTTTTTGTTTCTTCTTCTTTTTCTTTTTTTCATCCTTATGGGCCATGAGATACAAGTTGGGATGAGCTTCCTTGTCTTCTTGGGAGCTTGATATTTTTTTTTGATTTTTTTCTCATAGATTGCTTCCAATTGATCCCAAATTTATTTTGCTAAAATACATGAAGAAATTGTATTAAATTCATTTATGTCTAATGAAGAATAAAGTATATTCATAGCTTTAGTATTTAGTTGGTTCATTTCTTTATCATACTCAAGCAATGCTTTGTAGGTATGTGAGCCATTGATTATAATCTTTCATAAGTTATAATCATGTGCTTGTATGAAGATATGCATTCGTGCTTTTCAATAACTATAATTTAAATCATTAAGCATTGGAGATTGATCAATAGAATAACCTTCATTAAGTAAAAATTCTATTTGGATTGCCATGATCTTTTACTCTTTGACCACTAGGTCAACAATCAAATATTAGAGTACTTGCTCTGATACCAATTATTGTCCAAGGATGGCTACCCAAGAAGAAGGGTGAATTGGATATTTAAAAATTTAAACTATGAATATGCTAAATTTTAATGCTATGTACTTGGTGAAATAAAGTAAAATATAAGTATAAATGAAGAACAATAGAAATGAAACTATACAAATATAAATACTACGCTTTATAGTAGTTCGGCATCAAACTCGACACCTACGTCCACTCCCCATGTAACCGCCTGAAAATTCAACTATAATCACTTAATTAATCATAGTTTAATTTTTTCTTGGGTTTTCAATCCAATCCAATTAATTTTGACCTAGGCTCACCAACTACGATCTTTACAATGATTATTTTTTGGGCTCACAATCAATCCATTTGGTTTTTCCTAGATCACCAACCAAAACCATACAAGGTTATTTTTCTTCGGGCTAATAATCAATTTTGATTGATTTTAACTTTGGCTCATCAATCAAACCACTACAACATTCAACTCTAGGTTTGGACCAACCCAAGTTTCTCACGCCAAGAAACTTGAAATAAATATAAAAATACAAAGGTTAAGTTTAGAAAAATAAAAGATCTTTGAAGAATCAAAAGAGGTTTGAATGATGATAGCTGAATGCTTGAGTGATGATGAGGATTCTTAATTCTTAACTTGATTGCTTTCTTACTTCAATTCACTCTTTCTCTCACTTGATTGAGGATGATTTATAGTGGAAGGATAAAAGTTAACTTTGAAATTGACTCTTTCTTTTCTCTTTTTAGTTTATTTCTTTGATTTTCTTTAATGAATACTCAATGAAACTCTAAAAAAGCTTCTCTTTAATACTAAAAATATTTTTTTATATATTTTTAAGATTTTATATTATTTTAATTTATTTTAGAGGTCTTCAGAAATGATCTAGCCATTAGAAATAAGAAAATAGCTGTTGAAAAAAGTTGGGACTGAAAAAATGTAGTTCTAAAAAAATTAGCCATTACCTTAGTCAACTAAGTTTCTCTAAGTCTACTAAGTCTTAGTCTGCTCAATCTGACTTAGTCTGTTAAGTAGATAAAGCTTGAAAATCTGTCTTTCTATCCTGCTATTATTTTCTAAGATCGAGTCGACTAACTTTCTGACTTAGTCGACTAAGTCTCCTAGGTCTTAAATTTTAATCTTTCTATGCTTTCTATCTTCTTTATTCTCTAATACTGAGTTGACTAACTCCTGGCTTAGTCAACTAAGTTTCATGCCAAGCATGCCATGAGATTTTTAGCAACTTTTCTTCTCCAAATTTATTTGTAGGCTAGACTTATTTTCTAAACTTGATTTAACTCTCATTGACCATTCTTTTTAAGATATGTCAAGTCTAGTTTTTCTTCAATGACCTCTTGATTGAAGGTACTCAATTTAATTGATGAAAATTACTTAGAGCATTATGAGCACTTGATATTTAAACAACACATCCTCAAAAATAATATTAGTAACATAACAAATTATATTCAAAACTCTTTATCATCATTAAAATCAATCTTTAGGTTAATAAAAAGTTTAAGAAATTCATACTCAAAGTAGAAAAAAATAAAAAAATCCATTAAGATTCTTCGATCACCATATGAGATATGGTATGGTAAAAAATCAAGTCTGAGTCATCTCAGAATTTGGGATTGTCCGGCTCATGTCAAGAGATAGCAGACGGACAAGTTAGAATTTAGATCCTTTAGAGCTTGATTCATTGGATATCCTAAAGAGTTATTAGAATATTATTTCTATCTTCTAGAAGACCATAATATGATTATGAGTCGACATGCTATTTTTTCTAAAAAATAATTTATTCAAGATAGTGACATCGGAAGATAGATTAGGCTAGAGAAGAAGATCTTTGAACAATAATGAGCTAAGGAACCTATTGAACCCAATCAAATGGAGCCAGTCCAAACACTACCTCTTCCACCTCAAAAATCAACTAGAGTTTTTCGTCCTCTTGAAAGGTACTTAGGTACTATTTTAGAGAATGTTGAGAAAATATTTTTCATAAAAAATAAGGTTCATGATGATGATCCCAAAATCTATGATAAGATGATATCAGATATCGACTCTAAGAAATAATTAGAGACAATGAAATCAGAGATTGACTCAATACGCTCGAACCAAGTCTGGATCTTAGTAGATCCACTTGAAGGTATAGTACCTATTGGGTGTAAATGGATCTTCAAAAGAAAGATAGGTGCAAATAGAAATGTAGAGATATTCAAAATAAGACTCGTAGCAAAAGGATATAGTCAGCGTGAAGGCATTGACTATTAGGATATCTTTTTGCTAGTGACCATGCTTAAATCCATCCATACATTGCTTGCTGTTGCAACATATTTTGATTATGAAATATGATAGATGGATGTAAAAATGACATTCTTAAATGGATATCTTGAGAAAGATATCTATATAGAATAGCTGCTTGATTTCACATCTAGTGATAGTGATCACAAAGTATGCAAGCTGCAAAGGTCCATATATGGACTTAAGCAAGCATCTCAGAGCTGGAATGCTTGCTTCAATGATGTGATCAAATTATTCAATTTCATAAAAAATGATGCGAAGCTGTGTGTATTCAAAAAGATCAGTGGGAGCGCTATTATCTTCCTCATACTGTATGTGGATGACATCCTTCTAATTGGAAATGATATTCCCATGCTGACCATGATCAAAATATGATTGTCTAAAGAGTTTTCTATGAAATACCTAGAAAAAGCATTCTTTATTTAGAAAATTAAGGTCTATAAGAATAGACCGAATAGAATGCTAGGACTTTCACAGAAGATGTACATAGAGAAGGTGCTAAAGAGGTTTAGCATGGAAAACTTCAAAAAAAATTTAGTATCCTTTAGACATGGCATTCATCTTTCCAAGAAGATGTGCCCTAGCACACCTAAGAAGATTGAACGCATGAGTAAGATCCCTTATGCTTTGATAATAAGGAGCCTCATGTATGCCATGCTATATACACGATCTGATATTGCCCATATTGTGAGTGTCACGAGCAGGTATTAGTCGAATCTAGATGAAGAGCATTGAACTTCTGTGAAATGTATCCTTAAGTACTTGAGAAGGACTAAGGATATGTTTCTAGTCTTTGATAATGGAGAACTTTAGATCCAGGAATATACAGACTCGAACTTTATGTCCGATATAGATGATCGAAAGTCGACATCTAGAAGTTTGTTTGTATGCAATGGTGGTGCTATTAGTTGAAAAAGTTTCAAGCAGACAGTGATAGCAGACTCCACCATAGAAGCAGAATACATCATAGTATCGAAAGCTGCGAAGGAGGCATTCTGGTACAAGAAGTTCACCGTAAAGCTCAAAGTGATGGCATCGGATACTGTTCTTTGGTACTGCGATAATAATGGTGCCATAGCTCTAGCTAAGGAGCCAAGGTCTCATCAAAAATTCAAGCATATCGAGCGGTGATTTCATCTGATCCATAATTATCTCGAGAAGGAATACGTTGAGGTCAAGAAAGTCGACACTGTAGATAATGTGGCTCATCCACTAACAAAGCCATAGGGACAACAGAAGATCGAAGCCCATCTTAAGAAGATGAGACATAGATTTGTAGCCAATTGGTTTTAGATCAAGTGAAAATTTGTTAGATATATGCCCTAGAAATCAGATTGACTAACACTTATAATACACTTCTAGGGATAATTTTATAATTTTGACTATAAATTAATAAAATGATTACTTTCTATCATAGTGTGTATTTAAAGTATCTATGATACATTCTTTGAGTTAATGATAATAATAATTTATATTTTAAAGAGTTAAAAATTTAAAGCATGAATTTTCATAATTAACTTATAAACTGCTCTTAACCATAAGATCGTCACGAGGATGGTGATCGATCCAAAAGGTTAGTGTACGATCGCTTTCTTAAGATAGATGAGTCTTGAGTCTATGGTGTGGAGATACTGAAGCAAGAGTACAGGTACTCATTAGAGAACGAGGGTACTGTGCGTGACTACTTCGAGCAGTCATAAGAGAGTCTACCTTCTCATCAATGACTGGCTCAATGCTGTAGTGGTATGTCTAGTTTTTTGATCTAAGGTGCATCGATAGTTCACCTTGAGAGTCTTATAGTTTGACTATACCATAACTTGATCTCCTAGCCATTCAAAATTTTGAGGTGTATGTTGGCTATAGCATGTTCATTATAGGAATTGGATTGCACCAATAGAGGATCTATCTACCACGGTAGATGAGGAGTAGGCCTATGATGATCATGAGATTGAGTCCTTAAGCCCATGGTGGTGTGAAGATGATAGAAAGAGTTTCTATTAGGATTTTACATCAGACTTAAATCGAATGATTAATTCATATGATGGATATTGGGTTTGATGAGTTCACCTTAATCCTAATCCTATCGGAACTCAAGATAGAAGAACCCAATCACACAGGTAGCTACATCGAGAGGTTTGCTTTTGGTTCTGATGGATTGTCACCATATACTACTAGGTGTCACTGATGGATTTTAGGAGCAATTAGAATAATCTTGATGATCAATCATTTTAATTGTATGAATCAAAAAAGTTTTGATCCATCGAAAGATGTTTCGACGATGTTGATGATGGAGATTGCGACATATCTCATTACCATAGAAACTAAATCTAATTGGATCACACAAACAAGAATTTGGGTCTGGATGTAAACAATTGAGTTAACCTAGTTTGATTGATTTGGATTAGATCCAATTAGATTTAAGAAAATTATGCTAGCACACGATTGAGCCTTTCTCCTTCTGTAGTCTTTCTGGTTCATCTCGACTGAGCCAAATTAGTTTGGACTCATCAGAGAATTCTGTATAGATTTATCTTTGTCTAACTGAAGCTTGTCTAGATCAGAAAAGAAATGTTTTGATCCATCAGATGAAAATAAAATAATACCTGCTAATTCCTGTCACCATCTGCCATTTTCTGTCACTACCGAGACATGAGATGTCTCAATGCAGGAAAGAAGGGGTAGGGGCATGCACCTCCTTTGGACATCTTCTTAGGGCGCACGCCCACTTGGATTCCATGTACAAGAATATGCGCATGCTCCTAGTTGGCATGCACACATGAGGATAAGTGAAGGGTCCCATATAGATGGGACTCCAGAGGTTGCATGATGGCTTTAAACTCTTAGGCACCAAAAGTGTTTGGACCTATCCAAACTTGGCACCATCTATTGAGAATTAAAGGAGTCTCTAATCTAATTGGATCAAGTGACATCATTCCATCAATCAGATTTAGATCTGATTAATCCAAGCAATATGATTGGTCGGACCTGTGTGGCATTGCATGGCGCAGCAGGGTCTATTTAAACCCTATCTGTGCCTAGGATTTTATGAGTTTGCCCATTCACCATGCCGTAGGGCTGCCCCTCCTCTCTTCCTTATCTCCCTCTGGTCCTCTCTCTCCCCTCTCCATGCCCAAGATGTTGGATGAATCCAGCAAGAAAGATCAAGTTGTTGGTGCAAGGATTAGGAAGACATACAACATGTTCATAAGACGAGCGCGCAGCCTTCATCAATCTTTTGAAGGCTCTATGAATCAGATCCAGATTTAATTTTTAGAAATTAGATCTAGAAGGAGATCATGTTCAAATCTTGCCTGAGTGAATATTGGTAGAGGCTAGGCCCATGCGTGGCTTGATCCAGAACCTTTGGACTACAGCAGATCATCGATAGGATAATCAGATTATCCAAACCAAGGTATGAAAATTAAATTAAATTTAATTTTTAATTTTAATTTTAATATTAAATTTATAAGATTAGATCTGAGATGTCTTGAATCTAATTAGGATTTTTAGAAAAATTTTTAAAATATTCCTTCAGATCCAATCAAATCTGAACGATCCTATGATAGAAAAATGCTGATTTTTCTTCATCTGAGTAGTCCATATGCTCCCCTTTTATTTTTATTAATTTTATAATTATATAAAATTATGTATGTCTTTTTAAAATTAGAATAATTAAAATTATGTTCCAACCCATGATAGACTAAACACAATGTAGCACCCAAGCTCAAGATTGACCAAACGTGTATACACTATGTTTCTTACATGGATAATCTATCCAAATACTTCCATGCCCCATCCATATTATTAAAGTCATAATTTGATTTTTAGTATTATATTAGTCATTATCATACTTCAACCATAGTAGGCCCAACACAATGCTGCAATTCAGTCTAAGACTGATGCAACACATACATTAAGTTTCTTGCATGATCGACTAATCTAAATAATGCTCACACCACCATCTACTAAGTCATGTTTTGTATATTCAACAATCATTAAGTATCAATTAACCATAATTTAAGCAACATCAATTCAATAATGCATAATAATAGATATAAAATATATATCAATTATACAAATATGTCTTTACATATAAATTTTCTATAAATATGTAGATGATTGTGTTAAAGAATCCTTACCTTTACTGACGATGAACTTAACATACTAAATATCAATCCACATCCTGCTTTGCAAATCAAGTGCTAAGGAACCTGCTCAACGTTCTCATGTCTAGAGAATTATTCTCCTTCTGAACCCATCTCAATATTAGTATAAAAATCTTAAGATGAAATTTATTTATTTTAAACCCTCTACTCATTTTAAACCCATCTCAATATTAGCATGTTCATCTCAATTCTCCTTCTGAACCCATCTCAAAACCACCAAGTCCCTTGACCCCTTTTTTTCCTTTCTTTTCTACTTTTTTTCATGAATCACTCAACCTATCTGATGAGAGAGAAGAGAGAGAGTAAAGGACAAAAGACAGAGAAGAGAGATAGCTCTCTCTCTCTCTCTCATTCTCTCTTCTTCTTCTTCTTCTTTAAAATATAGTACCCCTCTCCTCACCAATAGCTACCAGTAATTGGGAAAACAAAAGAAAGAAAAAAAAAAAACTCAGAATAGGGGAGGCCCCTATTCTTGCCCAAAACTAATCGCTTGCCAATTTAAGAATCAGAAAGAAGGAAGAGAGGAAGAGCTAGTGCCGTTACCTTGGCTTCAGTGAGGCCTCATGGCCGAATCTAGTGAAGACTTCCAATGGAAAAATCAAGGAAAATAGTAGAAAATAGATGGGAATGAAGGCATTTCTATGGTGGAGTACTTAGGGAGGCAATAGAACCAATTTATAGATAATTTTGTATGATTTTTGGGAAAACTTGGTATGCCCTAGATCTTCTTCTCCGATGGAATTGGAGAAGAGGAAGACACCAAAAATTTGGCATGCCTTAGATCTTCTTCTCCAACAGAATTGGAGAAGCAGAAGACTCTCGATGGGAGTTTTCCTTTCCTTGGCCTCACATACATGGCACACGTTTGCAATGAGCTTAGGCCTTTTTAAGCCGGCCCATTGCTTAAATACTGATTATCACATCCCCCCCACCTAAAAAAAAAAGAAAGATTTTATCCTCAAAATTAGCAAACCACAAAGCACTACTTTAAAGGACTATAAGTGATCGAGCCACATGAATCCTAAAATAAAGTCCTAGAAATTATGCAAGGCTTATAAAATTGTGTCCTACAACTCTAAAAAAAAAAAGAAAATGAGGATTATGAGTTTTACAATCAAGTAAGAATCCCTCATACTTACACCAACATGAATATGAAATATTTTTTAGCAAATATATATAATAGATAAGAAAATAATCTAAATCATACATCATTAATTTGATGATTGGATAGTATCATCATAATTCTATTAAATAAGTTACATCTCACCAATCATCAATTCTATTCAATAGTAATTTGATGTGATTACTTATCATTAACCACTTAATACAGTCATGAGCTTGATAATATTATCATTTTGGTACTGGACTAGACCCACCCATGCTTCGGTCATTGTTAGGCCAAACATACACCATATTTCTATTTGTGGCTGGCAACCACATCTTAGGCCATAACTGACACATAAATATCATATTTCACATGTGTCTGCTAGTCTAGATATCTTCTAATTAGATATAATTAATCATCTTGATTTGACTTCAGTACTAGATTGATGCATGCAAATTTATCACTATAGCAAGTACACCAGTCGATCAAGTAATACAGTGTATGAATAGAGTATTGTCCCTTGAGGATTGAAAAATAAGTACTAAAAAACTCTTTCCTAAATTTTATTTTAAAAAAATTAATTTATAAGTAATAAAAAATAAAAAAAATAATTAAAAAATTATAAGAAAATAAAAAGGGTATAATTATTAGGATTGAATTCAAACGCAGTAGAATACTAAGACAATCAGCTCACCAACTCAATCAATATAATATTTCAGTAATCATGCAAATTAAATCAATTTGGTTTCATGTGATGGTAGAGTCTCCTAAGATATTCACTATCCTTTGGTCCAGAGGTAGCAAAACTATCAATATTTATTAAGTACCCATTGGTCCAGGTATAATTTAAATAAATATTAATGCATTAAATTTTATAAAATTTTTTAATTAAAATATGCTGCATTTAAAGCACACTAAAATTATCACATGCAT
Organism: Cocos nucifera; assembly: GCA_006176705.1. Taxonomy (NCBI): domain Eukaryota; kingdom Viridiplantae; phylum Streptophyta; class Magnoliopsida; order Arecales; family Arecaceae; genus Cocos; species Cocos nucifera. The sequence continues at coordinate 370,033 of QRFJ01000134.1, forward strand.
AAGAACCTTAATCCGATTCAAATACAAGATATATAAATCAAGAAGTATTGAAATAGACGTACTTGGTCCGTATCATCTATGTCCATCAAAATAATTAGAAGATGATCAATAATCTAAAAGCATTAAGAACAGATTTATATACTCTTCATGAACAAAATATGAATCTAAAATCCAATCATACTAGATATTGCATCAAAAGAGTGGCTACACCTTAGTCTTAGTAAAATAAATTTAGTTCATGATAAAAAAAATAAAAATAGTAAATAAGATAAAAAAATATATAAATAAATTCAAACAAAGAACTGCTTGTTGCTGAATTTTATCGTTCGTTGCTCTTGGAGTGGAGAAAATGATGGAGGAGAGCCACTGGTGATGTACCGGATGTGGAAGATGAATAGAAGAGAAAGAAGGAAGAAAGAAGGAAAAGGGCTCTTTCTTTGATCAAATTCTTCCTAAAAAATCCTGACTCTCTTTGATCACCAGACCCTCTCTTTTCTCTATTCCTATTCTATACTCTGCTATTCTACTATTCTATTCTCTGCTTCTTTAAGCTCTATTCTCCTCTATCTGCCTCCTTTATTCGATTGCAGGGGTTTAAATAGGCTGAAGATGGACTTTGGGTTGAAGTCCATTCAAAACTTGAATTAAAACTCCTGGAATAGGTTGAATAGAAGTCATCTATTGTTATACGAAAACCTAGATCTTCTACGCCATCAGATGGGCATTGAACGAATCAAAATTGGCTAAAAAATCCCTCTTAAAATTCTAGATCATGTCGGATGAATTTATGGCCGTCGGATCTTCTCTGCTGATTGATTCTGCACCATGGAAAGGCGCATGGGAGCTCTGGGTCGTCAACTTAAATCTAGAAATCATAGCCACCATCAAATCTTGACTGGCTTGAACTTGGACCGCACGATCACACACATTAGCCAATCTTTGAATTAAAACTGGAAATCATTCCGACCATTGGATCAAGACTGGCAGCCTCCTCCACCATTGGATCATGCAAGACTTTCGATGCACCATGAGCCACAAAGCTTTCTGACCAATCAGTGCTCACCGCATCACCCAAATTTATGAAAATTTCCCCACCCAATGCACTATTCCGGCTCATAGTGAGCCACGTGGTTTCTTGATGTCATGGTGACGTCAGGCTGGGCTGGTTTAGTGCTGGCTGGTCAATTGCGGTCGAGCCAGCCTTTTGTAGACAAGACTAGACCCACCCATACTTCAGTCATTAAAAAGCCAAACATGCACCATATTTCTATCTATAGCCGACAACCACATCTTAGGCCATAGCTGACATCATAAATATCACATTTTACACATGTTTGCTAGTCCAGATATCCTCTAATTAGAAATGATTTATCATCTTGATTTGACTTTAGTAGTAGACCAGTCACATCCATGCCCCAACCCTTAGCAGGCCAAATATACACTATGCTTCCATCCGTGGCTGGCAACCATAGATCATATCTTTGCATAGGCCCAATACATCAACTCTCACACAAGGCAGACTAGTCCACATGCTCTTATTTTCTATTATTTTTTTGCTTTAATAATTATACAAAATTATGTTTGTCTTCCAAAATTTTACTAATTACAACCATATTCTAGACCATGGTAGGCCAAACACAAAGCTACACCCTAGCCCGAGGCTGATCCAGCTTACACACCACATTTCTTGCATGATCAATCTATCTAAATACCATCTATATCCTATCTATATTATTAAAATCATTATCTGATTTTTGGTATTAGATTAGCCATTGTCATACTCCAGTCTGTGATAAATCCAACATGATATTGCACTCTAGCCCAAGACTAACCCAACACAAACACTATTTTTTTCATGACCGACTAATCTAGATACCACCCACTCCACCATCAATTAAGTCATACTTTCCTTACTCACTAATCATTATACATCAATTAATCATAACTCAAGAAACATTAATTCAACAACACATAATACACGTATTGGTAGATGCAAAATATACATTAATCATATAGATACATCTTTATATATAATTTTTTCATAAACATGTAGATGATTGTGTTAAAAAACTTTATCTCTATTGATGATGAATTTAACACATTAAATATCGATTCATACCCTAATTTATGAACTAGATGCTAAGAAACTTGCTTGATGTTTTCCTGTCCAGAGAATTGTTCTCCTATAAAACCCATCTCAATATTAGTATAAAAAGGATAAGGAGGAATTTGTTTATTTTAAACCCTCTATTGATTTGCTAGGGGTCTTCCACCAAGTCCCCTGATCCCTTCTTTTTTTCCTTTCCAGTTTTTTTCATGTATCCCTCAACTTACCTAGTGATAGAGAAGATAGAGAATAAAGGACGAGAGAGAGAGAGAGAGAGAGGAGAAATAGCTCTCTCTCTCTCTCTCTCTCTCTCTCTCTCTCTCTCTCTCTCTCTTCTTTAAAATAGAGCGCCCCTCCCTGCTTTCCCTCCTCTCCTCACCATGGTAGTGGAAAATTGAGCCAGCGGCCAATGGCAGCACTGGACATCGAAGAAGAGATGACCCCAGCAGTGGCCACAACTATTGGTGACCAAGTAAAAAAAAAAAAAAAGCCTTAGAACATGGGAGGCCCTATTCTTGCCCAAAATAGATGGCTTGCTGGCTTAAATATGGTGGTGATGATATGGCCAACGAATTGGAAAGAAGGAAGAGAAGGAGAGCTAAGGCTATTACCTCAACTTTGGCAAGGTCTTGCGACCGAATCCCATGAAGACTTTGGATGGAAAAATCAAGGAAGATAGGCTAAAAATCAATGCCAGTGAAGAGGTTTTCTATGGTGGAGTACTTAGGGAGGCAATAGGTGCAATTTATAGATAATTTCCTATGATTTTTGGGAAAACTTGGCATGCCCTAGATCTTATTCTCTAATGGAATTGGAGATGAGAAAGACTCCTGATGGGATTCTTCCATTCCTTGGCCTCACATGCATGGGATACATTTGCAATGGGCTTGGGCATCTTTAGGCCGGCCCACTGCTTAAATATTGATTATCACATTCTCCCAGCATAAAAATAATTTTATTCTTAAAATTAGCATACCATAAAGTACCACTTTAAAGGTACACAATTCTTATCTTATCCACATACTCCTAAATAACCTCTTTTCCTGAGAAAAAAAATTTAAATCCTTTATTATAACACCTTCACTTGAACCACCATGTTTTTACATGCATTCTAATTTAAACCTACCAAAATTCTCAAGATCTATCAAATAATTTTTAAACTAATAAAATAATAAATTTATCAATCTTTTAAATTAAAATCCAAAATATAAATTATCCATCAAAAGCTAAACTCTATGAATGACTTCTACCGCAATCCTTAGTGACCAAAACCTTTAGTTTTGCTATTACTAATGTCACTCCCTCTGGACACTTATGCCACGGTCCCAAGTGATTATAACCCATGGTTTGATACTATTCATGCCCCAAACCCATCACCTAGGTCGACTACATCATGGCCGCATGAACCCTAAAGCAAAGTCCTAGAGATCATGCAAGGCCTATAAGACAAATCTACTGCTCAAACTTCAAGTCAAATCCATCCAAATTATATCCTACAACTCTGAAAAGGAAGAGAAAAGAAGAGTTATGAGCTATACAATCTAGAAAAATCTTCCACACTCATATCAGCATGAATATAAAACATTTTTTAGTAAATATATATAATTGATAGAAAAATAATAAGATTCATACATCATCAATTTGATAATTGGATAGTATCATCACAATTCTATTAAACAAGTTACATATCACCAATCAATGATTCTATTCAATAGTAATTCAATGGGATTTCTTATCACTAACTGCTTAATACAGTTCTAATCTTGACAATATTATCATTCCAGTACTAGACTAGACCCATCCATACTTCAGTCCTTGACAGGCCAAACACATATAATGTTTCTGCCTATGGCTAACAACCATATCTCAACTCACAGCTGATATCATAAATATCATATTTCACGTGTTGGCTAGTCCAAATGCCCTCTAATTAAATATGATTTATCATCTTGATTTAACTTCAATATTGGACCAATAACAACTATGCTCCATCCTTTAGCAGACCAAATACACACAATGCTTCTGCCCATGATCGGCAACCATAGATCATATCTTAGCCCGTGACTGATACGTCAAGTTTCACAAATACTGAATAGTCCACATGCTCCCTTTTCTTTCTTCTACTTGAACAATTATATATGATTGTATTTATCTTTTTGGAATTGAACTAATTATAACCACATTCCAACCCATGGTAGGCCAAACACAAAGCTATACCCCAGCTCAAGGTTGACCCAATATGCAGCGTATTTCTTGTTTTGCCAATCTATCCAAATACCATCCATGCCCCATATATATTGTTAAAGTCATCATCTAATTTTTGGTATTAGGTTAGTCATTGTTATGCTCCAACCCTTGTTAGGCCCAACACAATCACTATAACAGAAATAGCTATTAGCGATATTTTTAAGTGCTGCTATTGGCTAGAAAGAATGCTGCAAATATCTTTATTAGTATTTTTGTGATATTTTCTTATATACTATGATGTCAGCAATTACTTATCAATATTTTTTTAAAAAATATCAATAATTTTTTTTATTTTAATGGCATATGTAAGTCCCTTTAAAGTTTCTATCCTAGCATATGTAAGTAGTATTAAAGTTTTAATTCGAACATTTTATTTATGTTGACAAAAATTATCAAAAATAAACCATATTTTCTAAAATTCTAAAATTTAAACCAACAACCTCTTATTTGAATGACAAGCTCTTAATCACCAAGCTACAACTTGTGTAGTATTAACATATAAAGATAATTTATTTGATGTACATTTTTATATTTATATTCTTATTTTAAAAATCCTTTTAATTTTTTAAAAAATAAAAAATGAACTTAATTTATTTAGTTTTTTATGTTCAAGGTTTCATTGTTAAAAATATTTAAAAATTAATTTTGTGCATCTTAATGTCCATATATAATTTTTTCACAAACTCTTTAGGAATAGTTAATTCTTGATTACTTTTATTTATGCTATAATACAACACAATAATAATGGTGCAAAAAATGTTAATGTTCTTATATTGTTTTTTATCTCAAATTTTCATTCTTAATATATAATTACAAGTTCAACCGGACTAATGAACTATATATAGGATCGCTAAGAATATATGTAAACAATAACATATTTAATGGGATCGATGTGACTAAACCAAGCTCTATATAAAAATTAATGATTTAAGATTTAGCAATAACATTTCAAACTTTTATAAATTATCATATTATTAATAATTATATTAGTTAAATGTCATAATAGTAGTTCTGGTTTCCAGCATTTTAAGTTATACACTATAAAATATAAATTTATAGTTGCATTTATAATAAAGTACCATTAATAAAAAATACTTATTGAAAGATAGCAGCATGTTTACTATAATGTCATAGAAAAAAAAATTAGTGGTATATAATAAGAAATATCACAAGCAATTTGCTACCAAAAGTTTTTTTTGTTATAGTAAATGCTACGCCTCAGCCCAAGACTAATCTAGCATATACACCATATTTCTTGCATGACGACTAATCCAGATACTGCCCATACCATCATCAATTAAGTAAAGTTATATTTTTCATACTCAATAATCATTAAGTACCAATTAATCATAATTCAAGAAAAATAAATTCAACAACATAAAATATACATGCTGATAGATATAAAATATATATCAGTCGTATAGATACATTTTGTACATAATTTTTTTATAAATATGTAGATGATCATGTTAAAGAACCTTGACATCTACTAACAATGAATTTAACATAGTAAATATCAATCCATACCCTAGTTTACAAACCATATGCTAAGGAATCTACTCGACGTTCTCCTGTCTGAAGAATTGTTCTTCTATAGAATCCATCTCAATGTTAGTATAAAAATCATAAGAAAGAATTTGTTTATTTTAAACCCTCAACTAATTTGCCAGGGTTCTACCACCAAGTCCCTTGATCCCTACCTTTTTTCCTTTGTTTTCTTCTCTCTTTTTTTCATGTATCCCTCAACAAACCTAATGATAGAGAAGAGGGAGAATAAAGGAGGAAAGAGAGAGAAGAGAGATAGCTCTCTCCCTTCTTCTTCTTCTTCTTCTATAAAATAGAGCACCCCTCCCCACCATTCCCTCCTCTCCTCAAGATGGTGGTGGGAACTGAAGTTGACAGCTAACAATGACACTAGACATTGAAGAAGAGATGACCCCGACAGTGGCCATAACTGTCGGTGGTTGGCTGGAAAAAAAAAAAAAAGACCTTAGAATAGAGGAGGCCCTATTCTTGCCTAAAATCGATAGTTCATTGATTTAAATATGATGGTGGTGATTACCTACATATCAGAAAGAAAGAACAGAGGAAGAGCTAAAGCTATTGCCTTGACTTCAGTGAGGTCTCATGGCTAAATCCAATGAAGACTTCTGATACAAAAATCAATGAAAATATGCTGAAAATTGATGGAAATAAATGGGTTTTCTATGATGAAGTACCTAGGGAGGCAACATGACCGTTTTATAGACAATTTCCTATGGCTTTTTGGGAAACTTGACATGCCTTAGATCTTCTTCTTCAATGAAATTGGACAAGAGGAAAACTCCATTGAAAACTTGGCATGCCCTAGATCATCTTCTTTAATGGAATTGGAGATGATGAAAACTCCCGATGGAAGTCTTCCTTAGCCTCATGTGCATGGCACACATTTGCAATGGACCTGGGCCTTTTTAGGCTGGTTCATTTAGTACATGAATTCAGAATATTAGCAATGACTAACTGTCATCATTAATAGTTCATCCATTATCGCTAATAGCCTCGCCATCACTAATGCCATCATAAAAGCCAATCTAAAAAATTCTTATTGCTAATTGCTATTATTAGCGATGAAAAATCAAGTTATCACTAATAAGGTTACTAGCGATAGCTTTAGAGATGAAATAATTTCATCGCTAATTATTTTTTAATATTTTAATTAATTTTTTTTAAAAAATAAAAAATATTAGCAATGGCATCTTCATGGTAAATACTATTGCTAGTAATTATTAGCGACCAAAATTATCATCGTTAATACCATCTCTACTTATTTTTTAATTTTTAAATAAAATTTAAAAAATATTTTAAAAAGTATTAGCGATGGCAATTTGGTCTCTAATGCCATCGCTAATAGTTATTAGTGATGGCACTAGCCGCCGCTAATAGTTATTAACAACGGCACTAGCCATCACTAATACCGATGCTAATAGTTAATTTTATTTTTTAAAAAATTTAATAATATTTTTAAAATTTATTTTAATTAATTATAATAAATTATAATTTTTAATACCTATTATAATTAAAATTCAAAGATAATATGATAATAAAAAATTAAAAATTAATTATATTATATTAAAAATTTAAATTATATAATTTTTTTATAAGTAGTATAAAAAAATAATATATTAAAAAAATCAAGTTCGATCCTCATTGTCGTCCACCTCCTCCTCTTGCTCTTCTTCAGTAGCTAGTGGATAAGAATCAGATATTTCAATATTCTATAATAAAAAAATAAAATAATATTAGTAAGTTTTGATATAGAAGCATATCTTTTGATATGAAGATGTATCTTTTGATACACTCGTTCAATTCTTGAACTGATTATTTTTACACATTTTATTTGATGATACGAAGCTATAGACACCCCCAACCCATTAATTGGATAGTTAGATTGAATTTATAGCCCCTAGATTTCATTCCCAGACTCAAACATAAATATACGAAACTTCTAAATATAAAAACTTAAAATAAGTAAAAGAATTTAATAATATAATTATCTAATGTGATGGCTAGGATGATGAGTCTAGCTGGTCGTATAGTTGTAGATTCTAGAGAAGCACCACAATCATATCGTGGATGGCATCTGGAAGGCTCTAAGGTTTCTGGCTCATAAGCCTCTACACGACCTCCTCCATGTACGTATTGTTCTAGGTCTAAGACATTGAGGCCTGTGTGGATGCCGAAGGATATTAAGGTGGTAGAGAATCGAAGCTGTAGCCGAATCCTATGACCTGACTCCTACTCAACCCCCTCCATCCGATGATGCTGAGCCATCCCACAAGGTCAAGGGGAGCTAAGAAGATGGATCATCATCATACCTCCCAACAACGTATCTCACATAAAGCATCTGCACAATTTAGAAATATATTAGTTCAAATATAAAAATCAAATCTTATAATAATTTAATTAATAAATAAAGTTTGAAGTTCTTACCGTGATCTATCATGGTGTGGAATATAAATATTCACCAATTCTCCTAGACTGGTGTGTGGCCCACCATAACTACAGCTGGTCTGATGGACGATCCAGTTGTCGTATCTATAATAAGTAAATAATAAAATTAAATTAATTAAAATATATATATAAAAATTTTTATAGTTCTAGTTGAGAGTTTTGGTATTGATTTCTTACCAATCTATCGGCCATAATATGTGTACTAACCAAGCCACTCATGTACCAGATCGAATCCTATTGGATGACCCCATTCTACCGGACCCTTTATTATCTATCGGAGTACTCCTTGCTACTCCACTGGTCATAGTGGGCCTATCATATGTCTACCTACATCCAATAATTCATGAAGAACCTCCAGTCTGATGGTGACTGAGAATCAAAGTGCTAGATAGCGGACTGCCTGAGGTTGAAGAGGCCATCTTAGAGCCTCTGTATGGCCACCTTCTCAAAGGTCTGATGGCCAGCCTCCTCATCCTGAGGAGTCTCGAATCGATAGTATTCCTACAAGATAGAAACAAGCATGTATTAATATATAATTAAAATACCAATGTATTAGGAATTTAAAAATTAAACTAGTTTTGACTTACCAAAAATATCTCCCAAGCTACATCATGAGCTCCAGACGATCAGCTAGAGAACTCATTCACCGTCCCTAGCATCAAGCATCGAATGATGTCGGTAATCACATGAGTACTCCAAACTCTCTAAATGTGCTACAAAATTAATTTTGAAAAATAAATGTTAACTCTAGAATAGCTAAATTCTAAACATATTAGTTAAAATTGTAATACTTATGAGCCACTCTGAATGTGAATGAGCTATCTATCCTCTCACTGAGTTGGAGGTGCTGCAAGCCAGGTGGATCCTCGATCATGACTCTATGTCTGAAAGTCAGTCGCGATTGCATATGACTATGAGGTCACTGGTAACCTCCTGTCATCTGAACCTGAGCGTAAAATATCTAATATAAAGAATATTATATTAGTTAGTAAAGAAAAAAATAACATAAATAAGAATATCTAATATGTTAGAGTTTACTGTCTAGTGTGAGAGGTGTGGAACCATGCGAGCTAGCCGCATGATCGCTCTCTCCTCGAGAGCTCTATTCTTTGCTGGAATAGCTCCGACCTCTAGAAGATATGATGTATAATCTCTAAAAATAAAAATAAAAACTAAAGCAAGTAGATGACCTAAAAATTGGTTCAAACAAAATATTTATCAAAACATAACAAGACGATCAAAATTTAACATATGTGTAATAAAGATTGTTAGTTAGCATATACAATGTATCAGTAGAAAAATGATTTTCATCTAACAGTACATGACAATGTATTGGTCTGTTGGTTTTCTGATTTAGGTATTATTTAATTCTCATCCAGCAGTACATGATAATCTCAGTACATGAAAATGTGAAAAAGACACAGATTGATCTATCATTGAAAAATAAGGCATTGCAAGTTTCTCTGCACCTTTAACCATGAGGTGGCTGCAAGCGATTATCTGCGATGTAACAGATCATCCAAACTTGTCCTGTATTGCAAGTTCCTCTACATCTTTAACCATGAGGTGGCTGCAAGCGGTTGTCTATGATGTAACAGACCATCCAAGCTTAACCATACAACAAGAAGAGCAAAATGCATCCCCTCCATTTAGGTGCTTCTTGAAAGGAATATGCCCTCGAGCTAATTAATTTTTTGGGATGTTCTTTATCTTTCAAACTCATGTAATGACATTTTTAATAAATAAAAGCATTTATTTCATCATATGCAGTATCTTATTATTTATTTAAGATTATGATGAATCCTATAAATTAGGACTATGGTTTTAGGATTATGATGAGATCATACCAGTGAGATCTAAAATCTTAAAATCCTAATTTAAATCTCAGTCAATGGGACATTGAGTTAGGGATCAATATTTTTTGGTAAGACTAGCACATTCTTTGTATGCTCGATTGAGAGGATGATTGATCTCACAATAACTTGTGTATGACACTAATACAAGAATGTGGGTGCTTATTAAAGAATGAGTTCACTGAATTGATCCAAATTAAGAATATCTAATGGAGTCTTGTCTACATATCAATAGATGGTTCTCATAGTAAGAATTTGTGCATGTAATCCTTTGACCTGAAACTACCATAGAATCTTATATATATAAATCCATATTTTGGTTCATACTCATTCATGACTCAATTATGTATGGGATGATTTGGATATAGTAGATTATATATATGAAGATTGTGAGTAGGTTAACATAGAATCGATCTCTCCTGGTAAGAGGAAATAGCATCCTACTTGCTTCAAACAAATGATGATTTAGGAAGACTTTGATCAAAGCATGATAAAAAATTAGAAATGGTTTTTAATGTTTCATTAAATAAATCATCATCATAAGATTGAAAGAAAAATGAATATGATATTGGGGTTGACATATTTCCATATCTAGAGTCATATTCGGGATGCAGGAAGATCGAAGAATCTAGTTGCATGGTAATTTTCATTGAAGGATATTTTTGATATTTCCATCAAAATTTTACTTCTTTCGAGAAGTCATGATATGTTGCTAGATGTCACTCATGTCTTATGGGTTTGATCAAATTAAAATTTTAATTTGATCATTAAATTAGAAAGTGTTCTAAATTAAGTCAAATTGGGTTGGCTAGTTTTGACCTAAATCAATTTGGTTGAGTTCTAACCAGATTAGGTCAAATCATACCCAGACTCACTGCTGGTTAGATGTGAAACCCAATGGGTCATACACAAAGAGAGTTGATTAAGGGTCTAATTGGATTAGACCATGTTTGCAAGATGAACATGCTAGCATATGTAGCAAACCCTAGCACCTGGTTTCAAATTGGATTCAAATTGGCTTTCAATTTGGACTAGTTTAGATCCGATTTGAGCCAAATAGGATTTGGTCTTGAATTAGATTAACCTAGACTGATTGGGCTTCAGTTGGGGTGCCACATACCTAAATCTCATGTGCCAGAGAGTCTGTCTCTTGCGCGTGGGAAGTCTTTCATGCATCAAAAAATTTTGACGCATGGAATTAGTTGGCGCCTACCTTCTTTGACTTTATTCATTTTGTTATATCACATAAATTTTTATATTGGCATGGACATTAGATATGGGGCATAGAAGAGTCCTTCTGCAGATGAAATACTTAATTATTATTTTGAGAAGGGACTCCTTGCCGCCCAAGACTCCATGCCACCCAAGACTCCTTGATGCCTCTTGGACCAAGTCAAAGTCTCTTGGAACTTTGACTATTCAAAGATTATCTCCACGCCTTCTTGCTAAATGGGCATCCCTTTTTAGAGCCATTGGATGGCCTTTTTATATGATCTAATGGATGAAAAGGGTGGCGCCAAAGATGAAATATTGTGACTCTTCGTAAATAACTTACATAGAATTAGTCCAAGAGTCCTTCTGCTTTAAGGCACCTCTTGGACTAAGTCTATATCTCGTTATTTACTGATGAGGCATGAGATTGGCTGAAGGGACATGAGATTTTTTTTAAAGGAGCATGAGAAATTTAGTTGGCACCCCTACGTACATTATAAATAGGGCTGCGCACCAAGAGTCCGTGGGTGTGTAAAATTATCTTTCTTTCTTACAAGAATTTTTTTTTATCCAATTTCTTTCTTTTCTTCTCTTGTCTAGACCTTGTCTTTACAAGGACAAGAAGTCATCTTAAGACTAAGAGATTAGGAAGGAAAATTAAGAAAGAACAAGAAAGATAGATAAGGAAAGGCAAGAAAGGTGACATACAGGCTAAAGAAGGTCTTGCCCTTTTAAATTAAAGTTTTTATTATTAGAACTCTAATTATATAAATCAGAGGTACTGATGTTTTGATCAAATCTCTGTGTGGATCAACGTTAGAGGATGAACACGTGGGCACCTGGTGGAAACCCTGACGAACTACTACCGGTGATCAGGGTCAATTTAGAATTTAGCGATAAGAGGTATGTTCTAATACTTTCTTTTATGTTACAAATGCATGTTATATGATTTAATTGCTAATGAGGTGGTCCTAGGGTTCGGGTTTGGTTTATATGATTTCATGTTTTTACTTTAAAATCTGTGCTTCCGCCCTATACACCAAATCCATCAGTGATGTCAAAGCAAGCCTTATTAGGTTAAATCATATAATGCTTTGCTTATAATATAATGGCACAAAAGAAAAGTATGATATATTTTTTGTGTTTATTTGCATGTTATTTATATAATGAGATCATGTTCTTTTATTTATCATAATGAGATTATGTTGTATATAATATTCTATAAAGGTTGCCCTGATATAGTGGAAAGTATTCACTATATAATGATGGTTGTCCTAGAATAATTATACATATTAGTAGATATATATAAATTTTATTATAATTGATGCTATTAGGCATTTAGTTTGATTTAAATCAGAATGTGCATCGAGACCTTTTAAATCTCTCTTTAAAAATTTATATTAAGTTGTAGTGTAATTAATCTATAGTTGTATCAGTTGGGATGTCTAATTGATCAATCGGTGTCTAGGATAAATGGTTCATGATTGATAAAGAGAATGTGATTTTTTTAATTGATTCTGTTGTCTGATCTGGCCAATTTATTGGTGTCTGAGAAAAGCAATAGGGGGACTCCCACTTCTCTCCCACTTATCTGATCGATTTGATTAATTTAATTCTAGATTGAAATGCTTAGTATTATATTCACTACATTAAGGCCTTCCTTCATACTAGGTTCTTATTATGTCCAGAACCATATTAGTTTTGTTGTGTAACCACAAGATCTATCATGAGAATGATGTAATATTAATCTAGTATATTGAGATGCTTACAACATTTTGAATATACTGCTTTGTTGTGTAACCACAAAAGTAGTCATATTTCATTTTGACTGTATAGAAATGAAGGATTCTATTTAAACTAAAACATTAAAGTTTGTTGTGCTAACACAAGGCTATTAATGTTTTAGAGGCAAAAGTTTTTTGAGAGTTGCATAAAGTGCAATTGGAAAGAGTTTCCTACCTTTGAACTTATAATAGGTTTGTTGTGCAACCACAAGACCTTTTATAAGGAATTAGGATCTTATTCTCACTAAGAAAATCAATAAGAGGGTTATGATTTTTGATTAAATAGTGGGAGACATAATTAAATTAAAGTCCTAATTTAATTATGTTTGTCATCATGAGTTGTTTGCTTATATATTATTCTTTATTATGTAGATTAAATGGCTTTTTCACTTTCATTGCATTCAATTTTGGATTCAAATAAATTGACTAGTCAAAATTATGTTGACTGATTGAGAAACCTAAAAATAGTACTCAGTCAAGAAAAACTCTCTATATTCTTGATGCCCCTGATCCTAAGCCATTAGGAAATGATGCCACAGATAAAGATAAGTCCACATACAAGATGTGGCAAAATGATTCTCTTACTGTCAAATGCATCATACTTGCCTCTATGAATAATGAATTACAGAGGCAGCATGATAGCATGGACACTCAATCCATATTGCTCAATCTAAAAGAGCTTTATGGAGAGCATAGTAGGACTGCTAGATATGAGATATCTAAGCAATTATTTCATGCAAGAATGATAGAAGGAACATCCATACAAAATCATGTTTTGATGGTAATTGACCTAATCACTCGATTAAGTCAATTAGGTTTTGTTATGGATGGAGAGTTAAGTCAGGATTTGATCCTGCAATCACTTCTAAAATTATTTTCTCAGTTTATCGTTAATTATCATATGAACAAACTGAATTCTTCCTTGCCTGAGCTATTAAATATGCTCAAGATAGTAAAAAGCCATATCAAGAAAGATAAGGCTCCTCTTCTTCTTATGGAAAGGATCTCCAAGAAGAAGGCCGGCAAAAAGGATTCAAAGAGAAGGTTGAATCCTAAAAGTGGTATAAATAAGAAGAAAAAGGGGAAAAAGATCTTCAGACAGATGACCTATTTTCACTGCAGCAAAACAGATCATTGGAAGAAAAATTGCAAGGCTTACCTTGCAACCGTGAAGTCTGGTGAAAATAATACACCAAAAGGTATGTATGAGATACATACTATATTATCATTAAATTCTTTCATTTCAAATTCTTGGGTATTAGATACCGACTGTGGTTTTCATATCTATAAATCTTTGCAGGAACTGCAGAAAATTAAGAGTTTGAAGAAAGATGACTTCAAGCTTTATGGTGTTGGAGGAGAGTCTATCCAAGCAAAAGCTATAGGGATAAATATATTGAAGTTACCTTATGAAAAAATCTTAGAGCTTACAAATTATTATTATATGCCTAAGATCATTAGAAATATTATATCTATACCCTTGTTATTAAAACAAGGTTATAGTCTTAATGTAACGAGCGAAGGTTGCTCGATCAAATATTCTAATAATGAAAATATTTGTTTTGGCATATTTAGCAATGGTTTGTTGACTCTATGTTTGGATGACAATATATTTCATATTGATGAAAATAGAAAATGTAAGAGAGATGACATAAATAATACTTTACTTTGGCATTGTCGATTAGGTCATATTAGTGAGGCTAGGATTAACAAGTTATACAAAGAAAAGTTCTTTGATCCTTTTGATTATGAATCATTGGGAACTTGTGAATCATGCCTCATGGGTAAAATGACCAAGATTCCTATTTAGTGGACATGGAGAAAGGACAAATGAGTTATTAGGACTTGTACATATGGATGTATGTGGTCCTATGACAACTCAAGCTAGAGGAGGATACTCTTATTTTATTAACATTCACTGATGATTTATCTAGGTTTGGATATGTGTATCTTATGAAACACAAATCAGAAGCCTTTGATAAATTTAAAGAGTATCAAAGTATGGTCGAAAAATAAACTGGACAATGTATAAAAATCCTTCGATCTGATCAAAGAGGAGAATACTTATCTAGTGAGTTTCTAGACTATCTTAAAGTTAAAGAGATTCTCTCTGAATGGACACCTCCTTATACACCATAATTAAATGGTGTAGCCGAAAGAAAAAATCATACCTTATTAGATATACGGTCCATGATGTGCTTCACTGAATTACCTATTTTCTTCTGGGGTCATGCTCTGGAGACTGCAATTTACATCTTGAATAGAGTTCCTTCTAAATCTGTATCTAGTACTCCATATGACATATGGAGAAGTAAGAAACCTAATCTTAAGTATCTTAAGATATGGGGTTGTCCAGCTTATGTCAAAAGAAATTTTGGACATAAACTTGATGCTAGATCAGACAGATGTCTATTTATAGGATATCCTAGAAATAGTATAGGATATTTATTCTACCATCCTACTGAACAAAAGGTATTTGTAAGTAGGCATGCCATTTTCATGGAAAAAGAATTTATCCTAGAAAAGGGCAGTGGCAGAAATATTGAACTTAGTGAAGTTCAAGAAAAATAAATAGAAATTTCTCAACCATATAATCACATAAAAGAACCAGAACACATAACTCCTATCCGTAGGTCTAAAAGAGTACGAAATACACCTGTGAGGTATGGTTTCATTATTGAGAACAATGAAGCCCAAGTCATTGAGAATGATGAACCTCTGACCTATACGGAAGCAGTCAAAAGTAAGGACTCTTACAAATGGCTGGCTGCCATGCAATCCGAAATAGAATCCATGCACACCAACAAAGTATGGACTTTGGTGGATGCACCAGAGGATATAAATCCTATTGGATGCAAATGGATTTTTAAGAAAAAGATTGGAGCTGATGGTCAAATTGAAACCTATAAGGCCAGATTGGTGGCTAAGGGTTTTAGGCAAAAATAGGGAGATTGATTATGATGAAACATTTTCACCTATTGCCATGCTCAAATCTATTCGGATTATGCTTGCTATAGCAGCATACCATGACTATGAAATATGGCAAATGGATGTAAAGACTGCCTTCCTTAATGGTTTCCTTGAGGAGGAGGTCTATATGTCACAGCCAGAGGGATTTGAGTCAAATGAGAAGACCAAATCAGGTATGCAAGCTTAAGAGATCCATTTATGGATTAAAGCAAGCATCAAGGAGTTGGAACATCCATTTTGATGAAAATAGTAAAAGAGTTTGGTTTTATCAAGAATGTTGATGAACCATGTGTGTACAAGAAAACTAGTGGGAGAACCATAGTCTTCTTGGTTCTGTATGTAGATGACATACTCCTCATTGGGAATGATATCCCAATGTTACAATCAGTCAAATTATGGCTATCAAATAAGTTTTCATGAAAGATTTGGGAGAAGCATCCTATATACTAGGAATAAAGATCTATAGAGATAGATCTAAGAGGATGCTAGGCTTGTCCCAATCAAGGTACATTGACTTAATACTGAAAAGATTCAGTATGGATGGGAGTAAAAGAGGTTATTTACCCATGAGTCAAGGCATACATCTCTCTAAAAAGATGTCTCCTAAGACACCTGAAGAGAGAAATAGAATGAGTTCTATTCCTTATGCTTCGGCTGTTGGATCAATAATGTATGCCATGTTATGTACAAGGCCTGATGTTGCTTATGCTTTAGGCATTGCAAGTAGATTTTAAGTTGATCCAGGAGAGGATCATTGAAAAGCTGTGAAAAATATTCTTAAGTACTTGAGAAGGACTAAAGATATTTTTCTAGTATATGGATGGTTCTGATCTTAAATTAGAAGCATATTCTGATTCTAGTTTTCAATCAGACCCAGATGATAGCAAATCCATTTTAGGATATGTCTTTACTCTGAATGGTGGAGCAGTAAGTTGGAAGAGTACTAAGCAGCCAACTATAGCTGACTCAACCACTGAAGCAGAATACATAGCTGTAAGTGAAGCCACCAAGGAAGCTGTCTGGATGAAGAAGTTCATCACTGAATTAGGAGTTATTCCTAAAATTGAGAATCCAGTACCACTTTACTATGATAATACTGGAGCTGTTGCTCAAGCAAAGGAACCAAGGTCTCATCATAAATCCAAACACATTCTGAGATGCTTCCATCTCGTTCGAGAAATTATTGAAAGACAAGATGTAGTCATAGAACGAGTGGACACAAAGAACAACATAGCAGACCCATTCACTAAGGCTTTACCACTGCAACTGTTTGATCGCCACCTTGATTGTATGGGATTAAAATATAAGGGCGATTGGCTTTAGTGCAAGTGGGAGATTGAAAGGAATATGCCCTCAAGCCAATTTAATTTTTTGGGATGTTCTTTGTCTTCCAAGACTCATGTAATGACATTTTTAATAAATAAAGGCATTTATTTCATCATATGCAGTGTCTTATTATTTATTTAAGATTATGATGAACCCTATAAATTAGGGCTATGATTTTAGGATTATGATGAGATCATACTAGTGAGACCTAAAATCTTAAAACCCTAATTTAAATATTCCTAGTCGATGGGACATTGAGTTAGGGATCAATATTTTTCGGTAAGACTAGCACATTCTTTGTATGCTCGATTGAGAGGGATGATTGATCTCACAATAACTTGTGTATGACACTAATACAAGAATGTGGGTGCTCATTAGAGAATGAGTTCACTGAATTGATCCAAATTGAGAATATCTAATGGAGTCTTATCTACATGTCAATAGATGGTTCTCATAGTGGAATTTGTGCATGTAATCCTTTGACCTGAAACTACCATAGAATCTTATATATATAAATCCATATTTTGGTTCATACTCATTCATGACTCAGTTATGTACGGGATGATCTGGATATGGTAGATTATATATATGAAGGATTGTGAGTAGGTTAACATGGAATCGATCTCTCCTGGTAAGAGGAAATAGCATCCTACTTGCTTCAAACAAATGATGATTCAGGAAGACTTTGATCAAAGCATGATGAAAAATTAGAAATAATTTCTAATGTTTCATTAAATGAATCATCATCATAAGATTGAAAGAGAAATGAATATGATATTGGGGTTGACATATTTTCATACCCAGAGTCATATTCAGGATGCAGGAAGATCGAAGGATCTAGTTGCATGGTAATTTTCACTGAAGGATATTTTTGGTATTTTCATCAAAATTTTACATCTTTCGAAATAGTCATGATACGTTGCTAGACGTCAATCATGTCTTGTGGGTTTGATCAAATTAAAATTTTAATTTGATCATTAAATTAGAAAGTGTTCTAAATTAAGTCAAATTGGGTTGGCTAGTTTTGACCTAAATCGGTTTGGTTGAGTTCTAACCAGATTAGGTCAAATCACACCCAAGACTCACTGCTGGTTAGATGTGGAACCCAATGGGTCACACATAAAGAGAATTGATTAAGGGTCTAATTGGATTAGACCATGTTTGCAAGATGAACATGCTAGCACATGTAGCAAACCCTAGCACCTGGTTTCGAATTGGATTCGAATCAGCTTCCGATTTGGGCTAATTTAGATCCGATTTGAGCCAAATAGGATTTGGTCTTGAAGTTGGATTAACCTAGATTGATTGGGCTTTAGATTGGGTGCCACATACCTGACATCCCACATGCCTAGAGAGTCTCTCTCTTGCATGTGGGAAGTCTTTCATGCGCAAAGGAATTCTTTGGCGCATGGAATTAGTTGGCGCCTACCTTCTTTGACTTTTTCCATTTGTTATGTCACGTAAATTTTTATATTGGCATGGACATCAGATATGGGGTGTAGAAGAGTCCTTCTACAGATGAAATACTTTTTTTCTTTTGAGAACCCAGGATGTTTTGTCGCCCAAGACTCCTTGCCGCCCAAGACTCCATGCCGCCCACTCCTCCTTGACGTCTCTTGGACCAAGTCAAAGTCTCTTGGGACTTTGACTATTCAAAGATTATCTCCATGCCTTCTTGCTGAATGGGCATCCCTTTTTAGAGCCATTGGATGGCCTTTTTATCATGATCTAATGGATGAAAAGGGTGGCGCCAAAGATGAAATATTGCGACTCTTCGTAAAAACTTACGTAGAATTAGTCCAAGAGTCCTTCTGCTTTAAGGCACCTCTTGGACTAAGTCTATATCTCATTATTTACTGATGAGGCATGAGATTGGCTGATGGGGCATGAGATTTTGATGAGGAAAGGGCATGAGATTTTTTAGTTGGCACCCCTACGTACATTATAAATAGGGGTGCGCACCAAGAGTCCGTGGGGTGTGTAAAATTATCTTTCTTTCTTACAAGAGTTTTTTTTTATCCAATTTTCTTTCTTTTCTTCTCTTGTCTAGACCTTGTCTTTATAAGGACAAGAAGTCATCTTAAGACTAAGAGATTAGGAAGGAAAATTAAGAAGACAAAGAAGAAGAAAGATAGATAAGGAAAGGCAAGAAAGGTAACATAAAGGCTAAAGAAGGTCTTGCCCTTTTTAATTAAAGTTCTTATTATTAGAACACTAATTATATAAATCAGAGGTGCTGGTGTCTTGATCAAGTCTCTGTGTGAATCAACGTTGGAGGATGAACACATGGGCACCTGGTGGAAACCCTGACGAACTGCTACCGGTGATTAGGGTTAATTTAGGATTTAGCAATAAGACGTATGTTCTAATACTTTCTTTTATGTTACAAATGCATGTTATATGATTTAATTGCTAATGAGGTGGTCCTAGGATTCGGGTTTGATTTATATGATTTTATATTTTTGCTTTAAAATTCATGCTTCTGCCCTATACATCAAACCCATCACTTTTCATGCAGGCAATCATCATAGCCTCTCCGAGCCCTCGACCACCTCCTTAAGCTACAAACTAAGAGTAATTTTTTTAAAAAAATAAAAT
Organism: Cocos nucifera; assembly: GCA_006176705.1. Lineage (NCBI taxonomy): Eukaryota > Viridiplantae > Streptophyta > Magnoliopsida > Arecales > Arecaceae > Cocos > Cocos nucifera. The sequence continues at coordinate 390,120 of QRFJ01000134.1, forward strand.
AATAACTTAAAAATAAAATTCATGTGCTTGCATAATCTAGTCATCTAGCAAGCTCCAAGTCTGCATGCATGGGATGTGCATCTTGACCATCCTCATTTGCAATGATATATTTTACTTCTATGATTATACTTTTGGGAATGCTGCACTCTTAGTTCAAGGATGAGCTTGTTGTTCTTGTAAAAGATGTGTCAATAGAGAAATTCTTGATAGGGATACAATAGTTATTTATTTATATAAGAATGGATTTATGTCAAACTACAAGTATCGGTACCTGCATGGAGTGAAAGATAATATGTGCAGATGGGAGGCTCTACTTGTCCAACACATTTGTTGATGTGCAAGAGCGTAGTGGTGATAGGCTGGAGCAGATGATCAATATATTTGGTAGGTTTGATCTGATTATTGATAAAAGTTCATGTAATAATCTTTTAGATAGCAACCACCATAGTCATGATGGACCATAGGGGTTGCTATAGTTATAGCCTTGCTTAGCCTCTAGGGGTTTGCAACCCTATAGAGGGTAAGCATGACTATAACCATAGCAACCCTATAGTCCATCATGACTATAATGGTTATAATTTAAAATATTATTATTTGGACATCCATCGATCAAATACATCCAATGTGCTAATCATCTACTCAAGCCTGTAACCATTAAGCTCCTGCATATCAGCAAGGTCTTAGACAAGTAGAACCTTCGAAGCCTTTGCAATTATCACCCATGTCTCGATCCCCATATAGATACCAACACTTGTAATTTGGCATAAATCCACTCCTATATAAATGGATAACTATTATATCCCTATCAAGCATTTCTCTATTGACATATTTCTTATAAAGACAATAAGCTCATCTTTGAACTAAGAGTGCAGCATCCCAAAAGTATATTCACAAAAGCAAGGGACATCATTGCAAACGAGGATGGGTAGGACTATTAGTGAGTGCCCTAGAAGCTAGATTGGCTGACACTTGTAATACACTTTCTAGGGATATTTTTATAATTTTGACTTAAAATTAATAAAAGATTATTTTCTTCTATCACATTGTGTGTAAAGTATCTATGATACATCCTTTGAGTTAATAAGAATGATAATACATATTTTTAAGAGTTATAAATTTAAGATATGTACTTTCATAATTAACTCATAAATTGCTCCCGATCACTGGATCATCATGAGGATGGTGATTGATCCAGAAGATCGGTGTACGATCGCATTCTTAAGATAGATGAGTCTTGAGTCTATGGTGTGGAGGCACCAGAGTGAGAGTACAGGTACTCATTGAGAATGAGGGTATTGAGCGTGACCACCTCGAGCAGTCATAAGAAAGTCTATCTTCTCATCGATGACTTAGCTCGATATTGTAGTTGTTTGTTTGGTTCTTAGACCTGAGGTACATTGGCAGTTTATCTTGAGTGTGTTATAGTTTGACTACATCATAACTCGATCTTCTAGCCATTCAAAATTCTGAGGTATATGTTGGCTATTGCATATTCATTATAGGAACTGGATCGTACCAAGATAGGATCTATCAATCTTGGTAGAAGAGTAGTCCTATGATGATCATGAGATCGAGTTCTTAAGACTATGGCCATGGCAGTATGATAGAAAAGAGTTTTCTATTAGTATTTCATATTGGACTCGAATCAAATGATTCAATAATATGATGGGATATTGGTTTGACGAGTTCACCTTAATCCTAATCCTATGGGGGCTCATGATTGAAGAACCAAATCACATAGGTAGTTGCATCGAGAGATTCATATTTGGTTCTGATGGGTTGCCACCATATATTGTCAGGTGTCAATGGTAGATTTTGGAAGCAATTAGAATGATCTTGATGATTGATCATTTTAATTAGATGAATCAAAAGAGTTCTAGTCCATCGAAAGATATTTTGATGATGTCGAGATCACGACATGTCTCATTATTATATGAAATTGAACCTAACTAGATCACACAAATAAGAGTTTGGTCTGGATGTCATTAATTGAGCTAACTCAGTTCGATTGATTTGGATTAGATCTAATTAGGCTCAAGAAAATCATGCTAGCACACGATTAAGCCTAACATTCTCCTTCTGTAGTCAGTTGATTCATCTCGACTAAATCAAATTAGATTTGGCTCATCCAAAAATCTAGTTTAACTGGAGCTTGTTCAGATCAGAAAAGTATTATCCAAATCTGATCTATGTAGGATTTGGTGTACAAGATAGAAGCATGGATTTCAAAGCAAAATTATGAAATCATAAAACCAAATCCAAATCTTAGGACCACCTTATTAGAATTTAAATTATATAATTTGCATTTATAACATAAATTAGGATATTGAAATATACCTCTGATCGCTTAACTCTAATTTGACCCTGATCGCCAACAACAGTCCGTTAGAGGTTCCACCAGGTGCCTATATGTTCATCCTCAAATGTTGATCCACACGGAGACTTGATCAAGCCACTAACATAACAAAATTAGATTTCTTCTATTTAATTCTTATAGCAAGAATTAAATTTATTTGGGCAGAATCTTTCCTTAGCCTTGCTCTCCTTTTCCTAGCCTTTCCTAGCCTTACTTTGTTTTTTCTTTATCTTCTTAATTTTTCTTCCTAATCTCTTTATCCTAAAGAAAACTTTTTGTCCCTAATAGGATCTTGTCTAGATAAGAGAAGGGAAGAAAAAAATTGGACAAAAAGGAACACTTGTATGAAAGAAGGAAGAAATTAGAATACTGTGGACTCTCGAGTGCTTCCTCAAAATCTCATGCCCTCTTCTTGGGCATATCGCATGCCCATTCCATCATCTCATATCCATCTAAAAAAATCAAGCCACGTGGAGTACGTAGAATTAATTCAAAGAGGTGCCTTAAAGCAGAAGGACTCTTTGGACTAATTCTACATAGTTTTCACGAAGAGTTGCAAAACTTCATTTAAGTGGCATCTTTATTTAAGGGCTTTGATCAGAAATGAAGGCCATCCAATGGCCTTAAAAGGGGATGCCTCATCTGAAGTGGGGCATGGAGATAAGGATGGAAAAATCAAAGGCCCAAGGGCCTTTAACTTGGTCCAAGGGGTGCCAAGAAGTTGGGGCAGCAAGGAGTACTCCTTTATCAAATTTTTAGATATTCTATAGAGGAGTTTAAGAAGTAGAAGGACTCTCCTCTATGCCTCCACATAGATCTGAAGACTCATAAAAATATTTACGTAGAAATAAAAGAGGATAAGGCCAAGGAATTTGGTGCAAACCAAAAATCATCCGCTATAAACCCTAGCGCATTAAGTCTCCTCCATGCGCCAAGAGAGAGACTCTCTGGTGTATGGGACTCTAGTTTTAGGCACTCAATCCCTTGGTCATCTAGCCAAGGGTTAATCCAATTGAGGACCAAATCTGATTTTACCTAAATTGGATTTAATTAGCCCAAATTGGAACCCGATTCGAATCCAATTCGAATCTAGGTGCTAGGATCTGCAATATATGCTAGCATATTTGATTTGCAAACATGATTTAATCTAATTAAACCCTTGATCAATACTCTTTGTGTATGATCCATTAGGTTCCACATCTAGCCAGTAATAGATTTGGATGCAATTTGACCTAATTTGGTTATAACTTAACCAAGCTGATTTAAATCAAATTGAGCTGACTCATTTCGATAAATTAGAATACTTTCTAATTGATGATCAAATTAAACTCTTTAATTCGATCAAACCCATAAGACATGATTGATGTCTAGTAATATATCATGTCCATCCAAAAGATATAGAATTTTGATGGAAATATCATATCTATCCTTTAGTGAAAAGTTACCATGCAACTTGATCCTATGATCACCCTACATCCCAAATATGACTGTGGATATGAAATCATGTCAAATCCAATTTTATATTCATATTTCTCTCAATCATATGATGATGATTTGATTAATAAAATATTAAAAATTATTTTTAAATTTTATCATGCTTTGATCAAAGTCTTTCTGAATCATCATTCGATTTAAGCAAGTAGGATGCAATCTCCTCTTACTAGGAGTGATCGATTTCATTTTGACCTGCTCACAATCTCCATATACAATCCACCATATCTAGAATATCCCATACATGACTAAGTCATGAATGAGTATGAACCAAAATATGGATTCATGCATGCAAGGTTCTATGGTAGTCTCAGGTCAAAGGATTATATACACAACTTCTACTATAAGAACTATCTATTAACAAGTTGATAAGACTCCATTAGATATTCTTAAGTCGGATCAATTCAGTAAACTTATTCTCTAATAAGCACCCACATATTCTTGTATTAGTATCAAACACAAGTGATTATGAAATCAATTATCCTCTCCATTGAGCATACATAGGATGTGCCAGTCTTTTCGAAAATATTGATCTCCAAACTCAATATTCCATCGATCAAAAATATTTTATATTAGAATTTTAAGATTTTAAGTCTCATAGGTATAATCTTATCATAACCCTAAAATCATAGTCCTAATTTATGGGATTCATCGTAATCTTAAATAAATAATAAGACACAACATATGATAAAATAAATATCTTTATTAATTTAAAATATCATTACATGAGTCTGGAAGATAAAAGAATAACCCATCAAAATATATATTTTGATTAGCTTGAGGGCATATTTCTTTCAATCTCTCACTTACACTAAAGCCAATCATCCTTATATTTAATCCCATACAATCAAGATGGTGATTGAACTATTGCTGTGGTAGAGCTTTAGTGAATGGATCTGCTATGTTGTTCTTTATGTTTACTCGTTCAATGACTACATCTTATCTCTCGATTATTTCACGAACGAGATGGAAGCATCTCAAAATGTGCTTGAATTTATGATGAGATCTTGGTTCCTTTGCTTAAGCAACCGCTCCAGTATTATCACAATAAAGTGGTACTGGGTTCTTAATCTCAAGAACAACACCCAATTTAGTGACGAACTTCATCCAGACAACTTTTTTGGCGATTTCACTTGCAGCTATGTACTCTGCCAAAGTGGTTGAGTCAGCTACAATCGGCTGCTTAGTACTCTTTCAACTCACTGCTCCAACATTTAGAGTAAAGACATATCCTAAAATGGATTTGCTATTATCAGGATCTAATTGAAAACTAGGGTCAAAATATTCTTCTAGTTTAAGATCAGATCTATCATATACTAGAAAAATATTCTTAGTCCTTCTCAAGTATTTAAGAATATTTTTCACAGCTTTCTAATGATCCTTTCCTGGATCAGCCTGAAATCTACTAGCTATGCCTAAAGCATAAGCAACATTAGGTCTGTTACGTAACATGGTATACATTATTGATCCTATAGCCAAAGCATAAGGAATAGAATCCATTCTATTTCTTTCTTCAGATGTCTTAGGAGACATCTTCTTAGAGAAATGTATGTCTTGACTCATGGGTGAGTAACCTCTTTTACTTTCATCCATACTAAACTATTTTAGTATTAAGTTAATGTACCTAGATTGGGACAAGCCTAATATCCTCTTAAATCTATCTCTATAGATCTTTATTCTAAGTATATAGGATGCTTCTTCCAAGTCTTTTATAGAAAACTTATTTGATAGCCATAGTTTGACCGATTGCAACATTGAGATATCATTCCCAATGAGGAGTATGTCATCTACATACAGAACTAAGAAAACTATGGCACTCCCACTAGTCTTCTTGAACACACATGGTTCATCCACATTCTTGATGAAGCCAAACTCTTTCACTATAACATCAAAATGGATATTCCAACTCCTTGATGCTTGCTTTAATCCATAAATAGATCTTTTAAGCCTGCATACCTGATTTAGTCTCTCACTTGAGACAAATCCCTCTGACTATGACATGTAGACCTCCTCCTCAAGGAAACCATTAAGAAAAGCGATTTTCACATCCATTTATCATATTTCATAATCATTGTATGCTGCTACGGAAAGCATAATCTGAATAGATTTGAGCATGGCAATAGATGAAAATGTTTCATCATAATCAATCACCTATTTTTGCCTGAAATCCTTGGCTACTAATTTGGCCTTATAGGTTTTAACTTGACCATATGCTCCAATTATTTTCTTATAGATCCATTTGCACCCAATAGGGTTTACACCCTCTGGTGCATCCACCAAAGTCTATACTTTGCTGGTATACATAGAGTCCATTTCAGATTGCATGACAACCTGTCATTTGTATGAGTCCCTACTCATGATAGTTCTCATATAGATTAGAGGTTCGTCATTCTCAATGATTTGGGCTTCATTATTAATAATGAGCCCATACCTCATAAGTGCATGTCACAATCTATCATACCTTCAGATAGGATTTGTGCATTCAGATTCTTTCCTATTTATGTGTTCACTTGGTTAAGAAATTTTTATTATTTTTCTTAAACTTCACTAAGTTTAATATTTCTTCCACTGCTTCTTTCTAGGATAAACTCTTTCTCTATGAAAGTAGCATGCCTACTTGCAAATAGTAGGATGATAGAATAGATATTCCATACTATCTCTAGAATATCTTACAAATAGACGTCTATCTGCTCTAGCATCTAGCTTATCCTCAAAATTTTTTTTGACATATATTAGACATTCCCATATCTTAAGATACTTAAGATTAGATTTCTTACCTCTCCATATCTCATATGGAGTGCTAGATATAGACTTAGAAGGTACTCTATTCAAGATGTATACGTGGTGTCTAGGGCATGATCCCAGAAGAAAATAAGTAACTCTATGAAGCACATCATGGACTGTACCATATCTAATAACATACGATTCCTTCTTTTGGCTATACTATTTAACTATGGTGTATAAGAAGGGGTCCATTTAGAGAGAATTTATTTTATGTTAAGATAGTCTAGAAATTCACTGGATAAGTATTCTCTTCCTCGATCAGATTGAAGAATTTTTATACTCTTTTTAGTTTGTTTCTTGACCATACTTTGATACTCTTTGAATTTATCAAAGGTTTCGGATTTGTATTTCATAAGATACATATATCCAAATCTAGATAAATCATCAGTGAAAATTATAAAATAAGAGTATCCTCCTCTGGCATGAGTTATCATAGGATCACATACATCTGTATATGCAAGTTCTAATAACTTATTATTGTTCTTTCTCCATGTCCACTAAATGAAGTCTTGGTCGTTTTACCCATAAGACATGATTCACAAGTTCCTAATGATTCATAATCATAAGGATCAAAGAATTTTTCTTTATATAACTTGTTAATCCCGGTCTCACTAATATGATCAAGTTGACAATGCCAAAGTAAAATATTATTTATGTCTTCTTTCTTATACTTTCTATTTTCATCAATATGAAATATATTGTCATCCAAACATAGAGTCAATAGACCATTGTTAAAAATGCCATAACATATTATTTCATTAGAATATTTGATAGAACAACCATTGCTCGTTACATCAAGATTATAACCTTATTTTAATAATAAGGGTATATATATAATATTTCTAATGATCTTAGGATATAATAATAATTTATTAGCTCTAAGATCTTTTCAGAAGATAACTTCAAAATATTTATCCCTACAACTTTCACTTGGATAGACTCTCCTCCAACACTGTAGAGCTCGAAATCATCCTTCTTCAAACTCCTAATTTTCTACAGCCCCTGCAAAGATTTGCAGATATGAAAAAGACAATCGGTATTCAATATCCAAGAGTTTGAAATGGAAGAATTTTAATGATAATATTGTATGTATCTCATACATACCTTTTAGTGCATTATTTGCACCAGTCTTCATAGTTGCAAGGTAAGCCTTGTAATTCCTCTTCCAATGACCTACCTTGCTGCAGTGAAAATAAGTCATCTATCTGGAGGCCTTCTTTCCCTTCTTCTTCTTATTTATGCCACTTTTAGGGTTCAGCCTCCTCTTAGAACCCTTTTTGCCTACCTTCTTCTTGGAGATCCCATCCACAAGAAAAAGAGGAGCCCTATCTTTCTTGATATGGCTCTTTGTTATTTTGAGCATATTTAATAGCTTAGGCAAACAAGTATTTAGTTTATTCATATGATAGTTCACAACAAACTAAAAAAATGATCCTGGGAGTGATTGTAGAATCAGATCCTGACTTAACTTTCCATCCATGATAAAATCTAACTGGCCTAATCGAGTGATCAGATCAATTACCATCAACACATGATCTTACATGGATGAACCCTCTGTCATCCTGGCATAGAATAAATACTTAGATATCTCATATCTAGTAGTCCTACTCTATTCTCCATAAAGCTCTTTTATATTGAGCAATATGGACTGAGTATCCATGCCATCATGCTGCATCTGTAATTCATTACTCATGAAAGCAAGTATGATGCACTTGACAGTAAGAGAATCATTTTGCCACATCTTGTATGTGAACTTTTGTTGCTCTATGGTATCTTTTCCTAATGGCTCAAGATCAGGGATATCAAGAATATAGGAGAGTTTCTCTTGATTGAGTACTATTTTTAAATTTCTCAGCCAATCCACATAATTAGGACTGATCAATTTATTTAAATCTCATATATCATGCAATGAAAGTGAATAAGCCATTCAATCTATATAATTAAAACATTACATAAGCAAACAACTCATAATGATATCCATAATTAAATTAAGACTTTAATTTAATTATGTCTTTCATTATTTTATTGAATATCATAACCTTCTACTATGATAATCGAGAAATCTTAATCAATTTTCTTAGTCGGATTGAGATCCTAATTTCTTATAAAAGATCTTGTGGTTGCACAACAAATCTTTTTAAGTTCTGTTGGGGATAAACCCTACTCCCATCGAAGTTCAGCCTGATGCTTAGCCTAATACGATGGGCAATCATGGAAAGCTTCGATTGAAAATTCTTTCTCCAACAGTCGAACCCCGATCAAACTTTTTTAGCAGCCAAACTCCTCCAGCAGCCGAACCCCTCTCAGACTTCCTCTAGCGGTCGAACCCCAACCAAACTCCTTCAACCATCCGGACTTCCTCCAGTAGTCAAATTCCAATCGAACTTCCTTAGCAGCCGAACTCCTCCAGCGATCGAACCCCTTTCGAACTCCCTCCAGCGGCCAAACCCTAGTCGAACTCCTTCAAGCACCCGGACTCCCTCCAGCGATCGAACTCCTTCAGTCGGATTCCTCCAAAAGCCAAACTTCTTCCGAACTTCTTCAGTCGAATTTCTATAAGAGCCAAACTTCTTTCGGACCCCTCCTTCAGTCGGATTCCTATAAGAGCCGAACTCCTTTCGAACCTCTTCTTCAGATAAATTTCTCCAAGAGTCAAACTCCTTCTGAACTTCTCATTTAGTCGAATTTCTATAGGAGTCGAACTTCTTTCGAACCCCTCCTTCATCAGATTCCTACAGGAGCCAAACTCCTTTCAGACCTCTCCTTCAGATGGATTCCTCCAGGAGCCAAACTTCTTCCAAACTTTTCCTTCAGTCAGATTTCTACAGGAGCCAAACTCCTTCCGGACCCCTCCTTCAGTCGAATTTCTATAGGAGCCGAACTCCTTTTAGACCTCTTCTTCAGTCAGATTTTCACATGAGCCGAACTCCTTTCGAACTTCTCCTTTAGTCAAACTTCATCTGGATTCCTCCAATGGATTACTTTCAGATTTCAAATAGTATTCCTCCTAGATGATCCCCTCTAACCATATTCTTTTTAAAAGTTCGAACTCCTCTAGAATTGATATATGTCAAAGTTCTTCACCAACCAATGCCTACTTTCTTCGAACTTCGACTATTAAATCTTAATGAACAGATGATCCTACTACCGAATGATTACGACTGTTATTTATCAAGATAGTTATGACTGTTATTTATTAGTCTGCTATAGGCAACTCCACTATCGGACGGTTAGGATAGGCTCCATCTATAAAAAAGTATCCTCTAGATATGTTTTCTCTAAGCTCTCTTCTTCTTTCCAAAACTCTACTGAATTCTTGCCTGAGTACTCCATTTCTATTGGTCAGAAGAGCTGACTTGATCATCGGAGGGCCCTGCTGGAGCCACCATCATCGACTCCGAATGGAACTTATTTTGTAGGTCACCGACAGTGACCTCATCTTCGCCAACTCCAGCTCGATCCGACGTCAACCAGATTTTGCATCAATAGGATTGGCGCTAGAAGAAGGGCCCTCTATTTTTGAGGTATCCTTATTCTTAAAGAAGTGCTCAGCCAATCCTATGGATCTTATTCTTCAAGGACTATCTCCATCCTCTTCCTCGATCCTAAGAAATGCCTCCAAAGCAGACGACTATCCAGAGATCTATCGCTTCTACCATCAGATCCGACTAGACCCACCCATTCCTGCTCCAACATCGACACTTCAACCTCCTCCTCCACTAATGGCCATGATAGATTTAGAGCATTTTAATCTACTGATGTAGCAGGTTTAGAGCCTCACCGAGATGGTGTAGACCAAACGGCAGCCTCCGATGATGATTCCATCAGAAAATCTACCATCGACATGTCAAAAATCGATCCCAAGGAAAAGCACTTGGGTTAGCATACCCATCGCCACTAAAAAGGAAAAACAGAGAGCAGAGGATCCTTGCTTAGATCATGATTCTTCTCCAAAAGAGACCTTTTCCATCTATGATTGGAAGCCTTCCAAGATCTATGATCGAGACGACGTCCTCGATCATAAACTATGAAAGATGGATCGGTGGATTGAGGAACTCTGCCACATCATCCCGACTCACCATGATGACGTTTGCACCGATCTTTCTTTCTCTCTCTGAATTATGTAAGAGCCTATTTCATCGAACTTCAAGCTTCACTAATTTAAAAGCTAAGATGGAACCTCTGATCTGATCGATCATCTAGAGGCCTTCCGGACCATGATGCTGCTCCATGGTGCACCAGACGCCATCTTATGCCGAGCTTTCCTATCTACCTTAAAGGGAGCAATAAAAAATTGATACTCGATGGTGAAGCCAGGTACAATCTTCTTCTTTGATCAGAAGAGCCATTAGTTTGTAGCTCACTTCGTCAACAGTCGATGTCCGCACCAATGTTTGGGTTTTCTGATGAATATCAAGCAGAAGGAGGGAAAATTGATTCGGGCTTATGTTACCCGATTTAATACTACTACATTGAAGGTCCGGAACTTAGACCAGTCTGTTGCAATGACCGCGCTCAAGGATGGCCTTCAGAAGAATGATTTGCTATTTTTCTTGGAGAATAAGTACTTTAGGGACTTTGCCGACTTGCTAGCTCAGACTGAAGGATATGTCTGAGCGGAAGAAGCCTTCAAGTTGAAGGATGAGGAAGCCACAAGAGAGTAGTGGATGGACAAGTCTCATAAACCCACAGCTGATAGAGGGCCGAATGAAGTTTAGCCATGCTAATGAGCGCAAGTGAGCCCAAACTCCTCCTCGAGCTTGTCATCAAAGAAGCCCCGACAGAAAGGCACGATGAAGTTCTCCCCCCCAGAAGATTTCATAACTATGCCTCCCTCAATGCTCCACAGACGTCGGTTTGAAGTAAGAGAAGATCAGTCGAGGGCACTGCCACAGTCAGAACTACTAAGGAGGGAGGAACAATAAAGAGATCGACCACCTCTCGGCATCATTAACACTCTCTCTGAGGGACTTAGTGCTTCGATGAACTGCCATCTCTCAGCCTCAGAGTCAGAAAAAGCTCGCCCTGAATTGGAAAGGCCCATATAAAATAAAGAAGGTCGTCCGATCCGAAACTTATCATCTGAAGGAGCTCGAAGGAATAATGCTTTCATGATCTTGAAATTAAAAAAATCTAAGAATAAAAGAAGCAATCAAAAATAGCCATGTTAACCTCAGTAAATCGAAGGCCTTATTCATTTTAGACGAGATGAGGAGAGAGGCTCTGACAACGATCTTTATGTGCCCCTATAGCCCATTAGAAATAGGAGGAGAACCTTATCCTAATGTGAGCAAAATTGAAGGTCTCATTCATTTTAGACGAGATGAGGGGAGAGATTCTGATAATGGTCCTTATGTGCCCCTACAGTCCATTAGGAACAGGAGGAGAACCTCATCCTAACGTGAGCAAAATCAAAGGTCTCATTCATTTTAGATGAGATGAGGGGAGAGGCTCTGACAATGGTCCTTATATGCTTCTATGGTCCATTAGGAATAGAAGAAGAACCTCATCCTAACATGAGCAAAATTAAAGGCCTCATTCATTTTAGATGAGATGAGGAGAGAGACCCTGACAATGGCCCTTATGTGTCCCTACAGTCCATTAGGAACAGGAGGAGAATCTCATCCTAATGTGAGCAAAATTGAAGGCCTCGTTCATTTTAAACGAGATGAGGAAAGAGGTCCTGACAACGGTCCTTATGTGCCCCTACAACCTATTAGAAATAGGAGGAGAACCTCATCCTAACGTGAGCAAAATTGAAGGCCTCATTCATTTTAGATAACATGATGGGAGAGGCCCTGACAATGATCCTTATGTATCCCTACCACTTGTTAGGAATAGAAGGAGAACCTCATCCTAACGTGAGCAAAGTCGAAGACCTTGTTCATTTTAGATGAGGTGAGAGGAGAGACCTCGACAAGATCGCCTTCAACTTCGATTGGAGATAAGATCTCCCCCGAGCTTCAACTTCAACCTCAACAAGAGATAAGATCTTCTTCAACCTCGATTGGATATAAGATCTCCTTCGAGCTTCAACTTCAATCTCAATAGGAGATAAGATCTCCTTCAATCTTGACTGGAGATAAGATCTTCCCCAAACTCCAACTTCAACCTCAATAGGAGATAAGATCTTCTTTAACCTCGACTGGAGATAAGATCTCTTTCGAGCTTCAACATCAACCTCAATAGGAGATAAGATCTCCTTCAACCTCGGTTGGAGATAAGATCTCCTTCGAGCTCCAACTTCAATCTCAATAGGAGATAAGATCTTCTTCAATTTCAGCTAGAGATAAGATCTCCCCCAAGCTTCAACGCCAACATCAATAGAAAATAAGATCTCCTTCAACCTTGGTTGGAGATAAGATCTTCCCCGAGTTTCAACTTCAATCTTGACTGGAGATAAGATCTTCCACGAGCTTCAATGCCAACATCAATAGGAGATTAGATCTCCTTCAACCTCGGCTGGAGATAAGATCTCCCCTGAGCTTCAACGCCAATGTCAATAGGAGATAAGATCTCCTTCAACCTTGGTTGGAGATAAGATCTTCTCCAAACTTTGACTTCAACCTCAGCTGGAGATAAGATCTTTCCTGAGCTTCAATGCCAATGTCAACAAAAGATAAGATCTCCTTCAACCTCAGTTGGAGATAGGATCTCTCTCAAGCTTCAACTTCAATGTCAACAAGAGATAAGATCTCCTTCAATCTCGGTTGGAGATAAGACCTCCCCCGAGCTTCAACTTCAACCTCAATGGATGTAGAGCCTAGAAAAGGACTTCGACGGTCATCTTTTTGTACTCCCTTCTTTCGAATTTCGAACTCGAAAGTGGGGGGACTATTATTGAGGATAAACCCCACTTCCACCAAAGTCCAATCTGATGCTTAGCCTAATACAACTGGTAATCATGGAAAGCTTCGATTGAGAATTCTTCCTCCAGCAGCCGAACTCCAATCAAACTTTTTTAGCAGTTGAACTCCTCCAGTGGCCGAACCCCTTCCAGACTTTCTTCAGCAGTCGAACTCCAGCTGAACTTCTTCAAGCACCCGGACTCCCTCCAACAGTCAAATCCTGGCTGAACTTCTTTAGCAGTCGAACTTCTTCAGTGATCGAACCCCTCCCGAACTCCCTCCAACGATCGTACCCCAGTCGAATTCCTTCAAGCACCCAGACTCCCTCCAGTGGTTGAACTCCTTCAGTCGGATTTCTCCAAGAGCCAAACTCCTTCCGAACTTCTTCTTCAGTCGAATTTCTATAGGAGCTGAACTCCTTCTGAACTTTTTCTTCAGTAGAATTTCTATAGGAGCCGAACTCCTTTCAGACCCCTCCTATAGTCGGATTCCTATAGGAGTCGAACTCCTTTCGAACCTCTCCTTCAGATGAATTCCTCAAAGAGCCAAACTCCTTTCGAACTTCTCCTTCAGTCAAATTTCTATAGGAGCCAAATTTCTTCCGAACTTCTCCTTTAGTTGGATTCCTCCAGGAGCTGAACTCCTTCTGAACCTCTCCTTCAGATGGATTTTTCCAAAAGCCGAACTTCTTCCAAACTTTTTCTTCAGTCCGATTCTTATAGGGGTCGAACTCCTTTCGGACCCCTCCTTCAGTCCGATTCCTCCAGTAGATTACTTTTAGATTTTAAGTAGTATTCCTCCCAGATGATCCCCTCTAACCATATTCTCTTTAGTAGTCCAAACTCTTTTAGAATTGATATATGTCAAAGTTCTTCAACAACCAACGCCTGCTTCCTTCGAACTTCAACTATTAAATCTCAATGAATAGGCGATCCCACTATCGGACGGTTATGACTATCATTTATCAGGATGGTTACGACTGTCATTTATTAGTCTGCTATAGGTGACTCTACTATCAGATGGTTACGACAAGCTCCGTCTATAAAAAAGGACCCTCCAGATATGTTTTCTCTAAGCTCTCTTCTTCTTTCCAAAATTCTGCTGAATTCTTGCCTGAGCACTCCATTTCTATTGGCCAGAAGAGCTGACTTGATCGTCGAAGGATCCTATCGGAGCCACCACCATCGACTTTGGATGGAATTTTATTTTGTCGGTCATCGATGGTGACCTCTTCTTTTCCAACTCCAACTCGATCCGACGTCAACCAGATTCTATACCAACAAGTTCAAAGATAGGAAACTCTTTCTAATTGCATCTCATGCAATTCTCAATGTATTCCTTACCTTTAAAATATTAATAATCTTATATTAGCATAATAAACTATAATATTTTAGTTAAGTAGAAACCTTCATTTCTATACAGTCAAAATGAAATATAATTGCTCTTATTATTATACAACAAAGTAGTATACCCAAAATGCTGTAAGCATCTCAATACACTAGAACAATATTACATCAGTCCCCATATAATAGGTCTTGTGGTTACACAACAAAGCTAATATGGTTCATGACATAATAATAGACTAGTATGAAGGAAGGCCATAATGTAGTGAATATAATACTAAGCACCCTAATCAAGAATTAAATTAAGCTAATCGGCCAAGTAAGTGGGAGAGAGGTAGGGGGTCCTCC
The DNA here is from genome assembly GCA_006176705.1 of Cocos nucifera. Lineage (NCBI taxonomy): Eukaryota > Viridiplantae > Streptophyta > Magnoliopsida > Arecales > Arecaceae > Cocos > Cocos nucifera. The sequence continues at coordinate 405,290 of QRFJ01000134.1, forward strand.
CATTGCTTTTCTTAGACATCAATAAATAGATCAGATCAAATAATGAAATCAATTATAAATCACGTTCTCTTTACCAATCATGAACTATTTTTCTAGACACCGATCGATCAATTAGACATCAAGACTGGTTCTGCTATCGATTAATTATACTACAACTTAATATAATTTTATAGAGGGCTTTAATTGGTCTTTTTGCACATTCTAATTTTAATCAAATAATACACATGAATTGATTATATCAATCATGATAAATAAAATATATTAGCATGTAATATCATTCTAGGACAATCATCATCACATAGTGAACATTCGCCACTATACCAGGCAATCTCATAGAATGATATACATCATAATTTAATTATAATTAATTAAATATAATCACATCATATTAATAACATGCTAATCATATCAAATATTATTATATCATATTTATAATATTGCCATTAAACTATAAGCATAACAACATATGATTTAACCTAATAAGGTTTGCTTTGATACCACTATAGAGTTTGGTGTATAGGGCGAAAGAACAGATTTCAAAGCAAAATTATGAAATCATAAAATCAAATCCAAATCCAAGGACCATCTTATTAGAATTTAAATTATATAATATATATTTATAATATAAGTTAAAATATTGGAACATATCTCTGATCGTTTAACCCTAATTTGATCCTGATCGCGGGCAGCAGTCCATCAGGGATTTCACCAGGTGCCCACGTATTCATCCTACAATGTTGACCCATGTAAAAACTTGATCAAACCACTAATACAATAAAATTAGATTCCTTCAATTTAATTCTTATAGCAAGAATTAAATTTATTTGGGCAGAACCTTCCCTTAGCCTTGCTCTCCTTTTCTAAGCCTTTCCTTGCCTTACTTTCTTTTTTTCTTATCTTCTTAATTTTTCTTCCTAATCTTTTTATCTTAAAGAAGACTTCTTGTCCTTAATAGGACCTTGTCTAAATAAAAGAAGAAAAGAAAGAAAATTGGACAAAAAAAAACTCTTGTAAGAAAGAAGGAAGAAATTAGAATACCGTGGACTCTCAAAGCCCACCCCTATTTATAATGTACGTAGGGGTGCTTCCTCAAAATCTCACTCCCTCTCCCTGGGCATATCTCATGCCCATTCTATTATCTCATGTCCATCAAAAAAAATCAATCCATGTGGAGTGCATAAAATTAATTGAAAGATGTGCCTTAAAGTAGAAGGACTCTTCGGACTAATTCTACGTAGTTTTCACGAAGAGTTGCAAAACTTCATTTAAGTGGCACCTCTATTCAAGGGCTTTGATCAGAGATGAAGATCATCCAATGGCCTTAAAAGGGGATGCCTCATCTGAAGTGGGACGTGGAGATAAGGGTGGAAAAATCAAAGGCCAAAGGGCCTTTGACTTGGTCCAAGGGGTGCCAAGAAGTTGGGGCGGCAAGGAGTCCAACTTTATCCAATTTTTAGATGTTCTATGGAGGAGTTTAGGAAGTAGAAGGACTCTCCTCTGTGCCTCCTTCTAGATCTAAAAACTCATAAAAATATTTATGTAGAAATAAAAGAGGATAAGGCCAAGGAAGTTGGCACAAACCAAAATTCATGCGCTATAATCCCTAGTGCATTAAGTCTCCCCCATATGCCAAGAGAGAGACTCTCTGGCATGTGGACTCTAGTTTTAGGCATCCAATCTCTTGGTCATCCAGCCAAGGGTTAACCTAATTGAGGACCAAATCTGATTTGACTCAAATTGGATCTAATTAGCCCAAATCGGAATCCGATTTGAATCCAATTCGAATCTAGGTGCTAGGGTCTGCAATATGTGCTAGCATATTTGATTTGCAAACATGATTTAATCTAATTAAACTCTTGATTAATTTTCTTTGTGTATGACCCATTGGATTTCATATCTAGCCAGCAATGGATCTGGATGCGATTTGACCTAATTTGGTTAGAACTTAACCAAACTAATTTAGGTCAAATTAAGCTGACCCATTTCGATAAATTAGAATACTTTCTAATTGATGATCAAATTAAACTCTTTAATTTGATCAAACCTATAAGACATGATTGATGTCTAGCAGTGTATCATATCTATCTAAAAAATATAAAATTTTGATAAAAATATCAAAAATACCCCTTAGTCAAAAGTTATCGAGCAACTTGATCCTATGATCACCCTACATCCCGAATATAACTATGGATATGGAATCATGTCAAATCTAATTTTATATTCATATTTCTTTCAATCATATGATGATGATTTAATTAATAAAATATTAAAAACTATTTTTAATTTTTTTCATGCTTCGATCAAAGTCTTCCTGAATCATCATTTGATTTAAGCAAGTAGGATGCGATCTCCTCTTACTAGGAGTGATCGATTCCATATTGACCTGCTCATAATCTTTATATGCAATCTACCATATCTAGAACATCCCATACATGACTAACTCATGAATGAGTATGAACCACAATATGAATTCATGCATATAAGATTTTATGGCAGTCTAAGGTCAAAAGATTACATGCACAACTCCCACTATAAGAACCATCTATTGACAAGTAAGACTCCATTAGATGTTCTTAAGTCGGATCAATTCAATGAACTTACTTCCTAATAAACATCCACATCTTTGTATTAGTATCAAGCATAAATGATTGTGAGATCAATCACCCTTTCCATTGAGCATACATAGGATGTGCCAGTCTTTCCAGGAATATTGATCTCCAAACTCAATGTTCCATCAATCAAAAATATTTTAGATTAGGATTTTAAAATTTTAGATCTCACAGATATGATCTCATCATAATCCTAAAATTATAGTCCTAATTTATGAGATTCATCATAACCTTAAATAAATAATAAGACACAGCATATAATGAAATAAATGCCTTTATTAATTTAAAATATCATTACATGAGTCTGAAAGATCAAAAAATGACCCATCAAAATACATATTTTGATTGGCTTGAGGACATATTCCTTTCAATCTAAGCTTATCCTAATCCATCGGATGGGAATAGGGTAAGATCTACTAATTTCTGAAACTTTTAGAACAAGGATCAAAGTTTGACCCGGATGCAGGAAAGAAGAGATACGGGACGTGCACCCCCTGGAGAATTTCTAGGGGCATGCACCCTCAGGTGTTTTTATGAGAGAGGAGAGGGCGCATGTCCCCCTAGGCTTGTGCTCCATATGGATAAAGGAGTTGACCCAGTCAAATTGGATTTGACCAGGTCAAAGAGTGTTGATGAGATCAAAGACTCTAGAGATTAGTTGCTTACGCCACCCTCCTCCCTTATCTATTTTGTGCGATATTTTTAGGGGATTTTTGGGTAACAAAACTAGGTAGAGACCTGGTGTTTGGCATGGCATATCAGATTAAAATTTGATTTAATCAAGCAATTTGATTGCTTGATCAAATGGAACTCTAAGGTGGCGCAGGGTTCTCTATAAGAACCCTTGTGCCCTAGGGTTCCTAAGTTCCCTCTCTTCTCCATGCCAATAGGCTGCCGTCCTCTCCTCTATTCTGCACCATCTCCTCTGCTCCTCTTCCTCTATTCCATGCCCAAATAGTTGGTAAAAGCAAGGATCAAATTCAAGTCCTGTAGGTGCAAAGGATCAAGCAAACAAACAGTCATGTTCACGAGATGAATGCACAGCTTTCAACATTCATTTTGAAGGATCTACAAGAAGGCATTTGATCTAATTTTTGGAGATCAGATCTAGGAGGAGAAGACACCTAAAACTAGCCCAAGTAGACTTTGGTAGAAGCCGGGCATGTGCGCAGCTAGATCCAAAGCTTCGGATGCAGCTAGATCATTAACAAGGTAAATGGTTTACTCGATCTAAGGTAACAAATGTTGTTACTATTCTAATTTTAATTTTAATTTTAGATTTTAATATCAGATCATTAGGATTAGATCTGAGAACTCTTAGATCTAATCAAAATTTATAGAAAAAAAATTTAAAATTTTGCTATAGATCTAATCAGATCAGATCGATCCTACGATAGAAAAATCTAGTTTTTCCTTTAAGGATGCGCATCCCGTGCATGTGGAAGCATGCCAGACAACTAAGCCACACGAGCACACTGGAATGGCATCAAGACAAATCCCATCTTGGAGTTTGATCCAAAAATTTAAAACTAATTAATTTAAATATTATTAATTTAAAACTAATTTTTTAAAAATTAATACCATCTGCCTGAGCGTGTAGGGCTCACATGGGTTGGATGCCTTGCATGCTAGTTGGGACTACCCCAGCTCCATGTTTGTAATGCTACCTGGATCTTTTCTTGATTCGAGCACTCTGTATGTCGAGATCTGAGCACGTAGGGCACGTCTCGACCCCATATTTACAATGATATCCGAACTTTTTCTTGGTTTGAGCACTTTGCATGCCAAGATCCGAGTGGGCAGGGCATGTCTCGATCTCATGTTTGTAATGCTGCTTAGACCTTTCCGCAATTCGAGTGCTTTGCATGCTGCGACCTAAGCGTGTAGGACACGTCTCAGCTCCATGTTTGCAATGCTACTTGGATCTTTTCTTAGTTCGAGCACTCTGCATGCCAAGATTCAAGTCCTATACTATTTTTAATTAAATTAATATTTAATTAATTAGTTTTTAATATTTAATTATATTTAATTAATATGATTTAAATAAAAATTAATTTTTAATTATTGTATTAGTCATTGCTAATACCATTACTAATACTCACAACAAAAGGCATGCTACCATATAAAGCTAAGGCACGAGTTAGCGCATAGGAATTAAGATGTGAGGAGGTATGGGCTGGTGCATAAGGATTAAGTCATGGGGGTGTGGCTGCAGACGAGAGCTCATGTTCTGGCCGATGCGGTAGGGGTTGTAAGGTTGAGGCCATGGGCTGGGGGCTGCAGAAGCGAGGGCACGGGGATGGGCCAGGGGGAGGTGGGAGGCGGCTGGAATCTTACAGTCGGGGGAGGTGAGCCGGGTGTAGCCAAAGGGAGGAGGCTGAGGGCTCGAGGAGGCGATCGTAGAGAGGTGAGCCAAGGGACGATGGGTCGGGGAGAGGTGGGAGACAGTCGGAGGCTCACGATTGGAAGCTCGGGGAGGTGACCGGGAGGAGATGAGCCGAGTATAGCTGAGAGGAGGAGGTTGAGGGCTCGAAGAGGTGGTCGTGGAGAGGCGAGCCATGGAGAGGCAGGTCGGAAGGAGGTGGAAAGTAGCCAGGAAGGTGGCAGGAGGCCAAGGGCTCAAGAAGGTGGCCGAGGAGAGGCAAGCCAGGGGGAGGTGGGTCGGGATTTTGGGGAGGTGGGAGGAGGCCAAGAACTCACAGTCGGGGGCTTGAGAAGGTGGGAGGCAGTCGGGAGCTCGAAAAGATGAGAGACGGCTGAGAGCTTGGGGAGGCGGGCTGGGTGCAGTCGAGGGGAGGTGGCCAGAGGGAGAGAGGGGGTGGCAGTGAGGGATAAAAATGCGGGAGGATGTGGGGTGAGAAAATGAGGGGGCAGTGGGGTGAGGAAAAAAATGAGGGTGCACGGTGAGGTGAAAAAAAATGAGGACAAGAAGGTTATTAGCGATGGTAAATTACCATCGCTAATAATATTTTTTTATCATTAATACTAAAAATTTATTAGCATAGCAAAATACCATCGATAATAAATTTATCATTACTAATAATTTTTTTAAAAAAATATTTTTTAAAATTCTTTGCAATGGCAAGATCTCTATCGCTAAAGCTATTTTTTATGTGGTTAAAAATCAATATTAGATTTTATTAAATTTTTAAGTTTAATTAATTTGTGGATCAAGTTCTAATTGATTTAAATTAGATTTAATTTAATTAGGCTTGATTTAATTTAAGACCAATTAGATGTTAATATTTCAAGTAAAACTTGGATTCAAAGCCTAATTTAATTAGATTTGATAGAATTTCGAATTGAATTCAAATTAAATCTAAATTAAAAATTATTTTATTTTAATTAATTTAAATTAAATCAAATTTAATTAGGTTTGACTTAATTTGAGGGTAATTAGATTTTACAATCTAATTAGGACTTGGATTAAAAGTTTAATTGAATTAGGTTTGACAGGATTCTGAATTAGATTCGAATCAGATTCAAATTAGATTCGAATCAAATCTAAATTAAAAATTATTTTTTTAATTAATTTAAATTAGATTAAATTTAATTCAGTTTGACTTAATTTAAAAATAATTAGATTTTACTATCCAATTAGAACTTGAATTCAAAGTCAAATTGAATTAGGATTAATAGATTTTTGAACTGGATTTAAATCGAGTTTAAATTGAATTTGAATTGAATTCAAATTAAAAATTATTTTTTTAATTAATTTAAATTTAATTTAATTTAGTTAATATTGACTTAATTTGAGGTTAATTGAGTTTTATAATCCATGTAGGACTTGGATTCAAAGCCTAATTGAAATAGGTTTGAAAGGATTTTGAATTAGATTCGAATCAAATTTGAATGGAATCATAGATCAAGTTATAATTAATTTATATTTAATTTAATCTAAGGAGGTTTGACTTAATTTGAAGCTAATTGAGTTTTATGATCTAAGTAGGACTTGGATACAAAGTCTAATTGAATTATGTTTAACAGGATTTCGTATTAGATTTAGATAAGATTTAAATTAGATTCGAATCAAATTTAAATTAAAAATTATTTTTTAAATTAATTTAAATTTAATTAAATTTAATTAGTCTTGACTTAATTTAAAGGTTTTTAGATTTTACTATCTAAATAAGACTTGAATTCAAAATCTAATTGAATTAGGATTGACAAGATTTCAAATTAGATTCGAATTGAATTCGAATTGAATTTAAATTAAATCTAAATTAAAAATTATTTTTTTAATTTATTAAATTAGATTTAATTTAATTAATCTTGATCTAATTTAAGGCTAATTGAATTTTATAATCTAAATGGGACTTAGATTCAAAACCTAAGTAAATTAAGTTTTGTAGGATTTCGAATTGGATCCGAGTCATGCTGTAAATTATTAGCAATAAAAAAGGATCACCATTCTAGTTCCATCACTAATAATATTTTTAAATAAACTTATTTTTTAATTTATTATTGAGATTTTTTAAAAAAATTAATAGTCATGATAATATTATTTTCATCATTAATAAATAAAATCTACCATCGCTAATAATTATTTTATATTTAAATATTATAAAAAAATTAAAAAAAAATTAAATAATTTTAGCGATGGCTTCTGCCATCGCTAATAACTAAAGAACCATCACTAATAGCTTATTATTAGCAATGATGTGATTTTTGTTGCTAATAAATCAAATTCACTATCGTTAATATTTTTTATTTTTTTAACTATTAAAAAAATTTATACTTTTTGTGATGGCATTTACGGTCGCTAATAATAAAATTATCAATACTAATAGTATTGATGATGACAGTTCTTTTCATTAGTGTTGTGGTGGCAAAATAATATTATTACAATGAAATTTTTTCCATCACTAATATTTAAAATTCTTATAATGATTGCTTAAATATGGGTTATCACACTCTCACTCTCTCCTATAATTTTCTCTCACAACTGCACTCCCCTCTATTGCTCTCTTTCTCTCATGTTGTGTTCTCTCATTCCCACATGCTCTCACACTCTCACTCTCTCGAATACTCTCTCTCATTCTCACACCCCACAAACCCCAACCATCCTATTTTCCTCTTACATCTCTCTCTCTTCTTCTTCTCTGGGCTAGCATATAGGAGCTATGCCACCTCTTGCTAGGGTAATGTTAATAATCCCTCTATAGAAAATTAGAAATTGATCAAATATTTTGAAATTTTAAAAATTTTAAAAATTATTTTAAATTATTAACATGAAGTAGAATAGACCCATATGCCTATATGTGGCTTTGGATTAATAAGACTTAAAGCATTTTTGCAATCGGATTAAAATTATCTTGATTTAACATCTACAAAGTAAGTGACTTAAAGTTTCTCGATGTATTTTTAAAATAATTTAATAATTTTATATCTATCTAATTAAATGGTTTATCTCATGTATAAGAATTAAATATATATTATAATATTTTCATAAATAAATTAGTTTGAATATATGATCTATTTTGAATAATAATTTAGAGAACTTGATTGGGTAACTTGTGAAAATAGTTTTGTGCATATTCTACATGGCTATGATTTATTCTAGCCTCATCAATAGGGATGACACATGGCAATTTGTAAGCCGAGAAACTAGTTTTGATACCGCATCATTAGTGATTAGAGTAGTGGTATTTGGATATCATTATCTATTATCTGACCTATACCACTAGATTACATAGTTGTTGCCAAATGTTAGATCCAGTATTACTTTATAAAAAAATATATTTTTGAAAAGAAAAAAATATTATTCTCTAATATTTATTATTATTAAATTTTATCTAGTCAATGATATGTTATTTGATTTATTATCTATTAACATGCTCTGACCTACTTTGAAGTGTTATGTTGCTTATTGGGCTAGTTTAACTCATTACTATTCTTTTTCTCTATTTTTTAGATTTTAAATTTGGGGGAGGGTGATAAATCATCTAGAGATTTTAATTATTAAGGATTAAAGTTGTTTTATTACTGATTAAAAATTAGTTTAGAGGATTAATATTGTTTCATTATTGATTTCAAATTAATTTATGAAATAATTAGATTTGTTATTCAGGTAGCCTTGTATGTCTATGGGATCCATCTTGCAAGCATGCGGCATCTATTACTCTCCAAGTTCGGCCATGATAGATTTAATAAGATTAGAGCCTACATTTCAGATTACTAAGAATAGTGATAAATTATGAGTGGAATAAGAATATAAGAGTCTGGGAAATAGGATCTTTAGGACTCCTTGGAAAGGATGAGAGTTGTGTAGTAATTAAGTTATGATACATCTCTCTAGTTTGCTTCTTTATTGATAATTCTATATTATTTTGTCTAAGCATTATTGTGATGTTTGCTTTATTTTTATTGAAATCGATAATGCCACCCTACTACTAGCTGAAGAATAAGTGATATGATAGGAGGTTCTTATGATGAAGTGCCTCATGAATCTATAGTTGAGAACCATAAGATCGGGAGCATTTGAATCATAATGTGGATCCTAATATTCACTGAGGAATAGTAATTGATTAGCTAGGTGCAAATCAGCTAATCTTGGATCAACCGGTTCCATAGGGGAACTTAGCTTGGAATCATGGTCGAATGCTTGAATTAATATAGAAAGTTATTGAGTTGATGTGTTGAAAGAGAAAGCTATCTTAGTAGTTCCCATAATTGGTACAATAGAATTATTGTTCAGCTAAGGATAGGAGTATAGTAGAGTTTAGAAAGATGGCTCCTTTAGCCTTTCAAGGTGCTACTAAACCCCATGAGGCTGAGGTTTGGATTGATGAGATAGAAAAATCTTTAGAGCAATGGAATATACTAATGAGAAAATGATCAAAGTTGCCACTTATATGCTTTGGGATAGAGCTCATCATTGGTGGAAGTCTATGGAGTGCATTCTTTTTTTGGCTATGGGTCAGTTATATGAAAAAGATTTTGCAATGCTTTCTATTCCAAGTATTTTTCTTCTAGCCAACTAAGGAATTCAGAAAGAGATTTTCTTAATTTATCACAAGGAGGAATAACTGCAGATGACTATAGGGTTGAATTTGAAAAACAATCCTGATTCGCTTCTACCCTTGTTGTAGATGATGAGTCCAAGATGAGAAGGTTTGAGGAATGATTGAAATCACATATTCGAAGGGGTCTTGCTATAGTGCACTTAACAAATTATAATGATTTAGTAGATAGGGCTAAGAATATGGAATTTATTTGGAAGGAAACCCAAGCATAAATGAAGAGAAGCCAAAGAAAAGGGTAGAGATTTTGAGGCTTATGATGAACAAGACAAACCAAGTTCTGGAGGATCTATTAAATTTTGAGCAACTAAAGGTTCAAAATACCCAACTGATTTCCTTCAAGACAGAAAAGGATTTTATGTTAGGGTTAATCAATAGGACAAGCTTAAGTGTGCCATGTGTGATTGTGTCCATAAGACTGAGAAGTGCAGTAGAGCAAATAGAGCTTATTTCAAGTATTGCCATAGGGCCATAAGATAGCTAAGTCCCCCAAAAATGTTTTTGTCCCAGTTAATTCAATGACCACATATTATTAGAACTCAATCATTTCAAGCTTTAGTTGCTCAAACTCCTACTACTTAGACCCAGATAGTGCAAACATCTTCTTAAGAGCAAGAGAGGGGGGAAACGATGCACTCAAGGCTATGTGTATGCACTAATTCCACAAGATACAAAAGCATCCAGTGCCAAAGTTTAGGAATTACTTAGTTCATAATACAATAACTAGTTCATATACTTGTGTTAATATGATAACTACCTAAAGGGTTAATAATGAGAGGGTATGTTTGGAGCTAGATAGGAGGAAGGACTCAAAGTTTTGTTTGGGTTTTATTGTAAATTTAAAATTTTGGATCTTTTCAAGTTTAGTATAGAATAATATTCTGGTTAGAAACTACTTAGAGAACCTAAAGAAATTTTATGGATTTAGATTAGAGTTCTCAACAAAAATATGGTTGATTAAGTTATTTTAAAGTTTGACAAAAATAATATCATTGATGGAGGTGACACATGATAGACAATCTAATGGTTAAGTTAGGATGTGGATGATTTAACTATTTGACAAATCAAGGTATATTAAATTTTGAGGATGAGATTTTATTTAGGGTAAGGATGTGATGCTTGGTCTCGGGCCCATCTAACCATAGCACAAGTCCATCCAACAATGGCCCAGTCCCTTGTTCCCTGTGGACCACCCTAGGCAATGCACGAATAATGTTGTGACATGGGAGAAAGAGAGAGTAGACGCATGCCCTTATCACGCATGTTCGTTTCATCAAGATAAAAAAAAAAAATGAAGGCTGAAGGGGGTGCATGTCCTTTTAATGCACTCACCCCAATTGGGCATCCATCTCTTGCGACTCTTTTCTCTCCCTATCGCATTCTCTCCCTCTCCAATGACTTTTTCACTCCAATGATTTCCTCTGACATCCACACCTGCCTTGGTCGCTCTCTCTCTTGCTCGTGTTCTCTTGTTCCCATGTGCTCTCACACTATCATCCTCTCGAATATTCTCCCTCTCTCATTCTCACACATCCTAAGCCCCTACCATCCTATTTTTCTCTGACATCTCTCTCTTCTTCCTCTCTAGAATAGTCTAGAGAGACTTTGCCACCTCCTGCTCCCACCATGGTATGGTTAGTCATCCATCCACTTGTAAAATATTAGAAATTGATTAGATTTTTGAAAATTTTAGAAATTTTAAAAATTATTCTAAAATATTAACATACCGCAGAATAGAGTCATGTGTATGTGCTCCTCAGTATGTTGTTAAAATAGTCTAATAATCTTTGCATCTATTTGATTAAATGGTCAATCATGTTATGGTTTATCTTTGGTATAAGAATTAAATATGTATTATTATATTTTCATAAATAAATTAATTTGAATATGTCATCTATTTTGAATAATGATTTTAAAAAACTTGATTAGGTAACTTATCAAAATACTTTTTTATATACTCTGCATGGCTATGATCTATTTTGGCCCCACCAAAAAAGATTATACATTAGTCTTATTGACTTATAGCATAAGAAATTAGTTCCGACGCCATGCCATAAGTAATTAGAATAGTAGTATTTGGGTGCTATTATCTATTATCTAATCTATGCCATTAGGTTATATGGCAATAGCCAAATATTGGATTTAGTATTAGCTTATGAAAAGTATGCTTTTGATAAGAAAAAAATATTATTCTCTGATATTTGTTAATATTAAATTTTGCCCGATCAATGATACATTTTTTGATCTATTATCTGTTAATATGCTCTGATCTACTTTAAAATATTATATTGCTTTCTAGGCTAACTTAGCTAATTATTATTCTTTTTTTCTATTTTCAAATTTTGGGGTTGGGGGAGCACGTTAGATTGTCTGGAGATATTAATTTTTGAGGATTAAGGTTATTTTGTTACTGATACAAAATTATTATGAAATGATTAGATTTGTTATTTATTTAGCCTTGCATGTCTATCGGATTTATCTTACAGGGCATGTGGTATCTATTACACTTCAAGTTTGGAATGTGATAGAGATACAAGCTAAGCACAACTCATTCTTGGGCATTGTAATCAATTTAGACAAAAGATGGAATGAAAGATTCAAAACAAGAAAAAGGTAGTTGATGATTATGTTTGATAATAAAGATAAGCATTTGATACATAAATTAAAAAATTATTATATTTATTTCCCATAGGAGGCAACTCGACAAGGGGATGAATTGGTTTCTTAAAAATTAATTATAAAACTTGTGCCCAATAACAAATTATAGAGTATTTATGGAGTGCTTAGCAGAGAATAAATATACACTAGAAGATAAAAAGTAAACATAAACATACAATCCCAAACACAATATTTATAGTAGTTCGGTGCTTAACTCAGCATTTACATCCACTCTTCAAGTCAACCCATTTAAGAATTCTAACTATAATCCTTCAAGATTACAGTCTAATTATTTTCATGGGCTTACAATCCAATTTAGTTGGTTTTTTCTGACTCATCAACCAAAATCTTATAATCAATTATTTTCATGAGTTCACAATAATCTAGTTAATTTTCTCAGGCTCACCAACCAAAACTCTATACCATCCAATTCCCGGCATAGATAAGCTTCAACCCTAAATTTTTTTATCTCAAAAAAACTTTTAAAGAATATAATAAAATAATTGAGTATAGAAGAAATGAGCCAAAGCTTAAGAAATCAGGACTCATTAAAGCTTGAAGAAGTTATTGATTAATGCTCTTTATAGACTTGACATCCTTGTTGAATAGATAAAAGCGGCTCGAATGGATGCTAAATAATTTTTCAATTGGTTGCCCATACAAACAAATCTTTTAACTCCTCTCTATCTCCCTTTTTTAAAGATATTCAATGAACTCAATGAGAATTGAAGTTTCTTTTGTCCTTTTTTTTTTTCAATTGAATTCCACATCTTAAATAGCTTTAAAATTGGCTTTAGCAAGTATACTAGCTATTATAGAAGCCACAATAGCTGTTAAACATAATTTTTATCCATTAAAAATAGTCAGAAAAACTAGCTATTATACTATCAAAATGTCTAAGTTGGCTCACCCAAACTCTAAGTTGACTAATTAGAGGTGCTGAGTCAACTAAGCGAAATTCTGAGACAGCTCGAAAATAGATATAAATTTTCTATATTTTATCTATTATGTCTATCTAAGACTTGGTCAACTTAAATTCTATCTTAGTCAGCTCAAAGGCATGCCAAATTCTTCTAAGCAATAGCTGATGAAACTTAGGGTAACTCATGACTTCTAACTTCATTTTCTTCAAAATTTGGCATCCCAAACTTGTATTTCTTAGTCTCAATGCTTCCAAAATATTTCAAAAACTTTTTCAACATTGAGATTGCTTCTTTTAGGCTTCTCCATACTTCTCTAAACTTTTTATAAGCTCATTGCGCTATCAACTAATGACTTCCAACTTGACTTTCATCATAGTGTGCCATCCCAAACATATACAATTCATCTTAAAACTCTTTTGACTTAGCATCTTTGAGAAGATTTCTTTCTTGATTTAATGTATCTTTGTAAGTACACTTCTAATTTTATTTTCTTCATAATGTAGCCTTCCAAAGTTGTGTAATTCATCTTGAAAACTGCTTGGCTTCTTTGAGAGAATTTCTTTCTTGACTTGATATATTTTTATGAGCACCTAAGAAACCCTACAACCATTCTTGAAATACATAATTAGTACCATTTGCACCTCAATATTTTGTTATCATTAAAATCAATATTTGGATCTACAAACTTCTACCTTTTTATGATGACAAAATCTTGAATATGTACACAATAAAGCATAATGTATTTCTAAGAATTATGCACCATTAATTTATGAATATATAAAGTAAGCAAATAGATGCCTTGAAAACATACTTCATAAAAACATATAATCCATAAAAGATTCATTCAATTATACATTATTAATTTATGAATAATGAAGTAAGCAAATAGATGCCTTAAAAATATACTTCATGAAAACATATAATCCATAAAAGATTCATTCAATTTATCTTCAAACATATATTCAATCAAGCATATACTTAATTAAACTCCACCAAACTTATCCCCCTTTTTGACATCATTAAAAAGCTTCATTTTCAAAATCATCAAAGTCAAAATTATATCAATCAAATTTTTAGATCAATTTTGAAATTGAGGTATGCATGCATGAAAAATCAAAATTAAATGACTAAATCATTTCAAAGTAAATGAATCATATTTCTTTCAACTTAAAAGATAACTTTCATTAAAAATTATTCAAAAAATAATTTCTTTTCTTTTTCATAAAAGCCTCTCCCCCATTTTCAAAATGCATCAAAAGGTTCAGAAAGATCAAAAAATTTAGCAAATTTCAATGGCATAAACACAGTCAAGGTTAAGAATTGAAAAAATCTTGAATAAATTTTAGAAGACTCCCCCTTTCTTATATAGAAAAAGCTATATCTTTAAAAACTTGTGAGAATTTTGGAAAATTTTTCTTTCTTTATCTCTTTCTCCCTTCTTTAAGCAAACATATCTTAGAACCAACATTTCTCAATTTCTTACTCTCCTTTTTTATGTCAAAAAGAACATAGAAATCATAGTAGGGGAGAAACATTGAAATACAAGAAAGATAAATTTATTAACAAATAAAAGTAACAATGTGATAAGTAAAGCATACACAACTTCATTCATAAGTAACTAAAACATTCATATTTTAGTCCATAATGTAGACAAGCATATATTTCTTACATATTGTTTAGCTTAATTTGGTTTATCTTTCAAAATGTAATTAAGAAAGCAAAGAGATTTATATTTCAAAGATTTCAAAAATTTTATATAAATAAAATTGAAACAAATTTAAAAGAGAGTTTCAACAAATAGAAAGATAATACAATATGTATCATAACAAATTCATCAAAATCAATCTATTTAAGTAAACTATTTTCAACAAATATCGAAGAAATGATATCAATGATTTTATCTTTACCAAACATTATCATTTCTTTCATCATGTGCCCTAAGCATTCGTTGACCAAATGTTATCTTCTTTTTGATGCATGAGATACTAGGCACACCTGCAAAATATTCATTTTTCTAATTTTGGTATCTAAACTTTCTTGGATCTTTTAGGGTTAGTAAGCATGGTTTCTTTTAGAATCCAAACTTGCTTAATAATAATATTTTCAATCTTCTTTAAAT
This sequence comes from Cocos nucifera, assembly GCA_006176705.1. NCBI lineage: Eukaryota > Viridiplantae > Streptophyta > Magnoliopsida > Arecales > Arecaceae > Cocos > Cocos nucifera. The sequence continues at coordinate 420,621 of QRFJ01000134.1, forward strand.
GACGTTCAAAAGCTTTATGTCCTACTTGGTTGTATTTAAAGTAAGTTATTGAAGAATTTTCAAAAAAAGCTTTCATGAATATATTCTTCAAAAACTTTTGCCTTTTCAAGGAATTGAATTCTAAACCGGCTTTATCAAAAACTACTTTTTAATTTTTCAAAATTATTTGAAACTTTTAAGAACTTAAAGTGAACTTATCAATAATGAGTTTTATTGTTGCTGAGAATGGTTCGCTTCTAGAGCGGAGCGGTCGGTTTCTCATAGGAGGTGCTAGAGTGACCTACAAAATAAAAGTTCAAACCAGAGGATTTGGATTTGACTCCGGTAAGGATCCTTCGATCCTCAAGTTAGTAGAGAATAATCAAACAACAACGAATTCTCTAAGAGAAATTTCTTGCTTACTTGGATCCTCAAAATTTTTTAATATTTAAAAGAAAGCTTCATGCGACTGTTATGCTATTTCACTAATCTTGGGCTAATAATATCGCGGTAGCAAGATCAAGAATATTTTTTTGAATAAGAAGTTCATTATCAGAGGGATTGGGATACCTTATCTGCTTTCGATAGTTGAGGTTGGGTGGAAAACCACTTAGTCATAGTGAGGATACAGTTGTATAACTGTTATTCCACTAGACGAATTGATAAGAATATGGATGAGCTGCCTATCCAAAGCGATCTATAAGTTTCAAATGCTATCCGAGGCATTTCTGGATAAAATAGTTAGGATCTTCTTTCGGGGATCGACTATCAGTTCGAAGGTCAACATGGTAACTTCCTTGCCCTCAAAGTATTAACGAATGCCAACCAAGCCGAGGTATTTTGGATATCAATTAGACGATCCGAGACATTCACGTTACCACCATAACACTACCCCCTAGTACCGAGTTTGATGATCAGACAAAAAAACTATTTTCAAGCGATGCTTTAGATTGTATGATTTGCGCCCTTATTTGTGACTACATTTTAATATTTAATTATTGATGACATCATCCCTTGACGTAAGACTAATTTAGGTCATAGGGTTCATCCACCCATTGATTATTTAGGGAGATGATTTAAAAAGGTGTTTGTTCACTTTCATCTTTCCTCTTTAAGTGCATCCAGAAGGTGCGAGTGGAAGATAGGTTACTGCTACAAAGTTCCTGGCCCTTCACATTCACCCTTTTAGGGTTACTCTTGTGGAGTTCTAATTAAGGCTAGATGGATCCTTTGATGGCTAAGACATTAAAGAAGCTATCGGCTCGAAGGTTACGAACCAATGTTTCATCTATCCCTTCTTAGGCTTCCAGGAGCTCCTTCATCAAGGCTTCAGATATCATTCTCTTGACAATTTCTCTCCCTATCCCGATCAATGCAAGGGGGGTGATCCTTCACCCATAAGTGATTCATAGGATCCGATAAAGGATACTAGAGTTGAGCCAGTCGACTTAGTGAGGAAGGTTGTAGATGTAGCAACAGAATCGGTGATGGAGGCTATTGTGGAAGTGGCTTCTGTAAATTTTTTGATACCCATCATTATGGAAATGGGAGAGAATCTTCCTGATGGAATGAAAAAAACTACGAAAATAGCTGGTCCCCCTTGTCCAATTAAAGGGGTCAAAGTTGTTAAATCATAGGGGCCTGAAGTTCCTATTTTTGATTCTCACTCAATGGAGATTCGAGCGGAGATGGTGCCATCAGTTAGTCTTTCTTCTTCAGCTACAGACAGTCTTAAATCAATCATTGAGTTTTTGAAAAGCTACCTCACTCCTACAGATAGATGGGCCTTGGATGGAGAAGGCACTCAGCATCAGATGGCGAGTGCCTTCAGATCCTTGGCTCTAGTAAGCCACTACTTGGCTAGCTTTGTCGGTGCTTCTTCTGAGTTTTCACCTCTAGAACTGATGGAGGTAAAAGGAGAACTCAAAAAATCTAAATATTATTTAGAACAGGAGAAAACTGCGAACGCCGATCTGGTTAGAGAAATTAATCATTTCGAGAAGAAACTTTTCGAAGCCCAGGAAGTGATCGATCGATGAGATGATGAATTAAATAGGGCCTGGTAGAGGATCAAGATCCTTGAAAGGTAAAGTTCGATGGCAGATCAAAATTATCATCGGGCTAATGATGTCATTAAATGCCTAAAAATGATGCTTGCTGAGAGGAGAGGGTCTTCATCTAAAACTCATCTTTCTCATGAATCTGACAGTCGACCGAGCAAAAGATCTAGATCTTCTGGTGGGGACCATCATGAGGAAGAAGCATCTAGGAGATCCAAAGTTTCCTCAACCAAAAGAGAATCTATAGTTCAGGGATCTTCAGCCAAACTTCAAGCAATGAGAGAGAGAGACTTAATTGATTGGAGAAAGTCGAGACAGATTCTGTCGTTAAAGCTTATAGATTGGGATTCTACGCAAGTATCAATAGATGCAAGAAAATGGTTCTACCTCGTCTTCATGAGGATGACTCTGAATCTTTGTACATAGATCGATCGGATGAAAACCTAAGGTCCGTAATTCACATTTATCTCAGCAAGTTTATGAGTGCATCCAATATCATCATGGGGATGAATAAGATTAACTCGAGTGTGCCGGCAGATGGAGAGAAAATTGAAGGGATTCTTTCTAAGATGAACTATTGAAAGATCTCGAATGTACCCTTTTTTATTTTCTTTTCTTCTTTTTATCTTGTAAGCCATGTATGGCATTTTGAAAATTCATAAAAGGAATTCCTCTTCTACTAAAGCGATTTACTTCTCCCCCCTTTTTTGTGCGTATTGTTTTGAGTCATTTAGCTTATTTTTTGACCTAAACCAATTTTTTGTTGTCTTCAATATGTCGATCGGATGATTCAAAAAAGTCTAAAAGGAAAGAAATTGAAACTACCATTTGCATGCTGACTGCTGCAGCATATTCTTGCACGTCGCTTCATGAGTGGTGTAGAGCATGATTTTGACTATCTGTATTGATTTTATCATATCAGCAATGAAGGCTATATCTAATCCATGTTTGCTACGTGTCTAGATCATTTTGATCTCTGTCTTCTGCATTTAATGCTCTAAGAGGATGAATTATTTGACTTTCTATCGATTCGATTTGCATATAAGGCTCAGATGAGACAAAAAGCTAGGTTTTGTTATTTTTCTCCTTGTTGCACATCTCTCGCCTATCTATCTTTTCTCCTCTCTAGCTTCTCCTCACCTTCTTCTTTCCACGAAAGACGACTCACTCCGGGGATCTCGGATTTTCTCCATTAGCTTTTCGATCAGAGTTGATGGAGGAGGATTTAATATTAATCCATAACCAGTTTAGCATTCCTCCAGAGTTTCAACTCGAGATTTTAAAGTCAGAGAAACGTATTTGCAGTCCTCCTCCTGGTCGTATAGGCATGTATGAAGAATATTTTTGAGCTAGGTTTAGGCTTCCTTTTCGTCCCTTCTTCATTGTTCTCTTTCATTACTTGGAGATGTCATTCTGTTCGATGGTACGGAATTCATGGTGAGACATTTTTGGCTTCACTATGGCATATCTTTTAGCCAGGATAGAGCCAACTGTCATCCTCTTATGTTATCACTTCATGGTCAAGAGGCATCCCGTTGCCCGTGGCTGGTGGTACATGACCCCTAGGGTTAAAAAGGGTGTTCCCCCACTGATTCGAGGTGCTCCTTCCATCGTTCATGGCTGGAAGACATGATTTCTATTTGTGTCTCGCACTTCGGGCGAAGATTGGAGCTTGGTTGATTGGGGAGAACCTCAAGAAAATTTATTGAAGGATCCACTGCTTGGGCCATGCTTGAAGCAGGATCTGGATACTTTGCATGATTTTGAGATTCCAGAACTGAAGGAACTTCTATCTGAGCAGACTTTATTTAACACAAAAATTAGTCAAGTTAACCCCTTAGGTATGTACTTGTCCTTTATATTAATGTATATTTAGACTTCAAAATCTGATACTGATCGACTAGTGCCATGGGTCGCAGAGCGGGTTCCAAGTCCACCCAAGGTGTCGGGACCGAAGGCTCTTCAAAAGAGAAGGATTGATTCTACTGAAGGTAGGTCTATCCATACTCGAGTCGAGCTACTTCCTGCACCGTTGGCTTCCAAAGTCGAAGGATTCAATTCTCACAATGCCAAGGATCTTCAGATTGTGTGGGTCTCACGTAGCTTGGATTAGCCAACTCCTAAAGGGAGTCATAAGGCTTCTATTGAATGATTATTCAGCGAGGCAATTTTGAGTTTGCTGGCCCCCAACGTCTCCGATCTTTTCCTGGAGGAGGATCCGACTGATGGAGAAGAAATTACCAGGATGATGATGGATGGATACCACTTACTGAGGGCGCTAAGATTTTTAAAACTGTACTAGGTGGTAGTTCCAAGGGTAAAGAGAACATTACTGAAGTTGCTAGAACTTCTAGAACTATGCCTGCCAGTGTGGAAGTTCAAGCTTCTGCCCTGGATGATTACAATCTGGCGTGTAAAGCTTTTACCATTTTTTTTTATGTTACTGATGCATCCAAACTATTGGTCGAGCCTCTGAAGATGAAGAGGTGAAGGGCTTTAGACTACTTTATCAGAGTAAGCTAGGATTATAATCATCCCATCCCATTTTTATCTCTTTATTTCAAGGTTTGCTTGTCACACATTTCGTGAAACACTTTGACAGCTCACCCATTATTGGAATGGGTTCATGTAAAATACTGCTGATCTTTCGTCCAAGGCCAAGGACTTTGAAGTGGAAGTAGCATTGCTTAAGAAGGCCAAGGATCAATTATCAAAAGTGGTCGAGGAGGCTTCTAATAGAGCTGAAGATGCCGAGAAGAAACTTCAGGATGTCAAGACGACATTAATGAAATCCACTGAGGAGAATGCTAGACTATTTCGCATCAACAAAATTTTAGAGGCAGAAATCGAGAAGCTCAAGGCCTGAGTTGTTAAAGCTGAAGCATCTGAAGCTGAGGCCTTACTTGCGATGAGGTCAGCAGAGGAGAAGGCTTTGAGGGCTATTACTGATTTTTGCATGTCGAAAGAATTCAGGAAAGAGAAAACCTCATTTGCATTGGATGCCTACGATGAAGGAAAATATGTCGTTCATGAAGAAGTGGGTTCCAAGTATCCAGAATTAGATCTAAGCTTTTTGGACGAGATCCCGAAAGCATCTGCTTTCGATTCGGAAGATACTTCCTAAGGTTTTGTATGTTTCGACATGCTCAGAAATTATTGTATAAAGAAGAATTTTTTAAAAATTTTCTTTTATTTCCTACTATTTTCTTCTTCTGATCTTGTCACTCTATTCTACTCCGATCTGGAGAGTTTGTTACTTCGGCTCGATAGGCGACATGTACTTTTTCTGATTTTTTGGTTTGATTATCCCTGAATCGATCTTTTCATTTTTTGTGCGCATATTTGATGGAAAGTATCCATTTTTCTGTATGGTATTGAATACGCATGATTCTAAAAGCATCATAATCATGAGTCCCATGCAAAATCTGGAACATAGCTGTGAGGCGATAGAAACATCCAGCTCAAAATTTACACATGATGCGACTTGATATTTTATAATTATGATGGGTTTGCCTATTTATAGCAACCTTCTGCTCATCAATCTTTCTATCTACGATGTCAAAAATCTTTTTATGGAATGCCTACAAGGCTATTTAGTTCTCCAAATGGGGATGAAGTTTCTTCTTCATTATGGTAACCGTCACCCAGTCTAAGAAAGTGACAAGCATCAGTTGGCTCCAACCAATTCAAAGATGCTGGCAATGGGGGTTCCATCATTGGATTATTTCCACTCTCGATCCTGAGACCTTTAATACCTTTCTCTTCCTATGGGGGATGGTCTCTCACTCGGCTCTGAGAGCTTTGTCATGGTTTTCTTGCTCTTAGAGGGTAGAATTTTGTGACTCTCTTAAAGGGGCCTGAGGTCGTGCCACCCTTACAGTGGAACAGGAAGAAGTTAAACTATAGCTAGGGATACTTATGAGGCTGGTATGGAAACACCCCTCGAAGCCTCAAGTATTTTCCTGGTTATCTATTATGCATTTGCATCTAATGGAGGGGTTCTTTGTTCTAAGGTTGTACAGAGTTGATTCGCTCGATAGGATCTTTTCCATCAAATCTGATTTGTGATTCTCTTGGTGGTTCTTGAGGTTGTGCCACCTTCATAGAGGGGAGTGAAGTTGATGGAAGATCTCCTGGTCCCAAGCCGGAGAGAGTTGGATTCGAGGTGGACCTAATCTTCAACCTTGGCGAGACTTCTATCACTCCAGCTTTGCACTCCCCCTAATTTGGGTATCCTTTATGGAAGCCCAAAGCCTTGGAGCTATAGAGAAACAAGTTTCATAAGAGTGATTTCAATTCTATTGGGCTTCTTGATCGTGTCTCTTTATCTCTGAAGTGGAAACGATAGATGGAGTCTTGATTTTGTAGCTCCTACTATAACTTGTTGCTAAATATTTACTATTATTTCTTGTAAAAGCAATAGCATTATTGCTCTAGTAAGAATTCTTCTTCTTCTTTTTTAATGAAAGATCATCTTCTTTTCCTTTGAACTTTTTGGAATTATTCCGAGCTAATGTCATATCCCCTAAGGCTTCGTGACTAGAGGGATGCAGTTTCGATCTGAGGAATGCATACCCGATCAAAGGGATTTCGAGTTGAAATAATTTCGAACTAAGGAATGTGCTATAATTTATCTCGATCAAAGAAATCTTGGATTGAAATAGTTCTTATCCAAGAAATGTACTATAATTTATTTCGATCAAAGAGATCTTGAATTGAAATGATTTTGATCCAAGAAACGTACTATAATTTATCCCGATCAAAGGGATCTTGAATTGAAATGGTTTCAATCCGAGGAACATACTATAATTTATATCCTGATCAAAGAGATCTTGAATCAAAATGGTTCCGATCCAAGGAACATACTATAATTTATATTTTGATCAAAGGGATCTTGAATTAAAATGGTTCCAATCCAAGGAATGTACTATAATTTATATCCCAATCAAAGGGATCTTGAATTGAAATGATTTCGATCCGAGGAACGTACTATAATTTATATCTAGATCAAAGAGATCTTGAATTGAAATGATTTTGATCCGAGGAATATACTATAATTTATTTTTCGATTAAAGAGAACTTGAATTAAAATAATTTCGATCTGAGGAACGTACTATAATTTATATCTCCATCAAAGGGATCTTGAATTGAAACAATTCCGATCCGAGGAACGTCCTATAATTTATATCCCAATCAAAGGGATCTTGAATTGATTTCTTTCGAATCTTCTCGTTATGTAAGCATTCATTGATAGAATGAGAAAGAAAATTTGTAAATTCTTTTTATTTATCTGAGCTATTGATAATACATATGAAGGTTGACTGAATTTCATGATCTTGAAAGTGGAGTCCCATTAAGTTGCTTCAACCGATATGTTCCTGATCGTATCACCTCATCGACCTGATAGGGGCCTTCCCAATTGGATGAAAGCTTTTCTTGCTCGATGGACTTTGAAACTTCTGCCCTTTGAAGAACAAGATCACCTACTTGGAACTCTTTAGCTTTAACTGGGCATTGTAGTATCTGGCTACCCTCTGTCGATATGCAACCATCTTCACTGCTGCACGCTCCCTATTTTCCTCAATCAAATCGAGGTTGGCTCTAAGCCATATGGGGTTGGTGTCCTCATCATATTCTTCGATTCTGATAGAGGAGAGTCCAAATTCTATGGGTATGACTGCTTCCATTTCGAATGCCAAATTAAAAGATGTCTCACTAATTGGGATTCTTTGGATTGTTTAATAGGCCCAAAGTACATGGTAAAATTCTTCCACCCAAGACCCTCCAGTTCGATCCAATCTAGCTTTGAGACCTTGTAGGAGAGTCCTATTGGTAACTTCTACTTCTTTATTTGCTTATGGATGGCCTACCGAGGTGAAGCATTGCTCGATCCCATGATCCCCGTAGAATTCGCGGAGTCAGGCACCACTGAATTACCTTCCGTTATCGAAGATCAGTACTTTTGGGAGACCATAATGATAGATTATCAATTTTCAAATGAAGTCCTGAACTTTCGATTCTATGATTTGAGTCAGGGGTTCAGCTTCTACCCATTTTTTGAAGTAGTCAATTGCTACTAGTAGAAACTTGTGCTGACCCGAGACTCAAAAAAAAGGGCCTAAGATGTCCAGTCCCCACTGAGCGAATGGCCATGGGGCCTCAATATGAGTTAGAAGCACTGCAGATCAACATTGAATCTGGTCATTATGCTGACATTGCTTGCATCTGCTAATGAAATCTTATGCATCTTATTGCTTGGTTGGCTAGTAATATCCTTATTGAAGGATCTTATAAGATAATGATCGACCCCCCAAGTGGCTCCCGTAGATTCCTTCACGGACCTCTCATAAGGCATATTCAGCTTCAAATGGATATAGACATCTTAAGAGTAGTAGAGAGAAAGACCACTTATGCAAGTCATTATCGAGTAGTGCGTATTTGGTGGCCTGATTCTTGATCTTTCTGGCCTCTTTTCGATCAGGCGGTAGTTCTTCTGACCTCAAATATTTTAGGATTGGGTCCATCCAGCCAAACTCTTCATTAATTTGATGAACAATGGTGGACTCCTCTAAGCTTGAAGCTTTTAGGACTTTGAAGTAGGTCTCTTTGCCTACATCGATGGGTAATAAGGATGTCAACTTAGATAAAGCATCCCTTGGAACCTGTTGGATGTTAAAATACCTAAAGAATGAATTTAAATCTTTTATCTTCTGAAGATATTTTTTCATATTCTCTTCTCGAGTCTCGTATTCTTTGATTTGTCCAACCACCAGTTGAGAGTCACTAAAGACTTTTAGATATTGAGCCCTAGCTTCTTGGGTAATCTTTAGTCCGACGATTAGGACTTCATACTCTACTTCATTATTGATAGTTAAGAACTCAAAATGCAAAGCATACGCTGCCACATCTCCTTCCGGACTGGATAAGATAAATCCAACTCCTAATTCTGACGAGTTTGATGAGCCATCAACATGAAGGATCCATGTTTCTTCTAAATCTGGCCTGGAGTTTTCATCACCTTCCAAACTTGCGGGATCTTTTAATTTGTTTTTTTAAATTCTCTCCTTGGGCTTCTGCATCCAGGATAGTGCATTTGAGGATGAAATCAGCTAGGATCTAAACTTTGATAGAAGATCTCAGTTGATAGTGTATGTCCAAATCTAAAAGCTCTAGTGCCTACTTTGCGATCCGATCTGAAGTGTTTGGGCAATGCAAGACCATCCTTAAGGGCTGCTGTAAGTAGCACCACAGTATGGGCTTGGAAATATAGTCGAAGCTTTCTTGCCGCGATGATCAGTGCAAAAATTAGTTTCTCCATCTTGGCATATTTGGTCTCTAAATCATGAAAAACCTTACTAATATAGTATATAGGCTTTTGAAGCTGTGCTTCTTCTCAGACAAAAACTGCACTGATTGCCACTGGTGAAATAGTTAGGTAGAGAAAGAGCTCTTCGCCCGATAGTGGCTTAGTGAGCAATGGTGGAGAGTCGAGATATTTTTTTAGTTCTTCAAAAGCCCTTTGGCACTCCGTGGTCCATTGAAAATTTGCTGGTTGCTTAAGGGTCTGGAAGAATGGAAGGCACCTCTTGGCTGACCTGAAAATAAAATGGTTAAGAGAATCAATTTTATTGGTCAAATGCTGTACCTCTTTAACTATTTTCTGTGGTGACATTTTTAGAATTTCTTTGATCTTTTCAAGGTTCACTTCAATGCCTCTATGAGAGATTATAAAGCTGAAAAATTTTTTGGTAGTCACTTTGAAGGTACACTTCATAGGATTTAGCTTCATCTGATATTGGCAAAGTGTGTCAAAGATTTCTCAGAGGTCTTTAATGTGATCAGGCATCGTTTGGCTTTTAACCAGCATGTCATCAACATATTCCTCCATATTTTTGTCGATTTGGTCTTTGAAGATTTTGTTAACTAGCCTTTGATATGTGGCTCCTGCATTCTTTAACCCAAAGGGTATCATCCTGTAGCAAAAAAGCCCTTGATCAATTATGAAGGTCATTTTTTCCTCATCTTCAGGGGCCATCTAGATCTAATTATAATCAAAAAAAGCATCCATGAAGCTGGGAAGCTTATGCCCTAAAGTGCCATCAATCAATTGATCGATTCAAGATAGTGGGTGTTGGTGCAAAATTTGGTTGATGCCGGATTCGGCTGGAGTTAGAAAAGAAGAGGTCACCATCGGTGACCTACAAAATAAAGTTCCATCTGGAGTCAGTAGTGGTGGCTTCAATAGGACCCTCCGATGATCAAGTCTACTCTTCTGACCAACAAAAATGGAGTGCTCAGGCAAGAATTCAGCAGTTTTGGAAAGAAAAGAGAGCTTAGAGAAAACATATCTGAAGGATTCCTTTTTTTATAGACGGAGCATGTCGTAACCGTCTGATAGTGGAGTCACCTGTAGCAGATTGATAAATAACGGTTGTAACCATCTTGATAAATGATAATCGTAATCGTCCGATAGTGGGATCATCTGTTCGTTGAGATTTAATAGTCGAAGTTCAGAGGAAGCAGGCATTGTTTGATGAAGAACTTTGACATATATCAATTCTCCAAAGAAGTTTGGACTCCTAAAGAAAATACGGCTAGAGGAGATCATCTGAAAGAAATACTACTTAAAATCTAAAAGTAATCTACTAGAGGAATCTAGATGAAGTTTGACTAAAGGAGAAGTTCGGAAGGAGTTTGGCTCTTAGAGAAATCCAACTGAAGGAGACATCCGAAAGAAGTTTGGCTCCTATAAAAATCCAACTGAAGGAGACGTTTGATAGGAGTTCGGCTCCTGTAGAAATTCAACTGAAGAAGAGGTTTGGAAGGAGTTTGGCCCCTAAAGAAATCTGACTGAAGGAGAGGTCCGGAAGGAGTTTGGCTCCTATAGAAATTTGACTGAAGAAGAGGTTCGAAAGAAGTTTGGCTCCTATAAAAATTTGACTGAAGGAAAGGTCTAGGAGGGGTTCGACTGCTGGAGGGAGTCTGAGTTTTTGAAGAAGTTCGGCTAGGGTTCGACTGCTGGAGGGAGTCCGAAAGGGGTTCGACTGCTAAAGAAGTTTGACCGCTGGAGGGAGTTCGGGTGCTTGAAGAAGTTCAATTGGGCTTCGGCCCTTGGAGAGAGTCCGAGAGGGGTTCGATCACTGGAAGAGTTCGGCTGCTAAAGGAGGTTGACCAGGGTTTGGCTGCTGGAAGGAAGAATTTTCAATCAAAGCTCTTCCATGATTACCAGTCGCATTAGGTTAAACATCAGACTGGACTTCGGTGGGAGTGGAGTTTATCCCCAACAATAGTCCCTCCACTTTTGAGTTCGAAATTCGAAAGAAGGAAGTACAAAAAGATGGTTGTTGAAGTTCTTTTCCAAGCTCTACACCTATTGAGATTGAAGCTCGAAAGAGATCTTATCTTCAACCGAGCTTGAAGGAGACCTTATCTCCTATTGATGTTGGCGTTGAAGTTCGGAGGAGATCTTATCTCCAACTAAGGTTGAAGAAGATCTTATCTCCTATTGACGTTGAAGTTGAAGCTCGGGGAAGATCTTATCTCCAACTAAGGTTGAAGAAGATCTTATCTCCTATTGACATTGGCGTTGAAGCTCGTGGAAGATCTTATCTCCAATCGAGGCTGAAGAAGATCTTATCTTTTATTGCTGTTGAAGTTGAAGCTCGGAGGAGATCTTATCTTCAGCGAGGTTGAATGAAGATCTTATCTCCTATTGAGGTTAAAGTTGAAGCTCGAGGAAGATCTTATCTCCAGCCGAGGTTGAAGAAGATCTTATCTCCTATTAACATTGCATTGAAGCTCAGAGAAGATCTTATCTCCAATCGAGATTGAAGAAGATCTTATCTCCTATTGACATTAAAGTTGAAGCTCGGAGAAGATCTTATCTTCAGCCAAGGTTGAAGGAGATCTTATCTTCTATTGAGGTTGAAGTTGAAACTCGAAAGAGATCTTATCTTCAGTCGAGGTTGAAGGAGATCTTATCTCCTATTGACGTTAAAGTTGAAGCTTGAGGGAGAACTTATCGTCAGTCGAGGTTAAAGGAGATCTTATCTCCTATTGACATTGAAGTTGAAGCTCGGAGGAGATCTTATCTTCAATCAAGATTGAAGAAGATCTTATCTCCTATTAACGTTGGCGTTGAAGCTTAGGGGAGATCTTATCTCCAACCGAGGTTGAAGTTGAAGCTCAGAAAAGATCTTATCTCCAATCGAGGTTGAAGAAGATATTATCTCCTGTTGAGATTGAAGTTGAAGCTTAGAGAAAATCTTATCTCTAGTCGAGGTTGAAAGTGGAATGAACTTTTGCATAATTTAAGAAGAAAAAGGAGAATCGGTGCAGACATCGTCATGGTGAGTCGAGATGATGTGGTGGAGTTCCTCAATCCATCGATCCATCTCCCGCAGTGTCTGATCGAGGATGTTGTCTCGATCGTAGATCTTGGAAGGCTTTTGATTGTAGATGGAGAAGGTCTCTTTCAGAGAAGAATCATAATCAGAACAAACATCCTCTACTCTCTGTTTCTTCTTTCGAGGGGCAACGGATATGCTAGCCCAAGTGCCCTTCCTTGGGATCGGTTTCTGACATACTGATGCTGGGTTTTCTGATGGAATCACTATCGAGGGCTGCTGCATGGTCTGCACCATCTCAATGAGGCTCTGAATCTGCTGCTTTAGTAGGTTAAACTGCTCTAAATCTACCATGACCATCAGTGGAGGAGGAGGTTGAAGCATCGACGCTGGAGCAGGAATGAGTGGGTCTAGCTCGGATCTGATGGTAGAAGCGATAGATCTGCGGATAGTCACCTTCTTTGGAGGCATTTCTTGGGATCGAGAGAGAAGATGGAGATGGACCTTGAAGAAAAAGATCCACAGAATCAGTTGAGCACTCCTTTAAGAATAAGGATACCTCATAAATAGAGAGACCCTTCCTTTGGCGTCAATCTTATTGGTACAGAATCTGATTAACGTCGGATTCAGTTGGAGTTGGGAAAGAAGAGGTCACCATTGGTGATCTGCAAAATAAAGTCTCATCTAGAGTCGGTGGTGGTGGCTCCAGTAGGACCCTCCGATGATCAAGTCAGCTCTTCTGGCTAATAGAAATGGAGTGCTCAGGCAAGAATTCAATAGAGTTTTGGAAAGGAGAAGAGAGCTTAGAGAAAATGTATCTGAAGGATCCCTTTTTATAGATGGAGCCTATTGTAACCATTCAGTAGTGGAGTCGCCTATAGCAGACTGATAAATGATAATCATAACCATCTTGATAAATGACAGTCATAATCATCCAATAGTGGGATCGTCTGTTCGTTGAGATTTAATAGTCAAAGTCTGGAGGAAGCAGGCATTGGTTGGTGAAGAACTTTGACATATATCAATTATCCAGAGAAGTTTGGACTCCTAAAGAAAATATGGTTAGAGAAGATCATCTGGGAGAAATACTATTTGAAATTTAGAATTAATCCATTGAAGAAATCTAGATGAAGTTTGACTTAAGGAGAAGTCCGAAAGAAGTTCGGCTCCTGGAGGAATCCAACTAAAGGAGATATCCAGAAGGAGTTCGACTCCTTTAAAAATCCAACTGAAGGAGACATCCGATAAGAGTTCGGCTCCTATAGAAATTCGACTGAAGGAGAGATCCGAAAGAAGTTTGGCCTCTGGAGGAATTCGACTGAAGAAGAGGTCCGAAAGGAGTTTAGCTCCTGTACAAATTCGATTGAAGGAGAGATCCAAAAGGAGTTTGGCTCCTATAAAAATTTGATTGAAGGAGAGATTTGGGAGGGGTTTGACTGCTGGAGGGAGTCCGGGTTCTTGAAGGAGTTCAACTGGGGTTCGACCGCTGGAGAAGTTCGACTACTAAAGAAGTTTGACTAGGGTTCGACTGTTGGAGGAAGTTCGGAAGGGGTTCGACCGCTGGAGGAGTTCGGCTGCTAAAGAAGTTCGGCTGGGGTTCGGCTGCTAGAAGGAAGAATTTTCAATGGAAGCTCTTTCATGATTATCAGTCACATTAGGTTAAGCATTAGACTGAACTTCGGCAGAAGCGGGATTTATCCCCAACAGTGGATAACTATCTTTTAGGCAGATCTTGTTCAAGTTGGTGAAGTCGATACACATGCGCCACTTCCCATTCGCCTTCTTTACTAGAACGATGTTTGCCAACCATTCTAGGTACATTACTTCTCTGATAAAGCTGGCTTTGATCAATTTGTCTAGCTCGTCGACGATAGCCTTCTGGTGCTTTGGGGCAAAGCTTCACTTCTTTTGCTTAATCGGGCGGCAAGTAGGATCTACCTTTAGATGGTGGGCCATCATCTCTTGATCAATTCTCGACATGTAAGCAGTCGACCAGGCAAAAATGTCTACATCTGCCTATAAAAGAGCAATCAATCAGCTTTTTGTTACCTCGTTGAGGCAGGAATCAATCTTCATGGTTTGATTAGGGCTCTCTTTCCTTAATGAAATCTCCTGAAGCTCGTCGAATGGTTGGGCCTGATCTTCCATCATATCATCTTGAGCATCCAGTCCTGTTAGGAGTTCAAACTGGGGTTTCACCTGGTCATCTGTTTGGAGCTTAGCGGTGAAATAATGTCCCACCACAATCTGGTTGTCTCAAATTTTTTCCACTCCATGAATTGTTAGGAACTTAACGGTGAGGTGGTAGCTGGACACAATAGCTTTGAGCTTCCATAAACTAGGCCTGTCGAGGATGGCGTTGTAAGCCGAAGGAAGCTTCATCACAAGGAAGTCCACTTGTATCGTTATTCGTTGAGGTGGAGTACCTACTATGATGGGTAGCTTGATCATTCCCTTCAGAAGTATAGAGCTTCCAGAGAATCCCTAGATCGGCATATCAGATCTACTTAACCGATCGGGAGAAAATCCTATGAGAGAAAAAGCAGAAAAGTATAAAATATCAACTGAGCTTTCATTATCAATAAGTACATAGTGTACATTATAATCAGAAACATTTAAAGAGACAACCACAGCATCATTATGTGGTTAGTCTACACCCTCTACATCTTGCTCAATGAAGGTTATTTCTTCTCCGAGCCTATCCTCGTGTCTTGGCCTCTTCATCACCACTACCTCAAACAACCTCCTAGTGATCATATGAATTTTACCATGGAGGGGTCGCTCTTTAGCTGCTGCTAGTTCTCCTTCTTCCTATAAAGGCATCGGCATTAGGTGCTGAGGTTGGTGAGATAGCTGTCGAGCTCTTGGGGGGGTCGTCGTGGGGGAGTTCTCCCATGGACGAAGAGTTTTAATCTTTCCTCCTGAATGAGCTTCTCGATGGCATCACAGAGGAGGTGACAATCTTCCGTATCATGTCCATGATCACAATGGTAGAAGCAGTACCTCATCGGATCACGATGCTCCGAATTCATCCATATTTTAGGAGGTTGGGAGAGTTGATTCTAGATTTGCATTAAGACCCCCCTGGTAGTATTTAGAGGCATATAATTATGGAAATGCCTTGGTGGAGACCGCCATTGGTCCCTTCTTTGAGGGCTAGAAGATCTATGATTTCGAAAAGAACCTCGCCCTTCTGCTTCTTGGGTGGAGAGCAGGAGCACTGTCGATAAGCCTCCTTTGATGGAAGGCACTCTTTATTCGATCCTACCGAAAAAGAATTGGTAGGGGTATCCTCAGCAAAGGCTTCTTTGATGTTGGTATACTTCCTCGCCTGCTCCAGTATACCAGTATAATCCTGAGAGAAAGATTTTATTAGCGATCTTTTCATATTGTTCTTTTGTAATCTATCCATAAAGACAATCATCGCGATCGATTAATCCAGGTCACGAACTTCCAAGGTCGCCGCATTAAAATGGCTCACATAATCATGGATCGACTCACCATTCTTCTGGTAGATGATGTTTAGATAGTCAAACCACTTCTGCTGCTTGTGGCTACTAACAAAATGTGCAGCCAAAGACTGGCTCAGCTCTTTAAAGGAGTGAATCGAGCCTAGTTTCAAACTAGAATACCATTGTCAGGCCGCTCCCTTAAGAGCAATGAGGAATGCTGCTTCCTGAAAGAGCAATGCTGCCTTAAAGATCTCAACGTGATCAATGGAATTGGTTGTCCCATCATATGTCTCGATCTGAAGCAATGTGAAGTTGGGCGGTGGCAACTCTTTCATAATTCTTTCATTGAAAGAAGGTTCACCGCTAAGCTCGTCAAAGGGACGGAAGGAAGAAACTTTATTCAAAGCCACAAGCTTCTTATCGAACTCTTGAAGCTTATTTTCAATAATTAAATCTCGAAAAGTATAGGTCTCAGATTGCTAAGAGAAGCGATGGTCGAAAATTGAATCATGCCCAGACTGTGGGCTGAGAGATCGCCGATGGGGCTGCCTCCTCTTAGGACTTTGTGGAGATACTCGAGGAGGTTCGGCTTGTTGTTGCAAATAGAAAGCTGGCAGTTGAAGAGGCATCATAACTGGAGGCACGGATGGGACTACTGAAGGAAACATTGGCTGCACCATAGTGGATTGCGCAGGTGCAGCCTGGCTTGGCTGTGGCACTATTGGTGGAGGCACGAATGCAATTTGGACCGTTTGAACAGCGGCCATCAAAGTTTGGACCTGCTGGAAGAGCAGGTTGAACTGGTCCATGGTGATAGGGGCCAGTTGAGCCGATGGAGAGGCTTCCATCACCAAAGGCTGAGCACAATCCTCGACCCAAAGATCTACTTATTGAGAAGTGACATCAGCAACGTCATTGAGATGCGACGATGCCTTCTTAGATGGCATTTCCAAGAGATAAGTCCCTTCCTCTATCTATTATTGCTGAGAATGGTTCACTTCTAGAGCAGAGCAATCGATTTCTCGTAGGAGGTGCTGGAGTGATCTATAAAATAAAAATCTGAGCCAAAGGATTTGATTATAGTGAGGATCCTTCGATGCTCAAGTCAATAGAGAACAATCAAGCAACAATGAGTTCTCTAAGAGAAATTTCTTGCTTACTTGGGTTCTTGAAATTTTTGGTATTTAAAAGAAAGTTTCATGTAGCCGTTACACTATTCTGCTAATCTTGGGCCGATAATATCATAGTGGTGAGATCAACGGCATTTTTTTGAATAAGGAGGCCATTATTAGAGGGATTGGAATACCTTATCTGCTTTCGATAGTTGAGATTTAGTGAAAAATCATAGTCGTATCAAGGATACAGCTGTATAACTATTATTCTATGAGATGAATCGTTAAGAATACGGATGAGCTGCCTATCCGAGGTGATCTATAAATTATAAATGCTATCCAAGAGATTTTTGGATAAAATTGTTCGGATCTTCTTCCAAAAATTGGCTATCAGTTCAAAGGTCATCATGGTAACTTTCTTGCCCTTAAAGTGTTAAAGAATACCAATCGAGACGAAGTATTTTGGATATCAATCAGATGATCTGAGGCGTTCATGTTACCACCATAATAAGTTTCAATTTTTTAATTTCTTTCTTTAGATTGGATTTTTCATCAACCAAATAAGTTCTTTCCTTGAGAGAATCTTCCTTTTCTTTCTGAAATTTTTCATCGATTAGGATTTGATTTGATTTTTTGAGGTCTTTATTTTTTTTAGCTTTTTTAAATCATTTACCAACTCATAGAATACTTCTTATAATTTATCAAAAGTAAAATTAATGATATTTTCAAGAATTACTTCATTTTTTTGTATCATGAAGCATAAATTATTTATCTTTTGTACTTCTTTCTTCTTTTTCTCTTTCTTACTTTGCTCCTCCTTCATCAATGCTTTCTTTCCTTTTATTTCTTTCTTCTTTTCTTTGTTCAGCTTTCCTTTAGTTGCATATTTCTTTTCCCCTTTCTTGCTTCTTTTTCTTCTTCATCTTATTCTCATGAGCCATAAGTCATAAATTTGGGACTTCTTCCTTTTCTTCTTTGGAGCTTGATTCTTTTATTTGATTTACTTCATCATAAGTTGCTTCTAGTTAATCCCACACTTTTTGAATTGAAATACAAGAAAAAATTTTATTAAATGCATTTGTATCCAATAAGCAATAAAGAGTATTCATAGCTTTGCATTTAGCTAGGCCATTTCCTTATCATATTCATCCCATTCTCTTTCAAGTTTGGGAAAAACAATGCCATCAATCAAAATAGTGGGTGAGGTTCATTGATTATAATTTTTCATAAATCATAATCAAGTCCTTAAATAAAAATTATCATTCTAACCTTCCAAAAAATATAATCAAATCCACTAAAAAATGGTGGTCTAACAATGGAATGTCCTTCATCAAAAGTCATTCCTAAGGCTACCATAATCTTTTGCTCTTAACAGTGAAGTCAAGAAAGGACTTGAGCATCTGACTCTGATATCACTTATTTTTCAGAGGAGGCAACCCAAGACGAGGGGTGAATTGTATTTCTAAAAAATTAATTATAAAACTTGTTGGGGATAAACCTCGCTCCCGTCGAAGTCCAGCCTAGTGCTTAGTCTAATACAGCTGGTAATCACAGAAGAGCTTCGATCGAGAATTCTCTTCTTAGCAACCAAACCCCATCCGATCTCCTCCATCAATCGAACATATTCAATGGTCGAACTCCTCCAGCTGGACTCCAAACTCAATCAAACTTTTTCAGTGGCCGAACTCCTTCTGATCTCCTTCAGTAGTCGGATTTTTACGGAAGCCGAACTCCTTCCAAACTCCTCCAGTCGGGCTTCTACAAGAGCCGAACTCCTTCCAAACTCCTCCAACAGTCGGGCTTCTATGGGAGCTGAACTCCTTCCAACCTCCTCCAATCAGGCTTCTACGGAAGTTGAACCTCTTTCGGACTCCTCCAGCAGTCGGATTTCTATAGGAGTCGAACTCCTTACAGACTCCTCCAGTCGGACTTCTATGGGAGCCGAACTTCTTTCGAACTTCTCCAGCAGTCGGACTTCTACAGAAGCCGAACTTCTTCTAGACTCCTCCAGTCGAGCTTCTACGGGAGCCAAATTCCTTCTGAACTCCTCCAGCAATCAGGCTTCTATAGGAGCCAAACTCCTTCTGGACTCCTCCAACAGTCGGGCTTCTATGGGAGCCAAACTTCTTTCGAATTTCTCCTTCAATCGAACTTCTACAGAAGCTGAACTCCTTCCAGACTGTTCCTTTAGATGGATTATTATAGGCGATCCCACTACTGAACAATTATAATTATCATTTATCACGATAATTATGATTGTCATTTATCAGAATAATTATGATGGACATTTATCAGAACAGTTACGACGATCATTTATCAAGATAATTACAACAAGCTCCATCTATAAAAAGAGATCCTCTAGATGCATTTTTTCAAAGCTTTCTTTTTCTTTCTGAAACTCTGCCGAACTCCTCTCTGAGCACTCCAATTCTATTGGTCAGAAGAGCTAACTTGACCATCGAAGGATCCTATCAGAGCCACCACCACCAACTCCAGATTGAACTTTATTTTGTAGGTCATCGATAGCAACCTCATCTTCCTCGACTCCAGCTCGATCCGACGTCAACCAAATTCTGCACCAATAAAATTGGCGCTAGAGGAAGGGCCTCTATTTCTTAGGTTCCCTTGATCTTAAAGGAGTGTTCAGCAGCGATCTTTCTTCTTTCTCGCCAGAGTTCTTTCCAGAAAAAATGTCTCCCAAGAAAGCTTCGATCCGATGATCAACGATCTCTATAATCAAATTTTGTTCAGATACAACTGTTCTAGCTCCGATAACTCAAGCACCACCTGCAGTCATGATGGATGTGGAGCAGTTCAACCTACTGGTCCAACAGATTCGTGGTCTCATGGATGCGATGTAGGCCATATATCGGTAGACCCCGGTACCAGTTTGATCGGAGCAAGCTTCTCCAAAGCCTCATGATCCAATCTAAGAATGGCCAATCTCGGCTACCCGACCTTTGATCTCCGAAAATGAGAAGCAGAGCATGGAAGACCAATGCTCGGACTATGACTCGATCCAGGGGGAAGCTTCGTGTCCCTTCCATCAGAAAACTCTGAAGATCAACGATCATGAAGATCTCTTGGATCAAAGGCTCTTAGAAATGAACCGACGAATTGAAGAGCTCCGTCATACTCTCTCCTCACACGATAATGATATTCGCACTGACCCTCCTTTTTCTCAGAGGATCATGTAGGAACCAATCCCGCCAAACTTTAAGCTCCCATAGTTTGAGAGTTACGATGGAACCTCTAATCCGATCGATCATCTGAAGGCCTTTCGAATAATGATGTTGCTCCACGGTGCGTCAGACACTATTTTGTGCTAGACTTTTTCATCCATCCTCAAGAAAGCAGCTAGGAACTAGTACTCGATACTTAAGTCAGGTACCATCTTTTTCTTTGATCAGATAAGCCATCAGTTCATGGCTCATTTCGTCAGCAGCAGACGTCCGCACCGAGGTTTGGATTCTCTGATGAACATCAAGTAGAAGGAGGGGTAATCCATCCGAGCTTATGTCACTCAGTTTAATGCCGCTGCATTGGAGATCTAAAACCTGGACCAATCAGTTGCAATGGCCACACTCAAGAGCGACCTCCAAAAGAATGATTTGTTATTTTTTTTGGAGAAAAAATATCCTAGAAACTTTATCGATCTGCTAGCTCAGGCTGAAGGTTATGCCCGAACTGAAGAGGCCTTCAAGGCCAGGGATGATGAAGCCTTTGATAAGCGATGAATCGGTGAGCCGGACAGACCCACCGAGGAAGAAAAGTCGAGCGAAGCTAGGCCACGCTTCCAAACTCTCTCTAAGCGAAAGCAAGTCCGAACTCCCCCCAGGCTCGAAGGCAGGAAAGCCCGGATAGAAGAGCGCGGCAAGGTTCTCCCCAACGAAGATTTCACAACTATGCCCCCCTCAATACTCCGAAAATCCAAATGCTGATGGAAATCAGGAAGCAACTGTCAAGGTCGGAAAGGATGCGCTCTCACCCCAGCAAGCACAATCCTAATAAGTTCTGCCTTTATCATCGTGATCATGGTCACGATACTAAGGAGGTATCCAACTCCAAGATGAGATCGAGGAACTCATCAGACGAGGCAGGTTAGGCTGATTCCTACGATGATGGCCTGAAGGATGGAAAGATCGATCGAGGGCATTGCCGCAGCCTGAGCCACCAAGAAAGGAGGATCAACAAGAAGATCGGCCACCTCTCAGCATCATCAACACGATCTCAGGGGAACTTCGGCAAGAAGAGGCCAGCGGATCCGAGGGATCAATGAAGAGATGGAGGACTGAAGAATCCATAACCTTCACTGAGGTAGACGCTCAGGAGGTTCAATTCCTTCATAATGATGCGGTTGTAATCTCTTTAAACATTACCGATTACGATGTACGCCGTATTTTAGTAGATAATGAAAACTCGGTCGATGTATTATTTTATGATGCCTTCTCGAAAATGTTCTTACTCAAATATCATACCAGTTAAGGGCATAATAACTTTGGCTGTGACTGCGGAACAACGTCCGAAACTAGCTAAGGCATAGATTGACTTTTTAGTCGTAAGGACTCTGTCTGCCTATAATGCTATTCTTGACTGATTTGATCTAAATGCACTTCAGATAGTGGTATCAACTTATTATTTGAAGATGAAGTTTTCGATGAGTTACGGGATCGAAGAGGTCGGGAGAGATCAAGCTCTGGCAAGACACTGCTACTCAATTGCCCTACATAAGAAAGAACAGTCCGATCCTTATCCTATTGATGGGCTGGATGTCTGTGATGATTTTACCGAAGAGTGGGGCGAGCCTATGGAGGACCTCGTATATGTACTCTTGAATGACGAAAATATGGAGCATGCTGTATAGATCGGCTCCAACTTAAGGTTCGGCAACAACTTGAAAGAAGCAATTAGAAGTGGCCATATTGAAAATATGAGGAGAACCTCATCTTAACATTAGCAAAGTCAAAGACCTCATTCATTTTAGACGAGATGGAGAGAGAGGCCCTAACAACGGTCCTTATGTGCCCCCACAATCCATTAGAAACAATAGGAGAACCTCATCCTAATATAAGCAAAGTCGAAGATCTCATTCATTTTAGACAAGATAGAGAAAAAAGTTCTGACAATGGCCCTTATGTTTTCCTATAGTCCGTTAGGAATAGGAGGAGAACCTCATCCTAACATGAGCAAAGTCGAAGACCACGTTCATTTTAGACGAGATGAGAGGAGAGGCCCTAACAATGGCCCTTATGTGCCCCCACAGCCCATTAGAAATAGGAGGAGAACTTCATCCTAATGTGAGCAAAGTCGAAGACCTCGTTTATTTTAGACAAGATGGGGGGAGATGTCCTGACAATGGCCCTTATGTGCCCTCACAGCCCATTAGGAATAAGAGGAGAATCTCATCCTAATGTGAGCAAAGTTGAAGACCTCATTCATTTTAGACGAGATGGAGGGAGAAGCCCTAACAACAGCCCTTATGTGCCTCCACAGTCCATTAGGAATAGGAGGAGAATCTCATCTTAATGTGAGCAAAGTCGAAGGCCTCGTTCAGTTTAAATGAGGTAAGAGGAGAGGCCCTAACAGCGGTCCTATTATGCCCAAGCCTCAACTTCAACATCAACCTTGGTTGGAGATAAGATCTTCCCCGAACTTCAACCTAAACTGACGTAGAGCCCTAAAGAGGACTTCGATAATCGTTCATTTTTGTACTTCCTTCCTTCGAGTTTCAAACTCGAAAGTAGGAGGACTATTGTTGGGGATAAACCTCGCTCCTATTGAAGTCTAGCCTGGTGCTTAGCCTAATGCAGCTGATAATCATGGAAGAGCTTCGATCGAAAATTCTCTCCTTAATGATCGAACCCCACCCGATCTCCTCCATCGGCCAAACTCATTCAGTAGCCACACTCCTCCAACTGGACTCCAAATCCAATCGAACTTTTTCAGTGATCGAACTTCTTTCAGACTCCTCTAGTAATCAGGCTTCTACGGAAGCCGAACTTCTTCTAGACTCCTCCAGTTGGACTTCTATGGGAGCCAAACTTCTTTCAAACTTCTCCAGCAGTCAGACTTCTACGGGAGTTGAACTCCTTCCGGACTCTTCCAATCGGACTTCTATGGGAGCCAAACTTCTTCCAAACTCCTCCAGCAGTCGGGCTTTTACAGGAGCCAAACTTCTTTTGGACTCCTCCAACAGTCGGACTTCTACGAAGGTCGAATTTCTTTTGAATTCCTCCTCCAGTCGGACTTCTATAGAAGCCGAACTTCTTCCAGACTGTTCCTTCAGACGGATTCCTATAGGCGATCCTACTATTGAACAGTTATAGTTATCATTTATCATGATAATTATGATTGTTATTTATTAGGATAATTATGATGGGCATTTATCAGAATGGTTATGACGATCATTTATCAGGATAGTTACAACAAGCTCCATCTACAAAAAGAAATCCTTCAGATATGTTTTCTCAAAGTTTTCTTTTTCTTTCCAAAACTCTGCTGAACTCCTCTCTAAGCACTCCAATTCTGTTGGTCAGAAGAGCTAACTTGACCGTCGAAGGGTCCTACCAGAGCCATCACCACCAACTCTGGATAGGACTTTATTTTGCAGGTCATCGATAGCAACCTCGTCTTCCTCGACTCCAGCTCGATCCGGCGTCAACCAAATTCTGCACCAACAAAACTTATACCCAATAATAGATTCTATAGATTTTATGGAGTCCTTACTAGAAAATAAATATGCAATAGAAGATAAAAAATAAACACAAATATACAATCACAAACATATAAGATTTATAGTGGTTCAGTATTCAACTCAACTCAACACCTACATCTACTCTCCAAGTCAATTCACTTAAAAATTCTAACTATAATCATTTAAGATTATAGTCTAATTATTTTCATGGGCTCACAATCCAATCCAATTGGTTTTCTCTAGCTCATCAACTAAAATCTTATAATCAATTATTTTCATGGATTTACAATCAACCAAATCAATTTTCTCAAGCTCATCAACCAAAATCCTATATTGTCCAATTTTAGGCTAGGATAGGCCTCAACCCCAACTTTATTTTTTCTAAAGAAACTTGTAAAAAAAATAATAAAATAATTAAGTACAAAAGAAATAAGTCAAAGCTTAAGAAAATAGAACTCATTGAAGCTCGGAGAAGTTGTTGATTGATGCTCTTTGTAGACTTGACTTCCTTTTTAAATGGAGAAGAGTGGCTCGATGTCTAAAGGATTTTTTAGTTGGTTGTCTACACAAATAAATCTTTACTCCTTTCTATCTTCCTTTCTTAAGGATATTTAATAAACTCAATGAGAACTGAGGTTTTTCTCATTTCCCATCTTTTTTTTTTTAATTGAATTCCAAGTCCTAAATAGCCTTAAAATTGGCTTTAACAAGTGTACTAGCCATTGTGGAAGCCAAAATAGCCATTAGATATAATGTTTGCTTGTTAGCAATAGCCAAAAAAATTAGCCATTATGCTATCAAAATGCCTGAGTTGGCTTACCCAAATTCTGAGTCAATTAACTAGAGATGCCGAATCGGCTAAGCAAAATTCTAGGATAGCTCAGGAATAGATGTAATTTTTTTTACATTCTATCTATTCTATCTGCTTGAGACTTAGTCGGCTTAAATTCTATCTTAGTCAATTCAAAGGCGTGCCAAATTCTTCCAAGCATGTCAAAGATAGCTCATAAATCTTAGGGTTAATTCATGACTTCCAACTTTACTTTCTTCAAAACTTGGCATCCTAACTCATATTTCTTGATCTTAATACTGAAGGAAAATCCTGATTTTCCGGTCCAGGTTCGTTCAGATCTGATTAGATCAAGAGATATATTTCAAAAATTTTCTCTTGATCTCAATCAGATCTTGATATGTTTCAGATCTGATTTTTATTATTTTAATAAATAAAATAAAATAAGATAAATTAAATCAAATTTAATTTACCTGATTTGGGTAATCCTATTACCCTGTAGATGATCCTGATTGCAGCGGAAGGTTCTGGATCTTAGCCACGCAAGCGCCTGGCCTCTATCGGTATCCACTCGGGTTGGATCTGGAGAACCTCTTCTTCTCTATCACACCTCCAAAAATTAGATCTGGATCTGATCTGGAGGATCTTCAAAACTCTTTTGAAGATCTGCAGTCGTCCTTTTGCAGCAGCGCAGCCTTCTTGCTTTTGATCGCCTTTTCTTGATCTGAATCGCACCAACCTAAATCCAAAACACTTTTGGACGTGGAGAGCAAGGGGAGAAGAGACTATGGCATGGAGAAGGAGGGGAGAGGCAGCCTTGGGGCGTGTCTAATAGCATTGGAATTAGGGTTGGGCGCAGGGTCTTATTTATAGACCTCTTGTGATCCAACTCCTCTTCCTCTCAACCAATCACAACCCTTTGTGAAATCAGATCTAAATCTGATTGGTTGGAATAGAGACCCCTGGATTCCTCCTTAGAGGGCGCCTAAGACCAGTCAAACTGGATTCTTAGTAGAACTCTGATTGGAATCCAAAAGGGAGGTGGAGTCCTTGTCCAACAAGGACTCCTAGGCGCCTCCTACTTGGGCTCACGCCACCCTTGGCGTGCGCCCTTCTCCTTGCCAGGTTCTGGCAGGGGGACAAGGCCCCCACCAGCTCTCCAATAGGTGCATGACATGTGGTCAAAAGTCAAAGGGTGAATGGTCAACGTTTGACCAGTCAAAGGTAGACTTTTGACCAAAGTCAAAGAACAAGAAATGGCAGGTGACCAAAAATGGCAGGTAATGTCTTACAAATAAGACAACCTATTCTGACTTGGACAACCTCCAGTCAGACCATATGAAGGCCTCTGATTGAGCACAAACTCCTTTGGCTCAGTCAGGACAACTTATTTGTGATAGTAAAAAGAAGAACGTTAGGTTCAATCGAGTGCTAGCACGATTTCCTTGAACCTAATTGAATCTCATTCAGATCAATTGAACTAGATCAGTTCAATTGATGATCACCAGATTCAAACCCTTGTTTGTGTGACCCAGTTAGGTTCAGTTCTGTATGGTAATGGGATATGTCATGATCTCTATCATAGACATCATCGAAACTCCTTTCGATGGATCAGAACTCTTCTGATTCGAACAGCTAGAATGATCGATCATCTAAATCATTCTAATTGCTCCCAAAATCCACCAGTGACACCTAGCAGTATATGGTGGCAACCCATCAGAGCTGAATGCGAACCTCTTGGTGCAGCTACCTGTGTGATTAAGTTCTTCTATCTTGAGCCCCGATCAGATTAGGGTTAAGGTGAACTCGTCAAACCCTAGTCTCTGTCATATGATGTAATCATTCGATTCGAGTCCAATGTGAAAATCTAAATAGAAACTCTTTCTATTATTTCACTCTGCCATGGCCATGGGCTTCTGGACTTGATTCTCATGATCATCATAGGGCTGCTCCTCTACCACCGAGGTAGATAGATCCCATCTTGATGCAATCCAGTTCCTACAATGAACATGCTATAGCCAACATACACCTCAGGGTTCCATATGGCTAGGAGACCGAGTAATGGTGTAGTCAAACTATAACACCCTCAAGGTGAACTGCCGATGCATCTCAGGTCAAAGAACCAGACACACTACTGCAGCATCGAGTCAGTCATTGACGAGAAGGTAGACTTCCTAATGACTACTCGAGGTGGTCACGCTCAGTGCCCTCGTTCTCTAACGAGTACCTGTACTCTCGCTCCGGTGTCTCCACACCGTAGACTCAAGACTCATCTACTAAAGAGAAGCGATTCGTACACCAACCTTCCGGATCAATCACCATCCTCGTGATGATCCTATGGTCGGGAGCTGTTTATGAGTTAATAATGATTATTCATGTCTTAAATTTTCAACTCTTGAAAATATGAATTATCATTACCATTAACTCAAAGGATGTATCACAGACACTAAATACACATATGTGATAGAAAATAACCCATTTCATTAATTATAGTCAAAATTATAATTTTGCCCCTAGAAGTGTATTACAAGTGTCAGCCAATTCTGGCTTCTAGGGCACATATATCTAACAATCTCCCACTTGTCCTAAAGCCAATTGGCTACAAGTCTAAGTCCCATCTTCTCAAGGTGGGGTGGGCTTCGATCTTCTGCTGGCCCAACGGCTTTGTAAGTGGGTCTGCCACATTATCTGCGGAGTTGACTCTCTTGACCTCAACGTAACCTTTCTCAAGGTAATCGCGGATGAGATGATATCGCCGCTCAATGTGCTTGGACTTCTGGTGAGACCTCGGCTCCTTAGCAAGGGCTATGGCGCCATTGTTGTCGCAGTAAAGAGGAATGGCATCTGATGGCATTACTCCAATTTCTGCAGCAAACTTCTTGTACCAGAATGCTTCCTTTGCAGCCTCTGATGCAGCTATATATTCTGCTTCCATGGTGGAATCTGCTATCACAGTTTGCTTGGAACTCTTTCAGCTGACAGCTCCACCATTGCACACAAACAGACTTCCAGATGTCGACTTTCGATCATCTATATCGGACATGAAGTCCGAGTCTGTGTATCCCTTGAACTTGGAGTTCTCCATTACCAAAGACCAACATCATATCCTTAGTTCTTCTCAAGTACTTAAGGATACATTTCACAGAAGTCCAGTGTTCTTCACCTGGATTTGACTGATATCTGCTTGTGACACTCACAGCATGGGCTATATCAGGTCGTGTACATAGCATGGCATACATGAGGCTCCCTATTGCAGAAGCATAAGGGATCTTGCTCATGCGTTCTATTTCCTCAGGTGTGCTGGGGCACATCTTCTTGGAAAGATGAATACCATGTCTGAAGGGTATTAATCCCCTCTTAGAGTTTTCCATACTAAACCTCTTTAGTACTTCCTCTATGTACATCTTCTGTGAAAGTCCTAGCATCCTATTCGGTCTATCCCTATAGACCTTAATTCCTAGAATAAAGGATGCTTCACCTAGGTCTTTCATGGAGAATTCCTTGGACAACCACATCTTGACTGATGTCAACATGGGAATATCATTCCCAATAAGGAGGATGTCATCCACGTACAATACGAGGAAGACAACAGCGCTCCCACTGACCCTTTTGAAAACACATGGTTCCTCTTCATTTTTGATGAAACCAAACTTTTTGATCACATCATTGAAACGAGTGTTCCAGCTCCGAGATGCTTGCTTAAGTCCATATATGGACCTTTGCAGCTTGCAAACCTTGTGATCAGTATCACTGGATGTGAAACCTAGCGGCTGTTCCATATAGATATCTTCCTCAAGATATCCATTTAGGAATGCCGTTTTCACGTCCATTTGCCATATTTCATAATCGAAATAGGCTGCAACAGCAAGCAATGTGCGGATGGATTTTAGCATAGCTACCGGGGAAAAGGTATCCTGATAGTCAATGCCTTCACGTTGACTATAACCTTTTGCCACCAGTCTAGCCTTGAATGTCTCCACATTCCCATCTGCACCAATCTTTCTCTTGAAGATCCATTTACACCCAATAGGTACTATACCTTCTGGTGGATCTACCAAGGTCCAGACTTGGTTTGAGTGCATCGAGTCGATTCTCTGACTTCATTGCCTCAAGCCATTTCTCGGAGTCGATATCTGATATCGCCTCGTTGTAGGTTTTGGGATCATCACCATGAGCACCATTACCTATGAGGAACATTTCCTCTACATCCTCTGAAATAATACCTAAGTATCTTTCAGGGGGACGGGAAACTCTTTCCGATCTACGAGGTGGAGGAGGTAGTGTTCTTATTGGCTCAACCTGATTTGGTTCCACTTGGTCCTTAGCTCGTTCTGCTTGTGAGACTTTCTCATCAAGCTTAATCTGCTTTCCAATGCCGCTATCTTGAATAAACTATTTTTCAAGAAATATGGCATGTCGACTCACAATCACATTGTGGTCTTCTGGAATGTAGAAATAGTATCCTAATGACTCTTTAGGATATCCTATGAATCGAGCTCTAAAGGACCTAAACTCTAACTTGTCCGCTTGTTGTCTTTTGACATGAGCCGGACAACCCCAAATTCTGAGATGACTCAGACTTGGTTTCTTACCGTGCCATATCTCATACGGTGTGGTAGGAACGGTTTTAGAGGGAACCCTATTCAGTAAATAGATTGAAGTTAATAATGAATGTCCCCAAAGAAAATCAGGGAGGTCTGTGAAGCTCATCATGGATCGAACCATATCCAATAGAGTCCGATTTCTCCGTTCTGAAACCCCGTTGAGTTGAGGTGTTCCTGGTGGAGTCCATTGAGAGACTATGCCATTTTCCTTAAGATAGTCTAGGAATTCCCGGCTAAGGTATTCACCTCCTCGATCTGATCGAAGAACCTTAATGGGTTTTCCAGTTTGTTTTTCTACTTCATGTCTGAATTCTTTGAACTTTTCAAAAGCTTCAGACTTATGTCTCATAAGATACACATACCCATACCTAGACAGATCATCGGTAAAGGTAATGAAGTAGACAAAATTGCCTCTAGCCGGCACATCAAATGGGCCGCACACATCAGTATGTACTAGGGCAAGGAGATCTGTGGCCCTCTCCCCATGTCCAACAAAAGGGAGTTTAGTCATTTTGCCTTGAAGACAAGATTCACAAGTTGGATATGACTCAAAAGTCAATGGACTCAATAGCCCATTTTTCTCCAATTTGTTAATCCTATCTTCTGCTATATGACCTAATCTCAGGTGCCATAGATATCTGTCGTTTGGACTATCCCTAGGTCGTTTGGCATTCACGTTTTGCTCGATAGTTAAAATAGGTACATCAATATGCAACTGATAAAGACCATTAACAAGGAAACCATTTGCAATTTTATTTCTTTCATAAAGAATGTTACAATGGTCCTTAAAGAAGGTGATCACATAACCTTCTTGTGCTAAGCATGAAACAGAAATCAAATTCCTGCTAGCTGCAGGCACATAATAACAGTCTTTTAAAACTAAGTCTAAACCAGATGGTAATCGCAGAGGGTATGTTCCCACGGCTACTGCAGCAACTCTTGCTCCATTACCGATGCGTAGGATCATGTCTCCATCCCTCAGCCTCCTGCTATCCTCAAGACCCTGCATAGAAGTGCACAGATGAGCACTAGAACCAGAGTCAAGCACCCAACTGGATGCAGAAGAAACCGTAAGGTTAGACTCAATAACGAGCATACCTCCAGAAGGACCTTCCTTCTTGTTCTTTAGGGTGGCCAGGTAAGTAGGGCAGTTCCGCTTCCAATGGCCGTCGCTGTTGCAATGGAAACACTTTCCTTTGCCATCGACCTTTTTCTTCGGTTCTGCCTTCTTCTTCTTTGATCCTTCTACCTTTTGCTTTTTCACAGACTTCTTTTTCTTTCCATAAGACTTTCTTTTGGAAGAAGTCCGTTCCATAGCAAGAACTGAGCCTTTAGAACCTTTCATAGAAAGCTCAGCGGTAACCAGCATATTCATCAACTCGGCCAAGGAATTTTGAAGTTTATGCATGTGGTAATTCATGATGAATTGCCCATATGCATCAGTCAAGGATTGCAGAATAATATCGTTCTGCAAGTCCAAGTCCAACTTCACACCGAGCTTCTCAAGCTCTTCCATGTCCTTGATCATTGTCAGACAGTGATCTTGGACTGACTGCCCATCACGCATCTTAGCCTTAAAAAGTCATTTCGTGACTTGATATTTGGCTGCGCGACTCTGTTCACCAAACATCTCCTGCAGGTGAGCCAACATTTGGCGAGCAGTCCCGATATCTTCATGTTGGCGCTGGAGCTCATCAGACATCGAGCCCAACATGTAGTATCTGGCCTTATTGTCTTCGTCAATCCATTTTTCCAGAGACGCTCTCTGTTCAGTGGATGGACGAGCTGGTAAGGTGGGAGGGTCCTGGTCCAAAACATGTGTTAACTTCTCTGAACCCAAAACAATTTTGTAGTTCCTGAGCCAATCTTTATAATTGGGTCCAGTCAGTCTATGTGTGTCTAGGATACGTGCCAGTGGGTTGGACGCAGACATTTTCCTGTAGAGAGTCAAAGATTCTAGTTAGATACTGTAATTTTGACTTGACCAATTTGTTTAGGGATTTTATTTTTAAACAAATTAGCTCCCACTATTTTCTCGGATCCCTACACTCCCTCTGTAGAGATGCAAAAATCTCCGCGATTGATGATTTCTAGTGGGTGGTGCGGTCTCACCAACTGACTCATCACCTCACCTAACAGTTATTGGTGATGGGTTAGCCAATGAGTGAACAACTCTTGTTCAATGATTCTCTAATCATGGTGCACCCAAACTTGGTCTCTAATTCATGAATCTCACCGTATCCAGAATATTGATCCACTCCTTAGTTAAGTCAGACCCACCATTTGCATAGACTGGGTTCCTAATTGGGTCTCTCACCGTATCCGGAATATTGAGCCCAACTCATCCTCCAGCCCATAGCATCCAATGCCTAATAGACATGGTTGCGTCTTCCCGGTGCAACTGAGCCACTGTATCCAGCCGAGAACAATCAACCCCGGGAAGGGCCCGCACGTCTACAATGGTGGAAGACCTCGGACTTAATCTTTTCTTAGGGAGAATTGATTCAGGTCTCATTAAACTAGACTTGGCTTAGTCATAACAATTATGACTAACCTAGTGGCATGGGTCAGCTCGGATTATTGACCACCTCAGATCAGAACTGTGTCAACAGATATGGCCAGGTAAGTGAGACCGGTGGAAGGAATATGCCGTTAACTCGCACAAGAACGCATTCAGGTCGAGTAGCTTCCAATTAAAAACCAGTCGGTCGTCTGTGCCAAACTTACCTTAGACACCAAATTGTTGAGTCAGAACCAATTGGGTTAGCCTACAATCCAGACTCTAACCTCTGAGCCTAATTAGGTCTTGCTTGATCGTGACTCGATCTTGACCCAGACTTAATCCTATTAGGCTGGTCAATTTAAGCATTGTTGATCCCATCTAACCAACTCTTGATTCGGTTTGATCAACCGCTTAGACCTAATTGAGCTACCCAAGCCCGAACCCAGTATTATGAATATGTCTTAGATCTGAAATTCTCAATTTTAGACCTAATTAATATTCCATAAACTTAATTCTTAATTAAGTTGGGTTCATAAACAAAATATGCACAATAAATCCTAGGGTTTCAGGATCTAGGGTTTTGCAGAAAGTAAGTTTTGGGTTTCTGATTAAGGACGAACACGCAGCACCCCTACACGTCATAAGAACACCCCATCGAATGGGAAGAGAGGGCCTTTAAACCCTTCTTCGTTCTTATGACCGGACGGCCAAGAGGAACGCCTTAATCAGGAACATGTAAATCTACAAAACAGTTATAGATCTATATCATATATCTCATATACAAATTTAGATCTAATCAAGGCATATTTTGCATACATCTCATGTATCAAATCATGCATGCATATTTTCAGATCTAAATTATCTCATAATAATCTAAAAAATTAGATTTAAATTGATCTAATCAAAATAAATTCTAATCTAGACAATTATGTAGAACTATTCTACAACTAGTCTAGTCATGCATCTATCATATCTCATATGATATTTAAAATTAAATAATTTTTATTTGCTGTTTATCAGATGTTATTATAACACTTATAATATCAGAAAATAGTAAATAAGAAGATCTAAAATATGATTTAATCAGATTAAATCAAAGACATGCAAAACTATTCTATAGAACTATTCTATTCTAGAACTAGTCATGCATATCTTCATGTAATCTTAGATCCAAATCATTTAATTTTAATTTTTTTTGATTTCAGATCTGATCACATCTCATGTGACATCTGAAATCACTTTATTTTCTAATTAAAATAAAATTAAAATCAGATCTAAATAATTTAGAACCATGGCTCTGATACCAGTTGAAGGGAAATCCTGATTTCCCGGTCCAGGTTCGTTCAGATCTGATTAGATCAAGAGATATATTTCAAAAAATTTTCTCTTGATCTCAATCAGATCTTGATATGTTTCAGATCTGATTCTTATTATTTTAATAAATAAAATAAAATAAGATAAATTAAATCAAATTTAATTTACCTGATTTGGGTAATCCTATTACCCTGTAGATGATCCTGATTGCAGCGGAAGGTTCTGGATCTTAGCCACGCAAGCGCCTGGCCTCTACCGGTATCCACTTGGGTTGGATCTGGAGATCCTCTTCTTCTCTATCACACCTCCAAAAATCAGATCTGGATCTGATCTGGAGGATCTTCAAAACTCTTTTGAAGATCTGCAGTCGTCCTTTTGCAGCAGCGCAGCCTTCTTGCTTTTGATCGCCTTTCCTTGATCTGAATCGCACCAAACTAAGTCCAAAACCCTTTTGGACGTGGAGAGCAAGGGGAGAAGAGACTATGGCATGGAGAAGGAGGGGAGAGGCAGCCTTGGGGCATGGGAAATCTCTAATAGCATTGGAATTAGGGTTGGGCGCAGGGTCTTATTTATAGACCTCTTGTGATCCAACTCCTCTTCCTCTCAACCAATCACAACCCTTTGTGAAATCAGATCTAAATCTGATTGGTTGGAATAGAGACCCCTGGATTCCTCCTTAGAGGGTGCCTAAGACCAGTCAAACTGGATTCTTAGTAGAACTCTGATTGGAATCCAAAAGGGAGGTGGAGTCCTTGTCCAACAAGGACTCCTAGGCGCCTCCTACTTGGGCTCACGCCACCCTTGGCGTGCGCCCTTCTCCTTGCCAGGTTCTGGCAGGGGGACAAGGCCCCCACCAGCTCTCCAATAGGTGCATGATGACATGTGGTCAAAAGTCAAAGTGTCAATGGTCAACATTTGACCAGTCAAAGGTAGACTTTTGACCAAAGTCAAAGAACAAGAAATGGCAGGTGACCAAAAATGGCAGGTAATGTCTTACAAAATAAGACAACCTATTCTGACTTGGACAACCTCCAGTCAGACCATATGAAGGCCTCTGATTGAGCACAAACTCCTTTGGCTCAGTCAGGACAACTTATTTATGATAGTAAAAGAAGAACGTTAGGTTCAATCGAGTGCTAGCACGATTTCCTTGAACCTAATTGAATCTCATTCAGATCAATTGAACTAGATCAGTTCAATTGATGATCACCAGATTCAAACCCTTGTTTGTGTGACCCAGTTAGGTTCAGTTCTGTATGGTAATGGGATATGTCATGATCTCTATCATAGACATCATCGAAACTCCTTTCGATGGATCAGAACTCTTCTGATTCGAACAGCTAGAATGATCGATCATCTAAATCATTCTAATTGCTCCCAAAATCCACCAGTGACACCTAGCAGTATATGGTGGCAACCCATCAGAGCTGAATGCGAACCTCTTGGTGCAGCTACCTGTGTGATTAAGTTCTTCTATCTTGAGCCCCGATCAGATTAGGGTTAAGGTGAACTCGTCAAACCCTAGTCTCTGTCATATGATGTAATCATTCGATTCGAGTCCAATGTGAAAATCTAAATAGAAACTCTTTCTATTATTTCACTCTGCCATGGCCATGGGCTTCAGGACTTGATTCTCATGATCATCATAGGGCTACTCCTCTACCACCGAGGTAGATAGATTCCCATCTTGATGCAATCCAGTTCCTACAATGAACATGCTCTATAGCCAACATACACCTCAGGGTTCCATATGGCTAGGAGACCGAGTAATGGTGTAGTCAAACTATAACACCCTCAAGGTGAACTGCCGATGCATCTCAGGTCAAAGAACCAGACACACTACTGCAGCATCGAGTCAGTCATTGACGAGAAGGTAGACTTCCTAATGACTACTCGAGGTGGTCACGCTCAGTGCCCTCGTTCTCTAACGAGTACCTGTACTCTCGCTCCGGTGTCTCCACACCGTAGACTCAAGACTCATCTACTAAAGAGAAGCGATCGTACACCAACCTTCCGGATCAATCACCATCCTCATGATGATCCTATGGTCGGGAGCTGTTTATGAGTTAATAATGATTATTCATGTCTTAAATTTTCAACTCTTGAAAATATAAATTATCATTACCATTAACTCAAAGGATGTATCACAGACACTAAATACACATGTGTGATAGAAAATAACACATTTCATTAATTATAGTCAAAATTACAATTTTGCCCTAGAAGTGTATTACAAGTGTCAGTCAATTCTGGCTTCTAGGGCACATATATCTAACAAATACTTTCAAAATACTTCAAAAAATTTTCTAACATTGAGATTGCTTCTTCTAGACTTCTCCATGCTTCTCTAAACTTTTAAACATATTATGCCATCAACTAATGACTTCCAACTTGACTTTCTTCATAGTGTGCCATTCCAAATATATACAATTCATCTTAAAAACTTTTTTGGCTTGGCTTCTTTAAGGATTTCTTTCTTGATTTAATATATGTTTGTGAGCACAATTCTAACTTCATTTTCTTTATAATGTGGCCTTCCAAACTTGTGTAATTCATCTTGAAAACTCTTTTAGTTTAGTTTTTTTTAGAGAATTTCTTTTCTTGACTTGATATATCTTTGTGAGCACCTAAAAAATTCTATGATCATTCTTGAAATATACAATTAGTATCATTTACACTCAATATTTCATTATCATTAAAATTAATCTTTGAGTCAATAATATTTAATGTTAATTTGAAAGTTCAATTTGTATCACAGTGGGTGTAATAATCAAAACTTCCATTTGGAGTTAGACATTTATTTGAAAGTGTAAGGATGGAGGACAAAACAATATGAAGAAGAGAACATGGATGAGGCGTCACTCAATTATTAAGATGTAGTTAGCAAAGGTAGAATTTTATATCTTACTGGTCTTGGTCAACAATAGTAGGAATAACCATTAAGGCTTTAGAATTACAAATCCGAACAATATATCTTGTCAATAGATATATATTGTACATTACTTACCTACTCTCCTCCTTTGACTAGTTTAAATTTCTGCCTTCTAATTGTCAATTAGATGAGATTTCGTGATTGTTCTTCAAAGAATCTTATTTAAAAAGCTAACTTCTTGCTTTCATTTTTCCCGCATAATAATTAATGTAATCTTATAGCATCCATCCACTTTTTGCTGTGGACCTACTTATCGAACACGACCTTGCCTATAATTCTGTCATACAATTGTTGATTCATGTTTAACAACTTAAACTTTTCTACAATTGTAACATATTCTTAAGCAATTAAAATTCTTAGAGATCATGGATTCAATGATAGAGGATACTCCAATCTAATAGTTGGATTTAGTAATTAGGAAATTATATTAGTTGTTATAGAAGAATGCTGCAATTTATTCAACAAATAATCATGAGTTACAAACTACTGATCATGTTAGTTGTTGCCAGCAATGATGTCATTACCTTAATTTGCTTATTATTACCTCACCAAATAAATATATCAATAGATATATTCCAGCAAAAGAATTTATGGTCATTGTTTTCTACACTATAGTATATTCAAGTTCTGCCAAAGTTTTGTAAACTTATGGTTTTTTTTCTTCTTTTGTATTTCCAGAGTCTAAAGCCTTATTCGGAAAGTGGTTTACCTAATGGATCCATGAGATAACTTTGATTAACAATTAGGGCTAGAACTGAATCGGGCTGGACAGGGCTATACCCCTGCCCGAGCCTAGCCAGAAATAATTTTTCAGACTTTAGACTAGGCTTAGGCTCAATTTTTTGAAAAAATATAAGCCCGAGCCCGGGTCAAGCCCAATTAAGCCAACCCACTCGACTCCCGCATCTTTCTCGACTTCCTCATCTTCCTCGACACTTTCATCTGGCTATTTTTCTCGACTCTTCGACTGATCTAGAATTAAATTTGCAGTTGGTGGCTGAAGACAAATGATGGGGTCGGCGATGGGAGCAGCGACAATGGAGCGTGATGGAGGAATGGGGCAACGATAGGGATGGTGACGTTGATGGTGCGTGATAGAGAGAGGGGCGCAACAAAGGAGGGAGGAAGCAATGGAGGTGGGTTCTTGAATGTCTGGATCAGCTTTAGGGGCGGTAATGACAAGCCACGATGGAGGGAGAGGCATGATAGAGGTGAGGGAAGAGGTGATGGAGGTGGGTTCTTGAGTGCTTGTAGGATCACCAACGACAACGGGGTGCGATGGAGGCGGACCTATGGAAAGAAGAGTACCTATGGAAGATTAGAGGGGGGAGCCCGATGCCATTAAGGATAGAGAGGAGAGCGGCGACGAAGACCAATGAGAGAGGCGGGAGCACGTTGGGAGAGCAGGGAGGATTGGAAGTCAGGATGTTAATGGTCGATGGATGGGGGCTAGAGCTCTTCGAGACAAGACCTTAATAGAAAAAATCGAGACTCGAAAAGAAGATTGAAAGATGGAATGCCAAATGAAAGTCTTAAAATTTAGCTAATTGGTTAACTTAATTTAAGCTAATGAAAGTCTTAAAATTTAGCTAACAAATCGATTTAGGCTAATGCAGGTCATTTATTTAAGCTAAATCAATTTAAATAAAAAATTAGACTTGGGTCAAAAATTTGGACTCATGATTAGGTTGAAAGGTCAAAAATAGATCTGAGTTCAATTC
This sequence comes from Cocos nucifera, assembly GCA_006176705.1. Classification (NCBI taxonomy): domain Eukaryota; kingdom Viridiplantae; phylum Streptophyta; class Magnoliopsida; order Arecales; family Arecaceae; genus Cocos; species Cocos nucifera. The sequence goes on from QRFJ01000134.1 coordinate 458,128, forward strand.
AAAAGCAAAACTGATTCTATTTTTTTTATCCAAGTTCGATCTAAATAATTTCAAATTGAATCCTGATCCAAAATCAGTTCGATCCTAACCCACTTTCAACCCTATCAGTAATTAACATCTCTAGAGCAACGTACACGATCCATTAACTATATGAGCCTGAGGATTGACCCATCCATCCACCTGCCCCCCTTCGTTACCAACAAACTAACATTTAATGTTTGCCTCATAGTTAACTTAAAATTCAATTTAAAAGCGAGAAATTTTGTTTTTTTCGACATAGATAATAAAAAATGGACACTATAATGAAATGATCAAAATCAGAGATTAGAAACTTCTAGAAGGTAGGTCGTCCAAACGAGGAAAACAAAAGGCAGAACAGTCCGGCCAGCAGCAAGTGGTTCTGGGTACCGAGCCAACGCACCGCTGAAGTACCTCCAACCGCGTCTCCTAGACGGCCCAAGAGATGCCTGTTCGTCTGGACAGTCGTCAACCTGATTCCATTCAGACGGCACGCTGGATTTTTGACTTTAAACCAAAAGTTAGAAGTCAACCTTTTGACCATTCCCCGTCTCCCGATCTCCACGCTTTCCTCTTCTCCTCTCTGAATTATTCTCTTCTTCTCCCCTCGCATTAAATCCTACACCTCTCTTCTCTTCTTCTCCACACGCACCGTCTCTCAGTTGTTATATAGAAGAAAGATTGGAGCTTTTTGGATAGAGAGAGCTAGAGAGAGAAGAGGAGGAATGGCGAAGCTCTACGTGCAGGCGGTGCCGCCGGCGGATCTGAACAAGAACACGGAGTGGTTCATGTACCCCGGGGTCTGGACCACCTACATCCTTATCCTCTTCTTCTCCTGGCTCATGGTACTCTCTGTCTTCGGTTGTACCCCTGGAATGGCGTGGACCGCCGTCAACCTCTTCCATTTCGCTGTATGTCCTCTCACAATGGCTTCTTGTATCTCCTTTTTGCTTGTTTTTGATATTTGATGTTTAAAGGAGCTTATTCTGAATGATTTTGATCACTTATTGGCCCTTCTCTGATGTGATTTTGTTGGAAATATAGGATATTTTGGTGTTTGGAATATCTTTTGGATTGGAAATTGAGAGTGATAGAGGGAGTAAGGGCGGAGGAGGACGTTGATGATTTTAATTATTACATTTGAGCTGTTTGATTGCATGAAAAGGATCTTTTTTAATGTACTGGGTAAGCATGAAATTTTCAAGGCGGGTGGCTGATTGATGATTTGTCCAAAAGTTTAACCTTTGGGAAATGGAAAAGTAAAAGAAAAGTAGGTGGTATAATTTGGACATGGTTCAGGGAAACTGACTTCATATAGTGTCTTTGATTGATTTGGTCATCTGGGATTTGGAATTGGGTTAAGGATACCCTGGAGGTCTTCGTCTACTTTAATTGTTCTCTTTTATCCATCAGCCTGACAGGTAACTTACTTTTTAACTATTCTCAGTGAAAAATAAGTTAATTTGATGATTTAACGTTTGGCAATATTGCAATCCTTTGCATTATATGCAATGACCTTTAAGTACTGGTGATGGGTCATGGGGTTCTTCATCTGATTAATCTTAATTTTGTCAAACATATGACCTCATGGACACATGATTTGGGAATTTCATTCTCCCTTGAAGACATTTAGACTCCATCTTTCATGGGCTGGAAATATAACTGAGACCGAGACCAGCAGTTGAATGCAGGAATTTCTGTGCTTTAGCTAGAAGATATCTGCCACAATGTGGTTTTTGAGTGTTTAAAAAATATATATGAACTTACAAGAATATTATAGGAAGCTAGCAAGAGGACCTCCTTTGCGTACAGATTGGCATGCAGTTGCATCAGACACCAGCCTTGCCAAGCATGTAACACAAAACAAATTGACTATAAAACGCATTCTTTGATGTTCTTTTGTGATTCTATGTACATCCAAGTTATGAACTAATACATTTTGAAGACATTAGATTTTCTATTACAGTATGGATATTTACATAGTTTTGAGTAGATTTGGAAGTGTACGTTACTGTTAATATGTCTGGCTCGATTATAGATGACACAGAAAATGCTGGATATTCTTTTATAAGTCAGCGCCACTGCTTAAAGCTTATTTATGATATAGTTATACTTTAAAATTTCTAGCATCATGTTGTTACTACGATGATGTGATTACATAATTAGATATCATAGTGCATATTAAATCTTCATGTTTAACTTCCAATTGTATCATGTTTTCTCCGATATGTATTTTTCTTATTTTAATTGGTTTCTTGACTTAAATGTGTCTTAGGTTACTTATCTCTTCTTCCACTGGAAGAAGGGAACTCCCTTTGCCGAAGACCAGGGTATGTACAATTCTTTGACTTGGTGGGAGCAGATGGACAATGGCCAGCAACTGACACGTAATAGGAAATTTTTGACCATTGTGCCTGTGATCCTGTAAGTATCCTTCTGTCGTTCTTGGCCTCCATTTAACATTATAATTTCTTTTGTATCAGAAAATTTAATTGGAACCAGTCAAGAGAAGGCTATTGTGGTCAACCTATTGTTAATGTTACCGGAGCTGGATTCTAAATGGACAAAGACTGGACTAACATAGACTCTGCGTATATCATATTCTGTATTATCATCAGACATTCATCTTATTACCATTCAATCGAGCAACATCAAGTACATGCTAAAAATTATATATATTTTACAAATTACTTAATTCCAGATGTTGATTTTCTTGTATGGTGTTCATGCATGAGAGGCTATTTTTGTTTCTTTTTCTTTCTTATAAGAATATATTACTTGTGCTTTTCCCAGTATTATGTTTGTTCTTCTATAATGTCCAGCTATTTGGACTTTATAAATTTGATAATTATTTGAAAAGTTGCCATTTTAATTATTTGGATATCTTTGAGTTTAGAATTCCATGGATAATGTTGGCTTGGCAAGTTTTGCTTAAATAAGTATAAATTTGGACTCTTTTATGGACTAACTTTAAACAAATCGATTGAATGCACAATTTCTCCTAGATATAATCTGTGTGATGGGAAAAGGCCTTTTTTCTTGCTGGTGAGAGGGGAGAATGGTTGTTTTTGTGGAGAAGTAAAGAAAAAACTGCTATCATATTCTTTCTAGATTGTTATGATCGAGATTTGCCAAGTCAGTAGTAGCGATTGTGCTGGCCCACAATCAGATCGATACAATATGGGTCCATACCATGCCATTCTGAGATGTACCAAAACAAGAAGGGGGAGAGGGATAAGAGGAGAGAGAGGGAGGGAGGTAGAGGGAGAAGAGAAAGATTCATACCAACCTCTGACAATACTCGGTGGCCTAGATCGTGGCCTGGAGAGTGTGGATCTAGCAGCAAAGGAGGTGGTGACCAATGGAGAAAGATTGGAGAGTGTAGATCTAGTAGTAAAGGAGGCTTGGGGAGTACAGGTCTAGCGGCAAAGTAGGCCATGGACAATGAAGAAGGTCCGTAGATTGTGGACTTCGTAGTGGAGGAGGCCGTGGACAATGAAAATAGGAAGAGGGAGGGTGGGAGAATGGGAGAGAGAGAGAGAGAGAGAGAGAGAGAGTGGCCTAGGAGCTTCAAGCCATTGACCTGCCCATCCAGTGATGGGGACTGAGAGAGGGGGGAGAGAGGGGAGGAGAAAGGGAGGAGTGTTAAAGATCTGGGATGATTGTTGGTTGGTGAGGGTGAGACGAGCACATGGCCATGAGCAAATGGGAGAGACCAACACAAGCAAATGAATCCTAAACCACTCCATCTCTCAATAAGCTAAATAGTGTTGGTAACTGATTGATCTAATTTGGTACACCTCGAAACCAGTTGTTTTGGCATGATTTGGCAAGTCATGGTTATGATACTTTTTTACGGTATTTATTGTTACTATCATATCAAAAATCATGCTAGAATACAATAGTATCTTTTATTATTTGCCTTGTGAGAAATCAACTCACACTTGCACAGATTTTTCAATCCACCTCTTTAAACAAAATCAACTTGTTGTACTAAAAATAAAAAGAAAAATAAAATGTACTAGGCAAAAAAGCATGCATTCTTCTTTTTATGAGCTTAAGTAAATGTATATATTCCTCCAATTACCCCAATAATCAGTGCCTTGTTATTGCTCCATACAAATACTTGGTTCATTAATTTATTGCAGGAGCAAAGGTATAGAGCTCCATACCTATAAACCACTAAAAGAGTTGCAAGCCACACATGTTTAAACATTCAAGATGCATAAGTTATAATGGTAAGTCTGATTTTAGTCATTCTAGGCTTTTATGCTAATGGTCTTTTGTTCCTTCCAAAGAAAATGGCCTTTTACAAATAGAAGGATCAATGTACACGGTCTCGGTACCAGACCCTATACTAATACCATCCTATTATAGTATTGGTATGCCTAGTATGGAGGCTGGTTTGGCATATCTATCAGTATATCCCCCGTACCACATATTAGTTCAGTACTAGTATGGTCAATACCAATTGATATGGCAAATTTTGAGAAGAATTTCTTGGTGATGATTTTTTTTAATCTTTCATAGTCTTTACATAGATCATGCAGCTTCACGCACAAGCATTGACATGGAATCATAGATCCACCTTTTGGGATGTCCAAAACCCTTAGATGCATTTAAGCATCCCTAAAAGGTCGCTATTATATTTCCATGCCATACTAGATAGCAATTGATTGTATTTGTAGATTAAATAGTTTGTTATGTCTAGAATCCTTCATATTTGGTTAGAAATATAAGATGTTAGGGAAACATTTATAAAAACATTCAATAAGAGAAAATAAGAAAGTTTATAGCTTCTCTATTTTAAACATCTCAAAATTATACACACACACACATATATACATATATATATACATACGGATGACTTGGTTACATTCGAGCAGATCTCTACTCAGATCCAATCAAGTCTAGATCAAACGATAGCTATTGGATGTAACCTACTATTCTAAACTACTTGCACACCAAAAATCATATGATCTGGAGACTCCTAGCCTATGCATCAAGTGATAAAAAATAATATATAATTTAATTTTGTTTAGACAATCTAATATTTTGATCATTTGATGTATAGGCCAGGGGTCTGCAAATCATATGATTTTTGGTATGTAAGCAATTTAAAGTAGCAAATCATATGCAATGGCTTGGATCACCGATGCAATACTCTAATTGTTCAATATAGACCTAATCGGATATAAGTGGAAGATCCACATATGTGTAGCCAATTTACTATCCAAATGTATCTAACTACTAGATAGATGATTTCAAATTTTTCAGAAATACTTCTCCTAACTCCTAAGAAGTATTTAGATGATTTGTTATATTAATTTAAAGTTCAGGCCTCTCAAAATTCCTCCAAAATATAGAATCTAGAGCCTTGGGTAGCTAAAAAAAACAATAATGTAAGTACCTATGGAAATGGCCAAAGGGGAAGACCAGCAACAAGGCTACGATGGCCATGGTTAAAACAACTCATGACTTGTAGGTATTCTTGACTAATTAGGAACCCTGGCTAAGACAACCTTGAAGATGCATAGACATTTAACCCTCCAGGTGTACTGCTGAAACCAGCTGGCTGCGCCATATCCATGTAGAAAAGTCGTTAAACAATTCTAAACTGTTTTTCATGTATATTAATGGAGATGGATGCAATTTGTTTTCTTGAATTTTTTGGAGTTACCAAGTGCCATTCAACATATTCTTAAACAATAATGGTCTGTTTTGTTACATTATGAACAAACTGCAACTGTAAAAATTTTGACCAACAAGAAATAAAACAATACAGCCTTAGATGTTGAGTTCTTTTAAGTAATGTAAACAGGAGATTTTTGGAGGCATTTAAAAATTGGTTGGTCAAGGTGATACGAAGCTCCTTATCAAAGGCCTTTTCTCCCATCTTTTGCAAAGAAAAGATGATTTGTATCCAAAATTATGTTGATCAGGGGAAACATATACCATGAACCCTTACATGTCATGTCATGATACTTTCTAGACAGCTTCTGCTAGATTTCTACATGATGAGTTTTATCGTTTGATCTTGTTGCATTGTTAGATCGCCAGGTAGTCAAATTGGAAACCAAATATAGGACAAACAATATTCATCCTAGAACAATTGTCTAATTCTTTTGGAGATTATGACTTAATACAGAGTCTACATTCATCAGTTCTGAATTCTATGAATTAAATGAAGGATTTCTTATTTTGGTTTTCTAAATGTTTGTGAAGTTGGGGGTTGATATAGGTTTGTTAAATAAAAAGTTGTTTTCGCAAATGGATCTCAATGATGTTATCTGTTTTAAGCTAATGACTTTCTTAGGAAAATAATTTATTTAATTAGAATAAAAAAATGTGTTGCTCTTGTTGCAGGCATCATTTGATTATATAACATAATGTATTACAATATGCTTTAGGAGTGGTAATGCATGACTAACTAAGCGGCAAGTTAAAAAGGTCATTTTGATACTATTGTGTTGGAATTTCTGTTCAGATTTAAGTTTGCCTTATAAATGAAATTAGGAATTGGCTGGTTAATTTTTACTTGAGGGATGAGGGGTCTAGGATTTGAATGGTGAAAAGCTAAAATTAATGAAAAAGTGACCTTTGGATTTGCTAGAGTTCATTAGGAGACTAATATTTGATTTATGCATCAAGTTTGAAAGAATTCAACATTGAAGTAGCAATAGAAACCACAGAGGGTGAAGTACGGTTGTTTAGTTTAGGGTCTTTGAAGATATTTGATGAAGTTTATGGAGTCAGAACTCTAGCTTATAAAACAGTTAATGTTAGATAAGGAACAACCTTAAAGTTAAAACACTTGTTTCAGAATGCGAAGAGGTGATGCCTAATTGCACTATGCTAACATAAGTCTGAGCAGAAGAGGTACAATTTGCAGTCCTCATATGTCTGCTGAGGATTATACCATGAGAAAGGAGAAACAACTCCTGTTTTTAAACTAGGAAGGGATGAAGATAATGAAAAAACAATGAACAAAATCCATGCAGATCCTAACAGGGATTAATTCTGTTCGTCTCCACTTAATTGGAGATCATGCATCATCTTCTTTATGAGTTTAGATCCTCTTCATTTCATGACTGAACTGGAGGTTCGGTCATGAACTAACGAGGATCTCGACTCCTTTTTGATAGAATTCTTGATTGGGCATAATTCTTGATGGGAGATTCTTCTACATCTGCTAGAATCTCATCCTTTGCTACAGATTTTTCATTTACGAATCTTTAATTTGACATATTTTTCATATGGTTGCTAGGCTTTCCCTTGCAATGATTTTCCATCTTTATGACTTCCTGAGAAAGGATCATTGCATTTGGACAAAAATTAAAAAGGATTATAATAAGACCTCTTTGGGGACTACAAACCCAAAATAAAGCCAAAGGGAACTCAAACTAGAATCCTGTCATTGGATAACCTTCCTGTAGCAAGATCTGTAATCTCCATCCAGTAGGCTAGCACATGTAGAGTAGCCATTTATCCATTTTTTATTTGTTTTTTAATTAACAATACTTTTCTGTAGGTCTTTCGTTTCTGTTATTTGAGTTAATTGTCACATTGGTCATTGTTGATATGCACGTACTATATAAGGATGATCTGAAGCATATTGATGGATATTCTATCCAATTTTTTACCTCAACTGAGAATGAGAAAAGACTACTCAAAGTCCTGCAAATCACTTCCATGTTGTCAGAGTACATAGTGATGCACTGGCTGACTTATACTTTTGGTGTCATTAGTGGGAAGTGCACCTAACAATGGTATTATAATCTGTCTTGTGGACAATGTAGGTAGAAGAAAAGGCTCTGATAAAGCAATTAATTTTCCACTTGAAGAATCGGGTTGAGGATTATTGATTAAACATAATTATCCTGCTAGATAAGCTTGTAGAGTATCCTTAACCTAATTTTACATAATCATGCTTCTAAATCAGAATGTGATATTTTTATGACCTAGTTCTAGTGAATCAAGCTAGCATGTTCTCACTAGAGTTCCTCTCGATGGTTTGTTAGAACATAAGCCCTTTTCTTAGATGAATGCATGAGTCTATTGTTGGAGAATTGTCCCAATGCATGGAGCTATTGTTTGGAATGTTTAGTAATACCCAACAATACAGCTCCATCTGATGCCCCACCACACAAGAGAAGAATCTCAAGATCCAGGTTGCTAATAGAATTCCTTATTCAATTCTGTCAAAGCTAGACACAAATAGATATTTATAGGTTTAAAACCATTCATTCTATGATTCTCATGCAAGATCTTTTGGATAACTTATAACTCTTTGCTCGAATTTCCAACAAATTAAGAACACAATCAGTGGAACCCGACATTCTAAAAACACTATGTTACCATGCGTAAGCCTAGAGTTGGATGTGGCAAATTATATATGTTGACTCAAGATCATACCAATTCAAACAAAAAGCTTCTCTTTCTAAAAAATCTGAGAAATAGACACTGTTGACTAGCTAACCATAGCTTTAGGCCTTTTTTGACTAGACATATAACAGGCACCATATAGGGATGCATTGAACAAATAGGGATTACTCGCTGTATATTGGCTTGAAATATATTTCCACCTTAGATTCCAAAACTTCATCCATTATGTGAGGACCTCACCTATGTAGGCGTGTGTTTAATCCCATATTGGTTATTCACTGAGAAGATCTTGGGTATTTATACAAAGTCAAGGAACTCAAATAATATCTTTTGGTTAGCCATTTTAGGTGAGATCCTGGATTGTTGCAAATGGTATCAGAGCCGACCCAACCCATAGCCTATTTGAACTAGGGGATATTGTAGCATGGGTTAATTGGGGTTAACTACGAGCTGATCATAGTATTTATAAATAGATTTACATAAATTTGGACCCTTAGCTTGGCAAGGATGCTAGAGCTTAAATTGGGGGAGGATGTAAGGACTTGCGCAAGCATGTATTTAATATGCATCGGTTATTCACTAGGAAGATTTTAGGTACTTATACAGGGCCATGGAACCCAAATAATACCTTTTAGCTAGCCTTTTTGGGTAAGATCCTAGGTTTTTATACATTGCCCGATCTTTAACTTGGTTTTCAGATGCTTTATAGTGTTAAATTATCAAGGTAAAAAGCCTACCTCCTTTAATTATTGTCATAAACTTTGAGATGGGCAACTAGAAAGGTGGCCTCAGAAATATACTTATCAAGAGTCAATGACCCCAAAGTATACTCTACTTTGAAGGCATTACATAGTGACCCTTGTTCATGATATATTGCTTTTAAGGTGTGATCATTTTCACGTCCAATATTGTTGGTTTTGACTTCTATATTTGTGCTACTTTTTATTATTTTAACGATTTATTTAGCATTTTTACTAGATGTGCCAATGTAGCATTATATTTGTGCATGTATTATGACTTCAAGGGGTTAATGAATTTTTTGCAATTAACAACTTATTCAGTTATGAGGTGTGACCCATTAGCTATAACAACCTAGGACCTTATCCAAAAATGCTAGTCTGAATATGTTGTTGGGTTCCTTGGCTTGTATAGATACCCAAGATCTACCCAATGTGTAAGTGATGTATAATAGCATACGCATGCATGGTCCTTACAAATTCCCTTTGTTTAAGTCATGGCATCCTTACCAGGCCAAGGGTCCCAATCCAATTACAAATCCAATCAAATTCAATAACAAACACCACGATCATCCTATGGTCAGCTCTAAATAGGCCTATGTTGCAGCGTCTCCTATTCTACGAGTCATGATTGGGTCCGCTCTAATACAATTTGTAGTGACCCACGACCTCATCCAGGCTAATTGGAAGATGTTATTTGCACTCCTTGGCCTTGTATAAGCACGATCTACCTAGCACATAGCCGATATGAGACTAAATATATGCCCATACCAGTTCTTACATTAGCTTTTAGATAAGTGTTCCTTCCTAGCACTACTCTCTTATCCACTAAGAGCAACCATCCCCTATGGTGGGTGGGGATTGGTGCGATACACGATGCTCACATGGGTGATACTAGGTCCCATGTACCATCGCACCAATCACCATGCTAAGGACTCGAGTGGGGAATGGAGTGTTCAGATTTGCACATCTCATGCTCCACTTAAAATTGAATACTAACTTGATGGCACTTACTTCAATGTACATCAACATTTTAAGAAGAGGTCAACTCCATTACCAAATATTTAATGAGAATTGTGATAGTCTAATGCTTATACTTATTTGCTTAATAATATAGTATATGTCTGCTGGTGAATAATATTAGGTATGCATGATTGTGGTGACTAGCATGCATTGTATGTCTATACCTCTTATCAAAGTGAAGTATTCATTTATAGTGAAGTCTTGTAGTCCTCAAGTTAGTTTCTGAAGGGGCCAATATAGGAGATGTGTCCATATTGATACTTGCATTGTCAAATAATTTGTAAACAGTCTACAAGCCATGCTTGGTAGTCATGCTTGCCAGACATGCTTAAATAGTTAACCCAAATTTTAGACACACATCCCATTTGATCGGTTGTTTGTCTTCTGAATATTTATTTATCTATTTACTTATTCATTTATTTATTTTGGTATCAAAGGGGGGGTCTTCAGAGTAATCGTATCTCTAGTAAACAAACTTGGGCTACAATCAACTTAAGCCAGATCACTTCACATGTGATGGAATCCATAATTAATTAGTTATTGTTGTCATCAGGTCAATCTTACTTGAAGGTCTAGTGTTTGCATTTTGTTTGTTAGATCTTAAAGAACTTGCTTCCTCCATGAGGTTTCTTTATTTCTGTTTCCTTTCATGGCAATTGGCAGTCATTTTACTTCATGCAGACCAAATCAGTGACACAACAAATCCATAACTACCATAATTCAAATATTTTAGAAGTTTGTTATCAAATTTATGTCAAAATCCAGTATATTTTACTTCTTATATTTTCATGTTATATGGTACGTGATTTCTCCTCCCTATCCATGCAGGTATTTGATAGCTTCCCACACAACTGATTACCAAAATCCAATGCTTTTCCTCAACACACTTGCAGTATTAGTGCTGGTAGTTGCCAAATTCCCAAACATGCACAAAGTCCGCATCTTTGGAATCAATGCAGATCATTGAACAGCATTGCACATGAAATAAGATATCTTACGCGATATCTCTTTTGGTTGATAAAGCGATCCTTACACAATATATTGTCCGACGGCATCCAGTTCCGCATCAAGTCATCGAAAGTCTCAGTAGATGTTCTTGTTATCCCTTTACAAAACAGTCAGAAAGTAAGAAATTGTATTTGTGCTACTCTTGATATATTTAAGCTATTTGTAGACTCTATGTTATGTTTCATCCGTCTGATTATGAGAATCATTTGAACTATTCCTCTTCTTTGTAGGCAACTTTCTTTGTCCCCCTTGGATGATTCTATTTGTTGTCTCGCAATGATAGGATGTTGCTTTTCCTCAGCCACTAAAATATTTCTGATTGTTGAATGATGTTAAACATTTAAACCAGAGCATCTGATAGAACTTCTGGACATGTGCATCAGAAACCAACTAGTTTGTTTCTGACAGATCAACATCCCTTAGAATGTTTTATTTAGTCAGGGCTCCTTCTGTCATTGGTTCTTGTTAGATGCATGCAGGTTTGCCGGGCAATGTTCCATCTGCCCTGGTGGTTGTCCAATGATTGAATGGCTAACTGCTATAAACGATAGAGCCAGTACCTAAAACATTTGACATACTCTAGCAACATAGGATGCATGTTAAGGCTTATAAGGGAGGATGCATCCTTGCAAAGCATAAGCCAGATTATAAAATAGGTTCAAAGCTCAATAGAACCAATAATAATGATGGATATAGACTACAATCATTTACCATGATGAAGTTATTATTCCAACATGAGTCTCAAGAAGGTCGTCCATATGAGTTGCACTTATATTTGAAGTGTACCTGCTGCATGGTGGACAAACCAGGCCAATCTTAACCTGCCAGATGGATTGCGATGGAAGAAGAAGGGATGACAAAGCTGAGGTAAGATTTTACTTTTTTTGTTTTTTATTAGTCACATTTGGGAACCATCCTCTAGACTGCTATTTCTGTCCATGGCCAGACATGGTCTGGTGGGCCTTCTATGTCCCCCCAGATACTCGCAAGGTTCAGAGATTGTTATTGAATCATCAACTTCTTGCAGCAGAGAAATCAGCTTTTTAGCACCACAATTCAAGAGTTTGACTTCAAAGTGATCGATTCCAGCATCCAGGAACTCTTTCCTGTCCTAGGTTAAACTGGTTATTGCCATCAAGGAAAATAAATAAATAAATAGATAAACCGGCAAGCAAGAGAATCAGTATGCTAATCTATTCATCCATATCGTAACGCATGCAGCTACCAATGGTGCTAGGTTTGATCAATGCAAAGATATAGCTCAAGCCCCAACAAATAAAGCCCATGTTTAGCTCACTGCCAATAGACCATCTTGCCACCAAGGATCGGTCTGGCCAAGGCAATGAGAACGTTGATCGAAGATATGGTGATCATTCAATATTCGCTCCAATGCCTGAATTGACCTCAGATTTTTTTAGTGGGGGATTCTACGATTCCTAAGTTAGATTGCCTTAAGATAATAACATAGGTTCTAAGTAGAAGGCAACGAAAGAGAAAGAGAATATCGGAGTCGTTCGGTATGTCCATGAGGAAGAGGGCGAGAGATAGAGGGTCTTAGCTTGTGTACTTAGTGTGTACTTGACTGGAGACTTTGGATTTGAGTTTGGACTTTATCTAGAGGACTCCAAGCAGTGGTTTATATAGACGAGGGCCCGCGTCCATCACGACCGAAATCTTGACACGTACGAGGGAGGTTCTTGAGGATGCACATTTAGAATATACGATAAGATGCAAATTTTATGGTTATGAAGATTGTTCTATCATCATAGGCTAGCTATGATCAAATGTGCACCTTTTGGGGAGGCCATGTGGTAGAAATTGATTGTCTGAAGTGAGAACTTTGTGGCTAATTTATGTCAGGCTCTAATTGGCCAATTGGGTCGTGGATGGATTGGTTCCGAGGTGTATTAGACCAAAATGACGAAAGCTATCTTAGCTCTCAATTTATGATGGTCTACCCCAACGTTGACACTTGCCAAATGTGTTAAAGGTTTAAGATATATAATAACAAACATGAAGAAGGAGCACATCTCCAGACCACTCATCCATGGCATGTCCTGGTTCACTAAATCAAGGTCAAGAGTTCATTAAATCAAGGTCAACAGGCAACTCTGAAAGAAAAAGATCCTCATACTCTTTTCTGTATTATAAATATGGGCTATATGTATCTTGTATTTTATAAATATGGGTAATATGTATCTGTTTATTATTCATCAATTGATTAACGAATTTAAAAAAATGTAAATCTTATTTCTGTTAATATAAAATATGGTTTTACTATTTTAAAGGATATATTGTAGCTAGCAATCATATCCAAATTTCATTGTCTAGATTCTAAAATGAGCTAGTAAAATCAAAAAAAAAATTTCTAGTAAAAATTTTGACCGGATATATTTTTTAATTTTAAATGAATTAGACAAAGTAACTAGAGACAACACTAATGAAAGAGTCGATTCATCTTCTATAAAATTTCAAATTTTTATACTTAATTATAAAAATTATATTTAATTTTATTAGTCATATCTTTTTAAAACAAAAATAATTCTATGCGAATTTGAAGAAAAATCATATTTAAATAGTATAGCATGAACCTCGCTATATTTATAGCCTTTAAACTCGTACGTGTAAATGTCCGACAACCCTGACCATCATCTAGGCTTACCAGTTTGGCCGCTCCAAGCCTCCCACCTGATCGAGACTTTGAGAAAGGAAAAAGCAGAGGAAACACCAGGGGAAACATAGGAAAAATCAACGAAACAAAGGAAAGATGGAAAAAAATTAGAAGGCAAGACCTTTTCCCACATAGATTGATTTTTTTTTTTTAAATCTTTTTCCTTCATTTTTATTTTATTTCATTATCTTTTTCGGAGGTCCGTGGGAAAGGAGAGCACCAAAGATCGAAGGGGTTTCTTAGGTTTCAATTGAGGTTTTTTCTCAAGCATATGGGATTTTGTGTGAGTTGTGGCGGTGTGAGTTGATCCCTTGAGGTTTTGAGAGTTTAATCTTGGTAGGGTTTGGGGATTTTTGATCGAAAGAATTTTTCTTTGCCACAAAATTTCCAATCCATGGATTTCTATTCTCTTGGTAATATGAATATGACACCAATTCCATGGTGTGAGACTTGCACTAAGCTAAGTTCCACCATGTGGATGCATGAACAAGGTCTTTCTCGCGCTATTCAACTCCACTGTCAAATGGATGTCATGGTGGCTTGCACCTGCCACCACAGAATGAGAGAGATAAAGACTCATGGTTTAACGTGTCCTTTTTTTCTTACTTTTTGAATAATGTCAGAAATATCTCAAATTAGCTGTTTCCAAATAAGATGAACTAAAATTTTTAGATTATTTACGAGATCAACAGACAATAATGAAAGTATGTCACTGACATTCTGGATAAATGGAGTGATCTTTTCTAGTAGAATTCATCAAGCATCACCACATAAATGCACAAAAATGCAGGGGAATGAGGTGAAGTTCATCTTGAAGCATCTGTTTTCAATATAAAGAGGCAAATTCAATTAGTAATTATAATGAGTAGGTAACCACTACACTTCGCCAGCACACTCAAACTGAAAGAACTACCTACATAAATGAGCAAATTAAGCTATTGTTAGAATTTGATGTTCGATCCATAGTAGAGAAAAATCAGTATCAGCAAGCAGTCTAGCTAACTCAGATACGGATTCGAGCTGGCTCGAGCTGAGATCAAGCCGGTTTGAACCACAGTCGAGCTGACTCTTTCAGACAGACAAAAAGTAGGAGTTCAAGCAAGATGCAGTCGAATCAGCTCGACCCCTGATCAGGTCAGCTCAATGAAGGCAAACAGAACAGACATGATTTTCTGTTTGAACTCGAGTTGTAATTAATTCAAAGGATCTACGGAAGTTGCGCGTGGACCATAGAATCCAACGGTTATGGAGGGTTACGGTCATGATCTGAATGTCGAAAAATATTTCAAGACTCCATCAAGATCATGTTCGACTCATATTAGAAGAAAGAGTCCTATTAGGATTCCTGTGAACTCTTGATAAGAGGATTCTCATCTTATTTAAAGGACTGAGGTGCTGTGGAGTAGTAAGGGGCACGTATGGTGTGAGAGGTACGTAGAGAGACTCAGGCAACCATCGAGAGGAGCTTGGCAGAGCACCGAGTACGTATAACCTGTGTGAGAGAGAAGCAATAGGTGCATAGCATCCGACGAGAAAACTGTGAGAGTAGAGTATCTTGTAGCTTCTGAAGGTCTTCTTGAAATTTTAAGAGGACTTTTGTAAGGATAGGTTCTAGTTGAGAGATATTTATGTATGGTAAATTGAGAGTGGGTATTCTCCTCTTATACATATTTTTTTCTTTCATAGTGAAACTTTGCATGCCCCATGGAGGTGAGCCTTTGGGCTGATCCACATACCTAATTATTTTTTTATTTTATTTTCTTCATTCTTTCTGTCGTAATAATTTAGTACTAGATCCTTAACAAGTGGTATCAGAGTAGCTAATATCCCAATAGATTGGTATCAGAGCTAGATAGTACCGAAGCGTAGATTACAGCAGTGGATAGAGATTGAAGAATATGGAGAAGGCAAGTGCAATCAAGATAGAGATCAACAGGTTCGATGGGAAGGGTAATTTCTCCTTATGGCAAGCAAGGATAAAGGATATCCTCATTCAATATGGGTTGATTGACACTCTCTTGTACGACGAGATGCTAGCCACTATAGAGGTGAAGAATTAAAAGTGGATCCAGATGCAGGCGGTGAACATGATCCGCTTATCCTAGCGGATAATGTGGTGATCCATGTACTTGGCGAGCCTTTTCCGACGGCATTATAGTTGAAGCTCAAGGAGTTGTACATGGCGAAGTCACTCACCAACATGCTATTTCTTAAGAGGCAGTTCTACCAGCTATGGATGGACGAAGGTCAGAGCATGCGGGAGCATCTATCCAACTTTCAAAAGATCTTCATCGATCTTTTCAGCATTGGCAAAAAAGTTAAGGAGAAGACCAGGGCATTGGTCTTGCTAGTGTCGCTCCCTCCTTCGTATGAGTCCTTGGTGACTATTCTTCTAGTGAAAAAGAGTACCATCAAGATGGACGAGGTCACTGTAGCAATATTTTAGAATGAGATTCTTAGAAGAGAGAATCCAGCTTCAAGCTCAAATGGCGGCAGCTCAGCATTGACAGTTTCTGGAGGAGTAGGGACAGTAGATGGAGCAGCAAAGAATTGTGAGGAGGATGATCTAGGTCCAAGACAAGAAATTCTAGCAAGATCAGATGCTACAAGTGCGACGAGCTTGGGCATCTAGTCAAGAATTGCCCACAACTCAAGGATCGAACGAGAGCTACTGTAGCAACGGCCAGTAGCGAGTCAAAGGATGATGTCCTGAAGATATTTGACGAGGTATCTACTTCTTTTCAGCAGTGAATTTTAGATTCTGCAAGCACATATCATATTTGTTATAGAAAGAAGCAGTTTGACTCCCTAAAGAGCAATGATGGCACTATTTATCTATTGGATGAATCGAGCTGTGCGATTAAAGATATCGGGACAGTCAGTTGGAGGATACATAATGGTATAATGAGGAGATTGAAGGAGGTCCGATACATACTCGATTTCAAGCAAAATGTTATCTCACTGAGTAGACTGGATTCAAATGGCTATAGATGGATAGCTGATGATGAAATCCTGAAGGTCATGCATGGCAATAGGATGATATTGGAGGAAAAGAAGAGGATGAGAGGATATTACTATCTCGCAGGAAGCTCAATGCGAGGTGGAGCTTCAGAAGCCAGAGAGAGCTCAGTGCGAGGTGGAGCTCCAAGTGGATGTGAATCGGACACGAGATGGAAGACTCGAGAAGATGAGAGGCAATATCGTTGAGTGAAGTTTCTATTGTTGTATAAGACTATCCTAAGCAGATCTCAGATCAGGAAGATCATAGATATTGATGGAGGTAGGATCGAGCAGCCAGGCTCGACTTCCATGTTTGCCCATCCATGATCAACAAGCGTGCCCCAGAACATGGAGGTGAGACGGATCACGAGCTCTCAAAGTCAGATGGAGGCCGAATGTCGAGTCGAGATGGAGATTATTAGAATTTGATGCCTCAAATTCGATCTACAACAGAGAAGAATCAGTATCAGCAAGCAATCGAACTAGCTCAAATACGGGTTCGAGCCGACTCAAACCACAGCTAAGCCGGCTCTCTCAAGTAGACAGAAAGTAGGAGTTCAAGCAAAGATGTAATTGAGCCAACTCGACCCCTAACCGAGCCAACTCGACGGAGGCGAACAGAACAGACAAAATTTTCTATTTGGACTTAGATTGTGATTAATCCAAAAGATCCATGGGAGTTGCGCATGGACCACAGGATCCTGAAGGGAAATCCTGATTTCTCGATCCAGGTTCGTTCAGATCTGATCAGATCAAGAGATATATTTCAAAAATTTTTCTCTTGATCCCAATCAGATCTTGATATATTTCAGATCTGATTCTTATTATTTTAATAAAATAAAATTAAAAGATAAATTAAATCAAATTTAATTTACCTGATCTGGGTAATCCTATTATCCTGTTGATGATCCTGTTTGCAGCGGAAGGTTCTGGATCTTAGCCACGCAAGCGCCTGGCCTCTACCGGTATCCACTCGGGTTGGATCTGGAGATCCTCTTCTTCTCTATCACGCCTCCAAAAATCAGATCTGGATCTGATCTGGAGGATCTTCAAAACTCTTTTGAAGATGAGCAGTCGTCCTTTGCAGCAGCGCAGCCTTCTTATTTTGATCGCCTTTCTTTGATCTGAATCGCACCAACCAAGGTCCAAAACTCCTTTTGGACGTGGAGAGCAAGGGGAGAAGAGACTATGGCATGGAGAAGGAGGGGAGAGGCAGCCTTGGGGCATGGGGTTTCTCAATTGAATTGCATTAGAATCTGAGTTGGGCGCAGGGTCTTATTTATAGACTAAGCGTGATCCAACTCCTCTTCCTCCCAACCAATCACAACCCTTTGTGAAATCAGATCTAAATCTGATTGGTGGGAATAGAGACCCCTGGATTCCTCCTTAGAGGGCGCCTAAGACCAGTCAAAGTTGGTTCTTAGAAGAACTCTAATTGGAATCCAAAAAGGAGATGGAGTCCTTGTCCAACAAGGACTCCTAGGCGCCTCCAACTTGGGCACACGCCTAGGGTGGCGTGCGCCCTTCTCCTTGCCAGGTTCTGGCAGGGGGACAGGCCCCCACCAGCTCTCCAATAGGTGCATGACATGTGGTCAAAAGTCAAAGTGTCAATGGTCAACATTTGACCAGTCAAAGGTAGACTTTTGACCAAAGTCAAAGAACAAGAAATGGCAGGTGACCAAAAATGGCAGGTAAGTGTCTTACAAATAAGACAACCTTTTCTGACTTGGACAACCTCCAGTCAGACCATATGAAGGCCTCTGTTTGAGCACAAACTCCTTTGGCTCAGACAGGACAACTTATTTATGATAGCAAAAGAAGAACGTTAGGTTCAATCGAGTGCTAGCACGATTTCCTTGAACCTAATTGAATCTCATTCAGATCAATTGAACTAGATCAGTTCAATTGATGATCACCAGATTCAAACCCTTGTTTGTGTGACCCAGTTAGGTTCAGTTCTGTATGGTAATGGGATATGTCATGATCTCTATCATCGACATCATCGAAACTTCCTTTCGATGGATCAGAACTCTTCTGATTCGAACAGCTAGAATGATCGATCATCTAAATCATTCTAATTGCTCCCAAAATCCACCAGTGACACCTAGCAGTATATGGTGGCAACCCATCAGAGCTGAATGCGAACCTCTTGGTGCAGCTACCTGTGTGATTAAGTTCTTCTATCTTGAGCCCCGATCAGATTAGGGTTAAGGTGAACTCGTCAAACCCTAGTCTCTGTCATATGATGTAATCATTCGATTCGAGTCCAATGTGAAAATCTAAATAGAAACTCTTTCTATTATTTCACTCTACCATGGCCATGGATTTTCTGGACTTGATTCTCATGATCATCATAGGGCTACTCCTCTACCACCGAGGTAGATAGATTCCATCTTGATGCAATCCAGTTCCTACAATGAACATGCTATAGCCAACATACACCTCAGGGTTCCATATGGCTAGGAGACCGAGTAATGGTGTAGTCAAACTATAACACCCTCAAGGTGAACTGCCGATGCATCTCAGGTCAAAGAACCAGACACACTACTGCAGCATCGAGTCAGTCATTGACGAGAAGGTAGACTCCCTAATGACTACTCGAGGTGGTCACGCTCAGTGCCCTCGTTCTCTAACGAGTACCTGTACTCTCGCTCCGGTGTCTCCACACCGTAGACTCAAGACTCATCTACTAAAGAGAAGCGATTGTACACCAACCTTCCGGATCAATCACCATCCTCGTGATGATCCTATGGTCAGGAGCAATTTATGAGTTAATAATGATTATTCATGTCTTAAATTTTCAACTCTTGAAAATATGAATTATCATTACCATTAACTCAAAGGATGTATCACAGACACTAAATACACATATGTGATAGAAAATAACCCATTTATTGATTTTAGTCAAAATTATAATTTTGCCCCTAGAAGTGTATTACAAGTGTCAGCCAATTCTGGCTTCTAGGGCACATATATCTAACAATCTTCCACTTATCCTAAAGTGGCTACAAGGAAAAAAGTGCATTCGTTCTAAACTGAAGGGAAATCCTGATTTCCCGGTCCAGGTTCGTCTAGATCTGATTAGATCAAGAGATATATTTCAAAAATTTTCTCTTGATCTCAATCAGATCTTGATATGTTTCAGATCTGATTCTTATTATTTTAATAAATAAAATAAAATAAGATAAATTAAATCAAATTTAATTTACCTGATTTGGGTAATCCTATTACCCTGTAGATGATCCTGATTGCAGCGGAAGGTTCTGGATCTTAGCCACGCAAGCGCCTGGCCTCTACCGGTATCCACTCGGGTTGGATCTGGAGATCCTCTTCTTCTCTATCACACCTCCAAAAATCAGATCTGGATCTGATCTGGAGGATCTTCAAAACTCTTTTGAAGATCTGCAGTCGTCCTTTTGCAGCAGCGCAGCCTTCTTGCTTTTGATCGCCTTTCCTTGATCTGAATCGCACCAAACTAAATCCAAAACACTTTTGGACGTGGAGAGCAAGGGGAGAAGAGACTATGGCATGGAGAAGGAGGGGAGAGGCAGCCTTGGGGCGTGGGAAATCTCTATTGAATTCACTTTACTTGAATTAGGGTTGGGCGCAGGGTCTTATTTATAGACCTCTTGTGATCCAACTCCTCTTCCTCTCAACCAATCACAACCCTTTGTGAAATCAGATCTAAATCTGATTGGTTGGAATAGAGACCCCTGGATTCCTCCTTAGAGGGCGCCTAAGACCAGTCAAACTGGATTCTTAGTAGAACTCTGATTGGAATCCAAAAGGGAGGTGGAGTCCTTGTCCAACAAGGACTCCTAGGCGCCTCCTACTTGGGCTCACGCCACCCTTGGCGTGCGCCCTTCTCCTTGCCAGGTTCTGGCAGGGGGACAGGCCCCCACCAGCTCTCCAATAGGTGCATGACATGTGGTCAAAAGTCAAAGGGTCAATGGTCAACGTTTGACCAGTCAAAGGTAGACTTTTGACCAAAGTCAAAGAACAAGAAATGGCAGGTGACCAAAAATGGCAGGTAATGTCTTACAAATAAGACAACCTATTCTGACTTGGACAACCTCCAGTCAGACCATATGAAGGCCTCTGATTGAGCACAAACTCCTTTGGCTCAGTCAGGACAACTTATTTATGATAGTAAAAGAAGAACGTTAGGTTCAATCGAGTGCTAGCACGATTTCCTTGAACCTAATTGAATCTCATTCAGATCAATTGAACTAGATCAGTTCAATTGATGATCACCAGATTCAAACCCTTGTTTGTGTGACCCAGTTAGGTTCAGTTCTGTATGGTAATGGGATATGTCATGATCTCTATCATAGACATCATCGAAACTCCTTTCGATGGATCAGAACTCTTCTGATTCGAACAGCTAGAATGATCGATCATCTAAATCATTCTAATTGCTCCCAAAATCCACCAGTGACACCTAGCAGTATATGGTGGCAACCCATCAGAGCTGAATGCGAACCTCTTGGTGCAGCTACCTGTGTGATTAAGTTCTTCTATCTTGAGCCCCGATCAGATTAGGGTTAAGGTGAACTCGTCAAACCCTAGTCTCTGTCATATGATGTAATCATTCGATTCGAGTCCAATGTGAAAATCTAAATAGAAACTCTTTCTATTATTTCACTCTGCCATGGCCATGGGCTTCTGGACTTGATTCTCATGATCATCATAGGGCTACTCCTCTACCACCGAGGTAGATAGATTCCCATCTTGATGCAATCCAGTTCCTACAATGAACATGCTATAGCCAACATACACCTCAGGGTTCCATATGGCTAGGAGACCGAGTAATGGTGTAGTCAAACTATAACACCCTCAAGGTGAACTGCCGATGCATCTCAGGTCAAAGAACCAGACACACTACTGCAGCATCGAGTCAGTCATTGACGAGAAGGTAGACTTCCTAATGACTACTCGAGGTGGTCACGCTCAGTGCCCTCGTTCTCTAACGAGTACCTGTACTCTCGCTCCGGTGTCTCCACACCGTAGACTCAAGACTCATCTACTAAAGAGAAGCGATCGTACACCAACCTTCCGGATCAATCACCATCCTCGTGATGATCCTATGGTCGGGAGCTGTTTATGAGTTAATAATGATTATTCATGTCTTAAATTTTCAACTCTTGAAAATATGAATTATCATTACCATTAACTCAAAGGATGTATCACAGACACTAAATACACATATGTGATAGAAAATAACCCATTTTATTAATTATAGTCAAAATTATAATTTTGCCCCTAGAAGTGTATTACAAGTGTCAGCCAATTCTGGCTTCTAGGGCACATATATCTAACAATCTCCCACTTGTCCTAAAGCCAATTGGCTACAAGTCTAAGTCCCATCTTCTCAAGGTGGGCTTCGATCTTCTGCTGGCCCAACGGCTTTGTAAGTGGGTCTGCCACATTATCTGCGGAGTTGACTCTCTTGACCTCAACGTAACCTTTCTCAAGGTAATCGCGGATGAGATGGTATCACCGTTTGCTTGGAACTCTTCCAGCACAAACAGTCTGCCAGATGTCGACTTTCGATCATCTATATCGGACATGAAGTCCGAGTCTGTGTATCCCTGGACTTGGAGTTCTCCGTTACCAAAGACCAACATCATATCCTTAGTTCTTCTCAAGTACTTAAGGATACATTTCACAGAAGTCCAGTGTTCTTCACCTGGATTTGACTGATATCTGCTTGTGACACTCACAGCATGGGCTATATCAGGTCGTGTACATAGCATGGCATACATGAGGCTCCCTATTGCAGAAGCATAAGGGATCTTGCTCATGCGTTCTATTTCCTCAGGTGTGCTGGGGCACATCTTCTTGGAAAGATGAATACCATGTCTGAAGGGTATTAATCCCCTCTTAGAGTTTTCCATACTAAACCTCTTTAGTACTTCCTCTATGTACATCTTCTGTGAAAGTCCTAGCATCCTATTCGGTCTATCCCTATAGACCTTAATTCCTAGAATAAAGGATGCTTCACCTAGGTCTTTCATGGAGAATTCCTTGGACAACCACATCTTGACTGATGTCAACATGGGAATATCATTCCCAATAAGGAGGATGTCATCCACGTACAATACGAGGAAGACAACAGCGCTCCCACTGACCCTTTTGAAAACACATGGTTCCTCTTCATTTTTGATGAAACCAAACTTTTTGATCACATCATTGAAACGAGTGTTCCAGCTCCGAGATGCTTGCTTAAGTCCATATATGGACCTTTGCAGCTTGCAAACCTTGTGATCAGTATCACTGGATGTGAAACCTAGCGGCTGTTCCATATAGATATCTTCCTCAAGATATCCATTTAGGAATGCCGTTTTCACGTCCATTTGCCATATTTCATAATCGAAATAGGCTGCAACAGCAAGCAATGTGCGGATGGATTTTAGCATAGCTACCGGGGAAAAGGTATCCTGATAGTCAATGCCTTCGCGTTGACTATAACCTTTTGCCACCAGTCTAGCCTTGAATGTCTCCACATTCCCATCTGCACCAATCTTTCTCTTGAAGATCCATTTACACCCAATAGGTACTATACCTTCTGGTGGATCTACCAAGGTCCAGACTTGGTTTGAGTGCATCGAGTCAATTCTCTGACTTCATTGCCTCAAGCCATTTCTCGGAGTCGATATCTGATATCGCCTCGTTGTAGGTTTTGGGATCATCACCATGAGCACCATTACCTATGAGGAACATTTCCTCTACATCCTCTGAAATAATACCTAAGTATCTTTCAGGGGGACGGGAAACTCTTTCCGATCTACGAGGTGGAGGAGGTAGTGTTCTTATTGGCTCAACCTGATTTGGTTCCACTTGGTCCTTAGCTCGTTCTGCTTGTGAGACTTTCTCATCAAGCTTAATCTGCTTTCCAATGCCACTATCTTGAATAAACTATTTTTCAAGAAATATGGCATGTCGACTCACAATCACATTGTGGTCTTCTGGAATGTAGAAATAGTATCCTAATGACTCTTTAGGATATCCTATGAATCGAGCTCTAAAGGACCTAAACTCTAACTTGTCCGCTTGTTGTCTTTTGACATGAGCCGGACAACCCCAAATTCTGAGATGACTCAGACTTGGTTTCTTACCGTGCCATATCTCATACGGTGTGGTAGGAACGGTTTTAGAGGGAACCCTATTCAGTAAATAGATTGAAGTTAATAATGAATGTCCCCAAAGAAAATCAGGGAGGTCTGTGAAGCTCATCATGGATCGAACCATATCCAATAGAGTCCGATTTCTCCGTTCTGAAACCCCGTTGAGTTGAGGTGTTCCTGGTGGAGTCCATTGAGAGACTATGCCATTTTCCTTAAGATAGTCTAGGAATTCCCGGCTAAGGTATTCACCTCCTCGATCTGATCGAAGAACCTTAATGGGTTTTCCAGTTTGTTTTTCTACTTCATGTCTGAATTCTTTGAACTTTTCAAAAGGCTTCAGACTTATGTCTCATAAGATACACATACCCATACCTAGACAGATCATCGGTAAAGGTAATGAAGTAGACAAAATTGCCTCTAGCCGGCACATCGAATGGGCCGCACACATCAGTATGTACTAGGGCAAGGAGATCTGTGGCCCTCTCCCCATGTCCAACAAAAGGGAGTTTAGTCATTTTGCCTTGAAGACAAGATTCACAAGTTGGATATGACTCAAAAGTCAATGGACTCAATAGCCCATTTTTCTCCAATTTGTTAATCCTATCTTCTGCTATATGACCTAATCTCAGGTGCCATAGATATCTGTCGTTTGGACTATCCCTAGGTCGTTTGGCATTCACGTTTTGCTCGATAGTTAAAACAGGTACATCAATATGCAACTGATAAAGACCATTAACAAGGAAACCATTTGCAATTTTATTTCTTTCATAAAGAATGTTACAATGGTCCTTAAAGAAGGTGATCACATAACCTTCTTGTGCTAAGCATGAAACAGAAATCAAATTCCTGCTAGCTGCAGGCACATAATAACAGTCTTTTAAAACTAAGTCTAAACCAGATGGTAATCGCAGAGGGTATGTTCCCACGGCTACTGCAGCAACTCTTGCTCCATTACCGACGCGTAGGATCATGTCTCCATCCCTCAGCCTCCTGCTATCCTCAAGACCCTGCATAGAAGTGCACAGATGAGCACTAGAACCAGAGTCAAGCACCCAACTGGATGCAGAAGAAACCGTAAGGTTAGACTCAATAACGAGCATACCTCCAGAAGGACCTTCCTTCTTGTTCTTCAGGGTGGCCAGGTAAGTAGGGCAGTTCCGCTTCCAATGGCCGTCGCTGTTGCAATGGAAACACTTTCCTTTGCCATCGACCTTCTTCTTCGGTTCTGCCTTCTTCTTCTTTGATCCTTCTACCTTTTGCTTTTTCACAGACTTCTTTTTCTTTCCATAAGACTTTCTTTTGGAAGAAGTCCGTTCCATAGCAAGAACTGAGCCTTTAGAACCTTTCATAGAAAGCTCAGCGGTAACCAGCATATTCATCAACTCGGCCAAGGAATTTTGAAGTTTATGCATGTGGTAATTCATGATGAATTGCCCATATGCATCAGTCAAGGATTGCAGAATAATATCGTTCTGCAAGTCCAAGTCCAACTTCACACCGAGCTTCTCAAGCTCTTCCATGTCCTTGATCATTGTCAGACAGTGATCTTGGACTGACTGCCCATCACGCATCTTAGCCTTAAAAAGTCATTTCGTGACTTGATATTTGGCTGCGCGACTCTGTTCACCAAACATCTCCTGCAGGTGAGCCAACATTTGGCGAGCAGTCCCGATATCTTCATGTTGGCGCTGGAGCTCATCAGACATCGAGCCCAACATGTAGTATCTGGCCTTATTGTCTTCGTCAATCCATTTTTCCAGAGACGCTCTCTGTTCAGTGGATGGACGAGCTGGTAAGGTGGGAGGGTCCTGGTCCAAAACATGTGTTAACTTCTCTGAACCCAAAACAATTTTGTAGTTCCTGAGCCAATCTTTATAATTGGGTCCAGTCAGTCTATGTGTGTCTAGGATACGTGCCAGTGGGTTGGACGCAGACATTTTCCTGTAGAGAGTCAAAGATTCTAGTTAGATACTGTAATTTTGACTTGACCAATTTGTTTAGGGATTTTATTTTTAAACAAATTAGCTCCCACTATTTTCTCGGATCCCTACACTCCCTCTGTAGAGATGCGAAAATCTCCACGATTGATGATTTCTAGTGGGTGGTGCGGTCTCACCAACTGACTCATCACCTCACCTAACAGTTATTGGTGATGGGTTAGCCAATGAGTGAACAACTCTTGTTCAATGATTCTCTAATCATGGTGCACCCAAACTTGGTCTCTAATTCATGAATCTCACCGTATCCGGAATATTGATCCACTCCTTAGTTAAGTCAGACCCACCATTTGCATAGACTGGGTTCCTAATTGGGTCTCTCACCGTATCCGGAATATTGAGCCCAACTCATCCTCCAGCCCATAGCATCCAATGCCTAATAGACATGGTTGCGTCTTCCCGGTGCAACTGAGCCACTGTATCCAGCCGAGAACAATCAACCCCGGGAAGGGCCCGCACGTCTACAATGGTGGAAGACCTCAGACTTAATCTTTTCTTAGGGAGAATTGATTCAGGTCTCATTAAACTAGACTTGGCTTAGTCATAACAATTATGACTAACCTAGTGGCATGGGTTAGCTCGGATTATTGACCACCTCAGATCAGAACTGTGTCAACAGATATGGCCAGGTAAGTGAGACCGGTGGAAGGAATATGCCATTAACTCGCACAAGAACGCATTCAGGTCGAGTAGCTTCCAATTAAAAACCAGTCGGTCGTCTGTGCCAAACTTACCTTAGACACCAAATTGTTGAGTCAGAACCAATTGGGTTAGCCTACAATCCAGACTCTAACCTCTGAGCCTAATTAGGTCTTGCTTGATCGTGACTCGATCTTGACCCAGACTTAATCCTATTAGGCTGGTCAATTTAAGCATTGTTGATCCCATCTAACCAACTCTTGATTCGGTTTGATCAACCGCTTAGACCTAATTGAGCTACCCAAGCCCGAACCCAGTATTATGAATATGTCTTAGATCTGAAATTCTCAATTTTAGACCTAATTAATATTCCATAAACTTAATTCTTAATTAAGTTGGGTTCATAAACAAAATATGCACAATAAATCCTAGGGTTTCAGGATCTAGGGTTTTGCAGAAAGTAAGTTTTGGGTTTCTGATTAAGGACGAACACGCAGCACCCCTACACGTCATAAGAACACCCCATCGAATGGGAAGAGAGGGCCTTTAAACCCTTCTTCGTTCTTATGACCGGACGGCCAAGAGGAACGCCTTAATCAGGAACATTCAATACTACAAAACAATATCAGATCTATATCATATATCTCATATATAAAGTAGATCTAATCATGGCATATTTTGCATACATCTCATGTATCAAATCATGCATGTTTTCAGATCTAAATTATCACATAATAATCTAAAAAATTAGATTTAAATTGATCTAATCAAAATAAATTCTAATCTAGACAATTATGTAGAACTATTCTACAACTAGTCTAGTCATGCATCTATCATATCTCATATGATATTTAAAATTAAATAATTTTTATTTGCTGTTTATCAGATGTTATTATAACACTTATAATATCAGAAAATAGTAAATAAGAAGATCTA
This sequence comes from Cocos nucifera, assembly GCA_006176705.1. Lineage (NCBI taxonomy): Eukaryota > Viridiplantae > Streptophyta > Magnoliopsida > Arecales > Arecaceae > Cocos > Cocos nucifera. The sequence goes on from QRFJ01000134.1 coordinate 485,669, forward strand.
AAATATGATTTAATCATATTAAATCAAAGACATGCAAAACTATTCTATAGAACTATTCTATTCTAGAACTAGTCATGCATATCTTCATGTTCTTAGATCCAAATCATTTAATTTTAATTTTTCTGATTTTAGATCTGATCACATCTCATGTGACATCTGAAATCATATTATTTTTAATTAAAATAAAATTAAAATCAGATCTAAACAATTTTAGAACCATGGCTCTGATACCAGTTGAAGGGAAATCCTGATTTCCCGGTCCAGGTTCGTCCAGATCTGATTAGATCAAGAGATATATTTCAAAAATTTTTCTCTTGATCTTAATCAGATCTTGATATGTTTCAGATCTGATTCTTATTATTTTAATAAATAAAATAAAATAAGATAAATTAAATCAAATTTAATTTACCTGATTTGGGTAATCCTATTACCCTGTAGATGATCCTGATTGCAGCGGAAGGTTCTGGATCTTAGCCACGCAAGCGCCTGGCCTCTACCGGTATCCACTCGGGTTGGATCTGGAGATCCTCTTCTTCTCTATCACACCTCCAAAAATTAGATCTGGATCTGATCTGGAGGATCTTCAAAACTCTTTTGAAGATCTGCAGTCGTCCTTTTGCAGCAGCGCAGCCTTCTTGCTTTTGGATCGCCTTTCCTTGATCTGAATCGCACCAAACTAAATCCAAAACCCTTTTGGACGTGGAGAGCAAGGGGAGAAGAGAGTATGGCGTGGAGAAGGAGGGGAGAGGCAGCCTTGGACGTGGGAAATCTCTATTGAATTCACTTTGACTTAGAATTAGGGTTGGGCGCAGGGTCTTATTTATAGACCTCTTGTGATCCAACTCCTCTTCCTCTCAACCAATCACAACCCTTTGTGAAATCAGATC